>CM066997.1:3440000-3840000 GCA_033977485.1 Hydrangea macrophylla | reverse complement strand
AGGGACTAAACTGACATCACACCCAAATACAAGGGTGTAAATTATAATTTACCTAATAAGATAAAGTGTAAAATTTTTATTTGCCGGGTTTACTCGAGCCAACACAGACTTGCCTGCCACAATGCAGACAACGAAAGAGACGGCAGAGAAGACGTTATAACGTCAGTTAACATTTAACGGTGTCCGTCACTGACATCGTAACGCTCGCCACACCCGTCAACCGTTCGGCGCCATCACGCCGCTTTCATTTAATGCCCCCAGCCGCCGTTATCAGACGGCTCATTATTCACTTTCCTTATCGTACGGACAAACCCAACGCCGGTTAAAAACTTCACCCTAGAGAGAGAAAAACACACACACACACATATACACACATATGTATATATATATATATATAGATGAGTATATTTGTATCTATATATAGAGATAGAAAATTGAGAGAGAAATCAACAGGACGCTTTCGACAGCGGTTTTGGGGATTTGGTAACGTCGATTCAGAAGGTAAATCGCAACCGAGTTGGAAGAGAGAGAGAGAGAGGAGAAAGCGGTTTTTAGCTACGAAAAGGTGGTTTTGGCACTGAGAAGACAAAGTTAAGAGTGGTTTTGTAACTGATAAGAGAGAGAAAGTGAAAGAGCACATTATCGATTGCAGTCGTTATACAAAGAATAGGCTGTTACAAAGTCTATCATACATATATATATACGTGCATATATATATATATACAGCAATCGAAGGATTGTGTGAAGTTTATCTGAGTTCATAACGGCTTTATTCATAACAGGATGATGATAAATGGGGTAGGTTGAAGTGCTTGAAGAAACTTTGATTTGTTGTTCCATTCTCTCTCTACAATTGCGAGCTCTGGTGAGTGGATTTTGATGGCGTATGTTGATAATCTCAGATGTTCATCGGATAATTATGCAGGGGAACAGCATGAAGCAGGTGAGAAAATGGCTGATTTCGCGGCGTTGTTGTTTTTTTTTTTTTTTTTTTTTTTTTTTCTGGACGAATTACAGTAATTTCCATGTGTAATTTTTTATTTTTATTTTTGTGTCTGATCCTCTGTTTGGTTGCTGAGAAAGTTATAACAGAGAAAATTAACAATCTGACTATGATGTTTTAAATTAGAAAGCGAGGAACTAAGGTTTATTAGGCTCCATCTTTTGTGATTTTCCTTCATTTTCTCGGAAACCAAACAGAGCATGAGGTTTGGGTATACAATTTATTTTCTGGATTTTGGATAGGTTTGGGAAACTATGAACTGTATATGGAGCTCTGGAAAGCATGTGCAGGTCCTCTGGTTGATGTTCCTCGTTCGAGTGAAAGGGTTTTCTACTTCCCTCAGGGTCATATGGAACAAGTACATCTCTGTGTGTGTGTGTGTGTGTGTCTCTCTCTCTCTCTCTAAAACCTCTTGTCTTGTCTCTAGAACTTCTTTTAATTTAGGATATAATCTATTGCTTTCATAGTTAGAGGCATCAACAAATCAGGAACTGAATCAGCAAATTCCCGAATTCAATCTTCCTTCTAAGATCCTTTGCAGAGTTGTAAACATTCAGCTACTGGTATTCTAGTTTCAAACTCTGATTTTCGTTTCCCAAATTTTTTTTCTTTCTTTCTTTATCGTTGCTTTGTTTTAGGAATTCCTTTTTATTTGCATTTGGTTTGATTTAAATAATAGGCAGAACCAGAAACAGATGAAGTCTATGCACAAATCACTTTACACCCAGAGGCAGATGTAAGTAACCAGTGTTATATAGTTGTCACTATGTCATATCTCATTATTATTGTTTTTTTAGTTTTAAGGCCTTGAATATTTTGAAAATTTGTTTTTCTTTCCCAAATAAGTACAAAGTATTGTTTTTTTTTTTATATGGTGGTACTTACAGCAAAATGAACTTACAAGTCCCGATCCACCCCTTCCCGAGCCACCAAAACTACGTGTTCATTCCTTTGTTAAGATTTTAACCGCATCAGACACAAGCACCCATGGAGGGTTCTCGGTTCTTCGAAAGCACGCAAATGAATGCCTTCCTCCCTTGGTAATTTCTTTCATTTTCACTACTCTCTATTTGGTTTCTGAAGGAATTGTTCAAAGAAAGGAGCAATAAAGCGTGGAGTTGTGCTTATGGTGTTTCAGTACCCGAAATTCTGAATACTCAGTTCAAATTCAAATTAAGGGACTCTTTAGTTTAAAGTAGTATTTGGTTCAATCCCCGTGTGGGTTTGGGATAGGGTCTATTTAGTTTAGGGTTCTCTTAACATGTGTCCTTGGGGCAATGTTAAGGAGTTAAAAATAGGTAGAAAAAAAAAGAGTGAGATTCACACCTATTTTTTCATCCTTGTGGATTTCCCATGTATTTTTTTTTACTACTTTAAGCTCCTTAGCATTATAGTAGTATTTGGTTCCATCCCCTGTATTGGTTTAAGAGAAATATCATGCACTACTATGCTAGAAGTAGACAATCACTAAACAATTGATTTACATAACCAGTTTACTTATGAACAACAAAACTAGTTCTTTGGCTCCCCTTTTGGCCCCAACTCCTAAGTCAACTAGTTTGTATTTGGCAAGCTTGGACACGGGTTTTGATATAAGTTTGGGTTTTTTTTTTGTTAATTGTTTGTGATTTCAAATGTTTAATACCACTTTTTGAATCATCAAGGACATGAGCCAGCAAACTCCGACACAGGACTTGGTTGCCAAAGATCTTCATGGGTATGAATGGAGATTCAAGCACATATTCAGAGGTGAGGCTCTTCTCACCCCCTTTTTGTTCCATATTTTCACTTGGCCTTTTGACACTCTTTACTGTTGTTTGATGTGGGTATTTTATGGAAGAAAAATGTGTATCCTAGTGAAACAGTGCGATGCGAAGTGCAGCATATAGAATTTTGTGTACATGTATACGTTAGTGTATATATGGTATGGTAAAGTGATATTTCTTTTCGGCCCACCAGGTCAACCACGAAGACATTTACTTACTACAGGATGGAGTACGTTTGTAACTTCCAAGAGATTAGTAGCAGGAGATGCTTTTGTTTTTATGAGGTATTTGATCTTGGAATTTTCGCTCGTCATGCGACAAGCTGTTTAGCTTAGAGATGTATGTTTATATTGTAAGCTAAGTTTTGTTTTTAAAAAATAACTCCTCGTGTAGAGATGAAACTGGGGAATTACGAGTTGGTGTTCGTCGGAGACTTGCACGGCAACAAAGCGCTATGCCACCATCTGTGATATCCAGCCATAGCATGCATCTTGGGGTACTCGCTACTGCATCTCATGCCATTACTACCCAAACCCTATTTGTAGTGTATTACAAACCAAGGTTTAACTCTCTCTCTCTCTCTCTCTCTCTCTCTCTCTCTCTCTCTCTGTTGATTTACATCTATAGTTATGTTAAATGGACTCAGGGTACAAGTGTCGGTGCGGGTACATGTTTAAGGGTTGGACTTCCTAAATGCCTGACCCAAGGACACTGGGACGTGACCAGAAAGCCATATTTTTCTTGTATTATATACAATAAAGTAGTGCTTTTATGAAAGATAGGAGTTTAACATGAGCATTCCATGATTTTGAAGGAACTTTGAGGCAAGAAAGACATTATTAGAGACTTTAGTATTCAATTATACAAGCACCTAACATTCTTTTTAGGTATGTGTCCAACCAAAAATTACGAATATCCTGGATCCATGCGCAGTGTCGAGTGTCCTGGCATGGGTACTTCAACCTATTTAGAAATGCTCATGTGTAACAGGGTCCTTGAGTTTGTTGTCAATGAAGTTCCAGTTTATTCAAAACTTGGGTTTCTTACATTTTCCGTATTGATCAGGACAAGCCAATTCATACTTGGGTTGAACAAATATTTAGAGGCTGCTAAAAATGGGTTCTCAGTTGGCATGCGGTTCAAGATGAGGTTTGAAGGAGAGGATTCTCCTGAGAGAAGGTATCTTTCTGAATCCTCTGTTTCATGAAGTTTGTTGTTGAAAGATGCTATTGGGATAAGGTAGCTATGTATTGTTGGCCGGTAATTCATAGACGCTTATTTTGTTTGTCAGGTTCACAGGGACTATCGTTGGGGTTGGAGATATTTCTACACAGTGGTCAGCATCTAAATGGCGGTCACTGAAGGTTGAAATGTAGTTCTGATAAGAAAATGTGAACATTGACTTATTTATGTCTTGTTTTTGATACTCTCTCCAACTATTTCTGCTTTTAGATTCAATGGGATGAACCTGCAAACATACAAAGGCCAGACAGGGTTTCACCATGGGAAATAGAGCCTTTTGTTGCTTCAGCTTCCCTAAACCTTAATCAACCGTCAGTGAAGATCAAGAGGCCCAGGCCTATCGAGCTTCCACTTGGTAAGAAAAACTACCGCTGACACTCAGTGTGTTTTCACATAAAATGTTTTACGCCTAAAGTTATTTTTCAATTACACGAAAAAATTATTTTGCTTCCTATTTTCCAGAAGATGTTGAAAATATTTTTGCTAGTAACAGAATAATGCACCAAGGACGAACAGAGTTTTTCAAATATTGACTTGTGTTAATATCATGTACAGAGAAATATAGAAATGAGAATATGTGTGGATGTATTTAAGTAAGAGTAATGCTAGGGGCACAACCTATTCTCACAACTCATTTACAACCATATATATCAATAATGCTAGGCACACACTCCAAATCACACCTTAAATCACACTCTTGCTTTAAACACATGTACCCTGTGTTGTGTAAGTGGTACACAGAAAAGTGTGAAAAATTCAAACAGTGTGGTTTGGGGTGTGGTTTGGGATGTGTGCCTAGCACTTCTCCCATATATATATATATATATATATCCTGGGTGGCACTGTGGGGTACGGTTAAATTTCAATGAACCCCACGTGCCACTTAGGAGAGAG
The DNA here is from genome assembly GCA_033977485.1 of Hydrangea macrophylla. Classification (NCBI taxonomy): domain Eukaryota; kingdom Viridiplantae; phylum Streptophyta; class Magnoliopsida; order Cornales; family Hydrangeaceae; genus Hydrangea; species Hydrangea macrophylla. Next base: position 3,835,095 of record CM066997.1, on the reverse strand, counting down.
ATAGAGATGATTGTAAATGAGTTGTAAGAATGAGTTGTACCCTAGCATTACTCTTTAAGTAATTTGTATGTGAATGTAGGTTTCTAGATAAATGTAAGTTTATACGTACATGTACTGTACAAATATGCACAAATATATACGTACATGTAAATACACATGTATGGATATTGTAATTTTAATACATTTTGATTAATTGGGCATTTCACTTTTGAGTACTCTTCCTGAAAATGAATTACATGAAATTTTTCCTTCAGATCACTTTCAGCATTTAAGCTACTTTTAATTTCCTACAACTTCAAAATTCTAAAACAACAAAGGAGAAAGCTGGAAAAAAACATTTTTCAAAAAAATGGTTTACGCCAAAACAAACAGAATGGGCCTCTTTTTTCCTTTGTAAACTGCCCCGAGTTTGATTATTTTTCTGTTTCCTTATTGGGATGTAGAGACTACTCCCAGTTCAGCTGCTTCACCTTTCTGGTTTGCGGGATCAAAAGCAGCCCTTGAATTGAGCCCCTTCGGTAGTACGACTGAAGTCCACAACAACAATTCCCAAGCTGTATGGCCTCCGAGGAATATGGACCTCGGTAATAACCGGACCAATAGTGGCAGCTGTGCTAGCTCAAGGTCCCGCGCAGATACCATGTGGCCCAGTCCCCTTGGAAATGGCTCTCTAAACCTCTTTCGAGATTCAACAGAGGACAACAAAAATGTGGCGGCACACTATGTTGTTTCTGATTATATCCCTCCTGTATCTTCGGTATTGGATCAAGTGGACAAGGGAAACAAATCCGAGCCTTCTATAGGTTGCTGGATATTTGGGTTTGATCTGACGAAAAACTCTAGTGCATCTGTTCGTCCCGAGAAAGAATTAACATTAAATAATGGTTTGTCTAGTGGTGCCAAAAGTACCCCTCCAGTTGCAGATTGCGGGGCTCAAGATTCAGAGCTTTTGAAGGCTTCGAAGGAACAGAATCAATTTCAATCGGAGGCATTACCAAAGGAGACTCAGAGCAAGCAGAGTAGTTGCAGTTCTTCTGCAAGAACTCGTACAAAGGTGAAGCCCAACGTTTTGCCGGTTTTAGTTTTGCTGGACCATTTCTGCCTGTTAAGGCTCTGTTTCGTTTTTGGATTTAGAGAAGGGGAGAAAAACACATGGAAAAGGAGAACTAGTCCCTAGCATTTTCTGTTTTGTTATCTTCCATGCTTGTAAAACATTCAAAATTAAAAATTTCAGAATACAATAGAAACTCCAGAAAAGAGGAAGGGGTGAGATCACAAAATTCAAAATTTTCAATTTTATTTTTATCCTATTTTCTTTTCTTCCCTATTTTCCTCATTGTTATCCTTATTAACCAAACAAAGAAAGGTATTTTCCCTATTCCTTTCTTGTTTCTCCCTCGCCAAATCAATGAACCAAACAGAGTCTAAGAATTAGTTCCTACAAAAAAATTAAAATTATATGCTGTTTGAGAAGGTGCAAATGCAAGGGGTTGCTGTTGGTCGTGCTGTTGATTTGACTGCATTGGAAGGATACGACGAGCTTACAATTGAGTTGGAGAAAATGTTTGAGATTAAAGGACAGCTTCGCCCCCGAAACAAATGGGAAGTCGTTTACACAGATGTTGAAGGGGATATGATGCTTGTTGGTGACGATCCATGGCCGTGAGTAGCTTGAAATTTTGAACCATTATGTCATTTCCTTCTGTTTAGCATTGGCTTTGATGTGTGTGTGTGTGCGCGCGCGCATACATATTTATGTATATTTATTTCGTAATATTTATAAATTCTTGTTGCAGGGATTTCCTTAAGATAGTGAGGAAGATCTTCATTTATTCGAGTGAGGAAGTGAAGAAGATGTGCAAGATTCATTCCTCGACGTTAGAGGGTGAGGGTACAACTGTCAGCTTGGATTCAGAGCTAAAATCTGAAGTATGAAGTTTGAATCTCTTACTTTTTTTTTGGGGTTAATTTTGCCTTTTGGGAATTGTTGGGTTACAAGAAAAGGGGTTGTTGCTCAGTTTTTTTGGAGCTTACTAAAGATGTAGCAGAAGAAAATTACCAAGACATGCTTTGATTGAAGTAAAGTAGTTAACATTGACTTTATGTTGTAGGGAAAGAACTTGGTGAGGGTTAGTTAGATTTGGAAATTTGTGAATACCTTGTTTGTGTTTTGGTTTTGTTTGATCAGGCCTGAAAATATATACATGTTTTGTGTTTTGATGGCAAACTACTAGTATTTGGATTTTTGTGATTAGATAGCTACTTAGAATCTGTAATTCACAACGACCCTTTTGATATATATATTACTAGTTACTACTAGTACCTAAATTCATAGGAAATCTATAATGTGGTCCCACTCATCTGCTTAACTCTTGCTTTGATTGGTACCAATTTTGGCAGGATTGTCCCTACTCACTTGGATTATTCTCAGTCAAGGTCTGCCCTGTAGATTCTAGTCTTTGAAAAAATGGCCAGCTCCTTTCTGGAAAATTGACTTTACAGGGATGAGATTAGGGCACATGTCCTGCACAGTGACCCAGAAATGTTGTGCATGTGATCAACATCGAAGTGTTATATGACAAACGAGACTTGTGGTCCTGTGGAGTTTGGGGCAGTGAGAGTGGATATTTACACATACAGCTACTGTATTATATTTGTCTTGCTGTAACCATAAATTGCTCCATTGTACCAAGTGGCGGACTTAGTATTAGGGGACGAGTTTATTGGATTTGGCTCTATTTACATGTTCCTCGCGGGGGTACGGGACAGGACAACCCTAAGGCGATTTTTTTAAGGTCTATTTATACATATTTTTGGTGCATAACAGAGAATTGAAAGAGTAGTTGTGTCGATTAGATATGGGGCTGGTTTGTCTCACGAGTTGGTAATGGGGTATTACTCTACTCCTTCACTACATCCCCTGGAGTTAATAGTTTGGGGACTATTTAGTTGATTTTAACTATAATCATGCACTATTTGGCATACCTAAATAACGGACTATTGAGGACTATTGAATTAAAATGGACTAATTGTCCGGTTTCTTGTGTCCCTAGTTTAGTCCGGCAAAACAAATGTGGTCCTAGAGCTTTAATTTTTCAACTGACTTTATATGTGGATGATTCTCAAATAACTAATTTTGGGATAAATACATTTTACACCCTTGTAGCTTGTCACCTGTGTCAGTTTGGTCCCAGTAATTTAGAAAGTGTCACTTAAGTCCCTGTAGTTTCACAAGTGTGACAAATAAGGCCAATAAGTTCTTTAGTGATGAATAATTTTGTCACTGAAAGTAAAAAATTTGTCACAAAAAGTGTTGAGGGACTAAATTGACACACTTATGAAGCTACAGGGATTAAAATGATACTTTCTAAACTACATGGACTAAATTGACACAAAGGGTAAACTAGGAGGGTATAAAATGTAACTAAGCCTAAAATTTTCAACAAATTTTTTCAACTCACTCTTAAGAGCAACTCTGGCTAAAATATACTTCTAGTCGAAATAACTAGCTAGATTCTAAAAAATGAACTTAGCATACTAGTAAACTGGCTAGCTATTTTTGCAAAACCTCCAAAGGAATTACCTAGATTTAGAGAGCCAAATCAGCCCTTAAAATATGAATTGTCAAATATTCTCTAAATTTCAGTTGACATTACGATCCAAATCAATAACATAGAGTGGCTGGAGAAATTATTCGTTACAACGGTTCTTTTATTAATGTGGTATCACAAACTAATAAGAGATCACTATTCAATCATATGTCAGTTCTAATTTTAAGGAAATGATGTGTCCACCCACACAAGCACTATATCCATGTGTATTAGTGTGATGGTATTGGTGACATGATGTCACCGTTGTATTGAATATTTTGGGGAGCCATGTATTGTTGGGGTTTACTCTAAAGTTTATTATCATTTCTAGCTCTAGGATACGAGAATTTATCTTGTGTCATCATCATACCTGTTTGACTTCCTTGTGATTTGAATATTTTGTGGATCCCACGTAAGTCCTACAATAGTGAATAGATCACAGTGACCGTGGGCACATGCAAGGGGGACTTAATTTATACTAGTATTATTCGTAAATAATATTCTGGCCCCCCCCCCCCCCCCCCCATAAAATTTTTCCTAAATTATTAAGCTCGCCCCCCCTTTCAAATTTTTTTTTGATGTGTATATGTAATTTTTGAAAAAGTTTGGTGTATTTATAAATGTAAATTCTGAATTTAGTTTACAAATTGTTCCATACCTTGTTGATTCAAATAGTTTATATTTTTCTCTCCTTATATAGTTCTCATAATAAAAAAATGTATAAGTAAACGCCAAAAAATTTTCTTCAGGGGCGCTACCTCCGAACCCCGGTATGTTTTCGTCCCCCATTAGACTAGATTCCTGAATACGTCCTTGATCACATGAAATAATTTCTCCCATGGTAGACTTTGCGTAGGCATGAGAGTTTTATGTAAAATGTGATTATGTGAGGTTCTAAAGTTATTTTGCTAGTGCTCCATGATTATTGGTGGGGGATGTGGGAGTGGGTTTTGATGGCAGCCCTGTTGGTGGTGTCTTGCACATTTAAGTCCAAGTTCAATGGGTTGGGCTAAACCATTCTGATTCTAAAAAGATGTTGTGGGTGGGGGTGGGTGGTGACGAGTTTCGAGCAGAGAATGTGCTTTCTAGAGAGAGAGAGAGGAGAAGTTATTCAATGAATTCGTTATACTATGTGTGGTGTGACACCTCAATTATATGGTGATACGTGGTCTTTGAAAGAAGGTGAATATGACATGTGTACATGCAGATTTTTAAAAACATCATACCTCCTATTTTCAAGGGGCACAACCTCCTTACATGTCATCTCCACTTTTTAAAAAAAAGTCATTTCTCTGTGTAATTGAGGCATCACACCATTTTAGTATGATGATGTGGTATGACAAACTCACTAATAACTTCTTGGTCTCTTGGATCTCTCTAGAGAGATAGAGTGGGTCTTACTCCGTATGTGTTTCGGGCAATTATTGAGTTGTCTTTAAATGTGGAGGCAAGTGTCATTTTCAGGAAAGATTACTTGCTTAATTGCTTTAAAAGGGAATTTTCATCAATGGAGTGAAAATTGACATATAAAATATGTAATATCCATTTGATAATGACATGTTGTTTGCACCCAAAAATCGCCAAAGGTTTTTAAGCCCGAATAGAGTGATGAAATAGGTTTAAGGATGGCTGGCCTATAGTGGATATGGAGAGGCCGGCCCAGGAATTGCAAGGGCCTATCAGGTTCAAGAGGTGAACATCATGGGGTTTAGAAAGACTGCTGTTTGGAGAAGTCCGATAGGTGAAGTAGGAAGTGTACTGATCAATCGAGCACTATGGCAAGAACGAAGCCCAATTGGGAAGCTAATCATGGATAAAGCATCGGGCATGTGTAATCTAGCATCAGAGTAAGCCCGATGGACAATAGTAGCAGCGCACAGAGCGATCGGACATCATAATGGAACAAGACGGTGAAAGTTGGTTGCAAGAGCCTGATTGGTCAGAAGCGTGCACAAAACGCTTATCGGGCAAGGAATCATAAAGTATGGCAGTTGGAAGCTACGAGCCCGATCTAACTAGAAGATGTAATGAAGAGAGCCCGATGAGCTAAATAGGGAAGGCGTCTCTGCTCCTAGTTGTCATTAATGACGTCACCTTGGTTTGAAACAATCAGAGTCCATCTAGGAATGAAATTGATTCACGTCCACCTGGCTTTGAAAGGGTAATTCCTAGAAATACGGGATTAAACAATCAGGACTCCAGATAAGGTAAGAATTGGAGATATGGAAGGATTCTGCTACCAATCAATCTGCTTGGAGCGCAAGTAAAGGAGTCATTGCCTTATCAGGAGTATTAGAGGCCTCTATAAATATAGAGGCAGGCCAACCATGTAGGGGACTCCGCGTCATCTTGATACACTGCATTCAACCGCAGTCAATAGCATTCTTTCATAGCATTCGAAGCATTCAAGCCTTTGTTCTTTAGCACCCGTTGCGTCCATAGCAAATAGGTTTGTCCTTTTGTTATTTTACTTTTTCATTCTTTGGACAATCCGAGCATGTTATGTTTTTGTTCTTTGGTCGTATGTTATATTTTTCCAAACCATTCAATAAAATATCTTCATATTTTATTAAACCATTTGTGATTGTTTACCTAGTAAACTTGCACTATTTGGCTTGTGCGCTTCAGTATTGTCAAAATTTTTTGGATGTGGGTACTTTCCTACTCGTCCCACATAATCACTCTATTTAGAAGTCAGATCTAAAGCATTGAGTATCACTCACTCAAGCGTATAGGAAATTAGTCTGCACACACACACACACACACCGAGCCCGTTTGGCTCTGGCACGCCTGCGCAAAACTATAACAAACATTTTTGGCACGCCCAGTGGGACCCATAGTGTCAACACATGCCCCCGAAGAAGGACAAACATACCGAAAAAATGGACAGGACAATCCTACCGTTGACCCAGCTGTTGAAGAAAGTATCGGTCGTTCTCCTTACGAGAGCAATATGACTATGGAGGCAATTTCAGAAGTCCTGAGAATGAATGTTAAGCCTGTGAGGTGTGATCACAACACCTTGATAGGATTGATGGGTAATTTCAAAGACTTAATCAGCCAAACGGCCGAAATACATCAGGGTCAGGTTGACCTCATCGCGTCTACTAGAACCACACACACAAAGTTGGACGGCCTAACGGATATGATAGGCCGACTCGTAACTGCGTATGAGACCAAGGTCAACAAAGAGCAGATTACTGGGTCGGACTCTGACGCATCACTGGTGTTATATAAGCCAAAGGATCCGCCTTATGTAATCACAAATCTTAGAAAGCGTAATGGTTCAGGTAAACAGTCTGAATCACAGACCGAAGAAGCTAGCGGTTCAATGGTCACCGATCCCAATGGATTAGCGACACCAGTTTTTGTTCGATCATTAGGCTGTAACAGAGATCTAATCGGCCACACACCTCCCCCTGTCCACACTGTCGGGGGGCAAAGGACTAATGGCGATTTTTGGACCCATCAAGCCAACAATAACCAACATCAATTACCACCTCCGATAATACCCCCTGTAGTGGTGGCTCAGCCCGTCGTTCTATCAATAGGGAGGAGTTGGTAGCAGCCATACACGAAGAGTATGACCCGTTTATGAGAAGGATGGAGAGGCCGACATACAGACGGTCATACCCACCTGAAATTGACCAAGTCAACTTTCCCCAAGGATATAATGTTCCAAACTTCATTCTATTTTCTGGGGAAAGTGAGCAGTCATTGGTAGAACATATTGGCTGTTTTATCGTTCAATGCGGCCATGTAGGTAGCAGTAACCCATTAAAACTTAAGTTGTTCCCAAACTAGCTTACGGGCATAGCACTTTTATGGTACGTCAATCTCCCAACCAATTCTGTACAAAATTGGCAGGGGATAGAAGAATTATTCCACGGCTAGTTCTACAGGACTGAGCCCGAAACATCGCTGGCAGATTTGTTTAGGATGCTATAGCTCATCAGAAAGACCGTTGAGACTTACATAGCCTGTTTTCGAAAGTCGAAATTGTAATACCCGCAAATTTTCGTATTAATAAAACTAGTCCCCGTATTTTGCTTGTATATTCCAGTATTTTAAATTTTTTTCCCAGAAACCCGAATATACGTATGTGCTTATTTAACTACTAATTTCATAGACTGTAAATTTCGAACCCAGACTGCGTTACACGTAGGCTTGTAAAATCTGTATTAATTAGATTGCGTGGCACGTAATTCTAGCGGCCGCAACCCACACAGTTTTGGAAAACATTGGTACACAAAGAATCAATCCCAAAATGGCAATGTACTTGCCATGCCTACTCTTACCCATTGGCTAAAACCTTCACCCAAACAAACCCCCTTGAACCGCCGGGTTCCTCCCAACCGCCGGCCATTCCTTTTTCCCCTCCCTAGGCACTAGTTCAATGAATCTTGTCCATATCTCCTCAATCTGTTCAAACAGATATGCAATCCCTGTGTATAGCTGTGTATATAGATATATGTGTACACATTTCTTAGGTATATAGAGAGCACCGAGAAATTGAGAGCAAACCCACACACCCTCTGCACTTTCCTCTCTGCCTTTACCACTCAGAGCTCACACACTTTCTATCTCACTCACACCCATCGGAGAAGCAAGAAGAAGGAGATAGGAGAGAGAGAGCTCGCCGGAGACGAGAAAGAGAGAGAGAAAGAACCCGAGACACCCACAGGTAAATCCCATACCCCCTGTGTAACTTTTGTACACCCACACACCCTCACACACCCCCTGGACTCTCCACGAACAAACCAAACAGAGCCTTGGACTAGAAAGACAGTCCGGTCACCATTAAAGCTCCATAGAGCTTTGATTTTTGAAACCATCACTAAGGCTCGTAAAAGTGGTACCAAACGGACCCATTAGGCCCCAGGAAGACCCCTTAAAAATAGTTTTTAAATTGGGACATGTTTAACTAGGCATGCAAGCCATTATTGTTCCGGAACCGAAAAAGGATAATCCATCCGTAGGAGCTCTAAACGAATTAACCCGATCTTAAGCCTCTAGTATGTTATAGTGGACCCTTTTCTGATCATTTTGGTGTTGGAAACACAAATTTCCATGGAAGAACGAGCAAGATATGAGGAGAGGAAGATTTTCCGGCGAGCTTGCCCCTTTCCGGCGGCCTTGGTCTCACCGGAGATGGTGGTGACCCGTTGGGTAAACGGGTTATATCGTTTACCCGTTTTAATTTAATTTGGGTCGGATCGTGGGTTGGGGTATGGGTTAGTTTGTTAGTTTAAATGGTTTTGGGTTTGGGTTATAACAATTGTTAATGGGTCGGGTCGGATTTTTTTAAGTTGGATCATGCTAAGAGTGTTAACGGAGGATCCGTGGACATGGGTTTGGGTACGGGTCTAACCCGCGGGTATTTATTTAAGTCAATATTAGCAATAATCTTTGATTTATTATTTTATACTATTAATTATTCTGTTAGACCTAATTAATGCTTAAATAACCTGCTAATTAACATTTTATTAATCTGTTAATTTAAGATTAGTGTTATTATGTATTAATTATTATACATCATATATTTTGAAATAGATTATAAATGGTTAGAAATGGTTTTAAATAGTTTTAAATTTCTTTAAAATAGTTCTAAAATACTATAAATTATATTTTAATAATCCAAAATATTATCTCAAATAAATAATATCCTTATACACAGAAATTAAAATGTAATTCCAATATATATATATATACTTATTATTCATTTAATTTTAATAAATAATAAGTCCTTGTGTTAAATTAAAATAATTAGGTAATAAATACCTAATGGCCATTTAAAAATACATGAAAATTATATTAAATTTTCCTAAGGTCTAAATGCCCTTGTTTTATAAATTATTATTTATAAAACCAAGACTTTAGTATTTCTAACAATTATTAATTTTTATTTAAGGACCCGTTTGGTGGTATTTAAATTATTAAAATACCAAACTCCGAAAATTATGAGAAAAATACCCCTAGCCTATTTTAAGGTCTAGTATTTAATAAAAATATTTATAAGAGCCCAATATCTTCCTAAATCATACTTTATAATTAGAATGTTCCTACGTCTATTTTTAGACGACTAAACTTCAGAAATTCATAGAAAATAAACCGTAACTCAGAAAAATACGCAGTCAGTTTCTAGAGTCTTAGAATAACGTCTAGAATATTCCCTTGAAGTTTGGTGACCTTTTGACACGGTCAAAAATACAGCTTATTTCTAGGGCCCAAACTGGTGTAGAAAACCTAGCATTTTATGCGACGGACTCCGATTTGAGTCTAGTCAATGGCGTTAGACTCAGAATGATATCTAGATCATCATGTTGAGGTTTAGGGACCTACCTGACACAATTACCATTATGCCCTTAATTTTAGTACGCTTATTAACCAACGTTCTATGTATTTATATACTTTGTAGGAACCGCTACGCTTACTGTTACGCACCTGCTTCGAGGTGAGTCGTCCTAACTCACTTGGTATATTATAGAATTATTCTTTGATCATATATGTATGCCCAGTACGTCCTGTGTGGACGATACTGATAAGTATTAGTTATGTGAAGGTGATATTGATGCTTATATAATGAATGCATGTTAGCTAACTATACTCCATGCTTGTTTATCATGATTTCTGTTTCTATAGTCACATGAACATTCATATGAACATGGTCGAGTCTTGATGTCAACATTGACGTCTGCATGGTTAGTCACGGGGACTAACCCAATCATATCAATATATACATTGAATGGACTGCGGTGGTCCGAGTGGTACAGTCAAGTAAATGGGAACAACAATGAATCTACTATAGGGCCCTGTTAGGCGACGATAGCCAGAGTTTCCATTGAAATCATTAAAGTTATGCATGAATTGATGATTGATACGCTATAGGGCCCTGCTAGGTGACGATAGCAATGTATCCATCAGAATACAATAATTACCCTTCAAATGCTATAGGGCCTTGCTTGGCGACGATAGCGCTGTAACTATTCTATTCTCCCGGTAAGGTCACGAGGACCTAAGAGTCCAATGATTACACTCTTTTTAAAAACCAAAATCTGCTATAGGGCCCTGCTAGGCGACGATAGCAACGTAATCATTCTACTCTGAGCTAACGGTGTTACACTGGTAATGTAACAAGTCACATGAGTCGGTTGTGATGTCCATGGTCGAGTTAAAGTCGAAAATATCGATAATGCATTGTGTCGTCATTCTACCATGTCATATGCTTATTTAATGTTGATTCAAGATATTGTTATACTTGTATATCCTTAAATATATTAGGAGTGATCGGTTAAGACGATTTCACTTAGCTTCAAAAGCTAACGGCTCCTTCCCTGCCCTGGACATTTTACGTCTAGGTTATAATGATGAGAACTATCAAGGTATCAATGAAGATGCATATCACTATCCTCAGGATGGGAACTATCAGGAAGGTGATCCTGAGGCAGACTATCAGGAGGAGTTCGATAACGAGGGTTACGGGTTTGCCAGTTAGAAGGAGGACCCTGGCCTACTTCCGCATTAAGACTTCTCTTATGTTTTAACTATCTTTTGGTTGATGTAATAATTTAAGTGGCGTAAATCGCCCAAACTTATCTTTTGTGGTTTTCATTTGGAACTACTGTAATAACTTAAGTAGCAAAACACTCTAAGTTCCCCCATGAATACCATTAGACGCTTTTGTAAATTCCTTACTCTGATATATATATTTTATTAGTATGTCGCATGGACATGTCAGTTTTATGTAACTCGTCATTCCCTACGGGTCCAGAAAGGAAATTTTAAAATTTCCCTGTTTTTGGCTACTCCGGGGCGTGACAGAAATATAGGTATAAGATGGTCTTTCCCGAAGAGGAATACGTTAAAATGGCTATGGGAGGGATGTCCTTTGAACTTCATAAGAGGTTTGAGGGAACTGACTTTCGTGATTTATTCGAGCTGGCCACGCGGGCTGCTCGCTATGAGGATTCTCTTGGATGAACAGGAGAAGAAGAATTCATCCAAGGGTACCTATTATAATGATCTGAATTACGAGGTCCATCTAGCAGACTGTGACCTTAAAACAGAAGTTAATATGGCTGAGTTGATTTACACACGGCCGATTATCTGCAATGCCTTGAACAAGCCAATTAATAATAATGCAGCAGCAAAAAAGATGGCGTTCGAGGCAGGGAAAAACTACACGTTTGATATCACAATGGCTGATCAAATTTTCGATGCCCTTCTGGCTGATAAAGTGATCAAGCTTAGTGATGTTCATCAGATCCCTAAGGCCGATGACATAAAAAATAAAGAATATTATATATGGCACAATTCCTGGAAACATTCTACTAATGACTGTGTTGTATTTCGTAATGTGACATAGGAAAACGTGGAAAAAATGAGTTTTCAAGTTCTCAGACAAAGCCATGGGAGTTGATACAAATCCGTTCCCTTAGATCACTGGCGCCAACATGGTCGTGCCCAATTTGACCAAGCTGACAAGGCCCAGATCAAAGGGTCAACCTGACCGAGAAGCAGGAAAATCCACAACAATGAGAAGGGAAGCAAATTGCCATTTCAGCCACTGAGAGGCCAAAGGTAACAATCCACGAGCTCCAAAGGACATACCAGGAGCGAAAGGAGAAAGAGCGCAAGGCCTAAGTTGAAACGGCTGGATCAACCACTGATAGCTTGATCACCAGTTTACGGCACCAACTTGAGCTGATAGAACAAAGCCTCTGCCCAAGGTATAAGGCCGACATTAAGAAAGAGGATTCCAGCCCGAGCAAGAGGTCTAGAGTTAACGAATACCGAGAGCACAGCCCGAGAAGGTCTGTGTATGTGAGACTTTCACTGCCTAAGCAAGGTCAGTTTAGGCCCGAATGGCAGCAGAAGTCGTCTCTTACTCTGTATACCGGCCTAAGGGATTTAGGCCGCTTGGGGGTAAGGCACGATCATACTTTTAAGAAACTGGAAGTGAAAGGGAAGGCACTAGCTTCGGTCATGCGTCCAACGATGATATTGCCATCGAGAACGGATGAGGGAAGGTGGTGCAAGGAAGAACATCCTAAATCCCCAATGAAGGCCAAGTACAGCAAGTCTTAGAAAAGGAGATATCAATGCGCGAGGCAAGCTGAGTGGGAACGTCAACATTAGGAGAATCGGGCTCACGGTTCTCCTAAGCCCAATACACCTGAATTGCCCGATTCCCAAGAACATTTAGCCGCTGAGGAACTCGTTTTCACAAGAATGCTGGTAAAGGAGCGATGCACGCCACTGAGCGTCTTAAAGAAGTCTTTAGGCAGGATAAGCTAAAGGAAGGATATAAGCCCAAAACAAACATGGAGTCCGATTATGATTTTTCAGATTCGGACGCTACACTAATCCAATTCGAGACCATCCCTATAAGTCTGCCTTCAAACATGGTTTTCACTTTATCCATGTCCTTTATAGCCAAGCCAGACCAGCCAACGTTCATGGAAGGAGATGTGGTAGAGGGTCGGACGAACGAGTAGGCCACCATCGAAGACATATACTGGAGCGGAGGGGAGACTGTCAAGCCTAACGTAGTAGAAGCCACAAGCAAGAATGTGGATGCTACCGACATACAGACCGATTGGCCTAAGATCAATATCTTGAGGCTAAAAGGGAATCAAACTGAGGAAGGACAACAGCCAGGAGGTCCTGTCAAGGTAGTTTTTGAGAAGCCAACCTATTAAATCCAGTATTTAAAGCCACTATACGTGAAAGGACATATTAAGGGGATCCTGATAAACAGAATCCTCATTGATAGGGGATCTACCATCAACATTATGCCCCAGATAATGTTGAGAATTCTCCAAAAGTTTGAGTCTGAGTTGATACCGACTAAGATAAACGTACAAAGTTTCACGAAAACACCATCAAGAACCAAGCGTATTTTACCTCTAGAACTGACCATTGGTAGTAATACGGTAATGACTGCTTTCTTCATCGTGGAGACATCGACCGCCTATAATGCGTTGCTAGGCCGAGACTGGATTCATCCTAACTATTATATTCCTTCCACCCTCCACCAGTAGTTGATTTTTTGGAGAGGAAATGAAGTTAAAGTAGTTGGGGCAGATACAAAATTGTTCGTAGCACGCATGCAAACCGCCGATGTAGTCTTATATGAAGACGATATCAGGCCGATCAAGTTGTTAGAATGTGGCAAGCTTGGGAAGCCAAATGCAGCCACGTTCCGTAAAGAAGTTCCACTGGACTTAAAGTCCTACTACCATAATCCCAATCAGACAGATGGGATAAGGCCAATTGAGATCAATGAGCATAATGTGATCGATGAATCTACAACTGACTCTAAAGGCCAGCAGAGCCAGATGGTGTGCATATCTAGTCGATAGAAGATTAGAGATTGGCCCAATTGACCGTATAGTTAACCTGGCCGATTGTATATATGAGGAAGAACTACTAAGAGAGGAGGAGATCCAAATGGATGAACTGGAAACGGCTATAGCAAAGTTAGACGATCTAAAGGCCGATGTTCAAGATCCCCTGTTGGAAGTCAACCTGGGTGAAAGAGGAGAACATAAGCCTACTTATGTGAGCCAGATATTAGAACCCCAGTTTCAGGCCGAGATAATAGCAGTATTGCATAAGTATAAAGATTGTTTTGTCTGGGATTACGATGAAATACCAGGGTTGTCTAAGGAACTGGTTGAACACTGATTACTAATTAAATCGGGGTTCCAGCCGTTCAAACAGCTACCTAGGTGTATGTTACCAGAAGTATGTGGAATGGGTCTCGAACGTGGTCCCTGTGGTAAAGAAAAATGGAAAGCTAAGGGTCTGTATTGACTTTAGAAATCTAAACTTGGTTACTCCAAAAGACGAATACCCAATGCCCATAGCTGATCAGCTGTCACACCCGTTCCAAAAATTTCATGATTTATATTACATAACGTGAGATTTTGTGAAATTATAAATGTTATTAATAATTGAGATGAGTTGACTGGGGGTCAATGGTAAGGTGTCATTAAGGATACGGGAATTTGGTAAGTAAGATTATATTGGCACAGTTAAATGGCATTTATGTGATTTAAATGTTATTTGACTTTCTGGTATTTTCATGAATAGTGAATTATACATGTGTAGTATAATTTCTGGTAATTTTGATGTCGTTGAATAATATTTTGAGAACTGTGGTGAGAACGTGAGTGACACGTTAAATAAAAGGTAGATTGTGTAGAGATTCCACAGAATTTAGTTTTCGAATGTAATTTTGGACCCAAACGAGACTTAGTCAAAAACTTTTAAAATGTATAATTTTCACTCGTAAAGACATAAAATGGACGTGTACGACATTTCATGGATTAACTAGAAGTTTTGAGAAACTCAAGGGGAAGTAAATGCAATTCCCGAAGACTTTGTCTATAAATAGAGAGGGGGGGGGGTGAGAATTCATTTCTCACAAAACCTTATATAATATCTTGAGAGAGGAGAGAGAAAAGGAGAATTGATCCTACGGGCTTTGCGACGACGATCGACAACCTTTCGTCAGTCAGTTTTTCACCAAATTCGAGATTTGAACTCGTAGAGGTAAGACCTACGTTTTTGATACTACTTAGGCCATGTTTGGCAAACTTTTGTAAAAATCTTAATTCTAAAATTTTGGGGAAACCCAGTAAAACTTGTAGGAATCATCTAAAATTCGAGATTCGATGATTAATTGGCCCTCTAGTCGACCCTTCAAAGTTTGGAGGAAATCACACGAGGTATGAAGTTCTAACTTGTGAAATATAGGGAAATACATGTTTTAAATTTTGACGACGAAATTGTGATCCGGGCAAAATCCATGTGTTAATCTTAGACCCGTTAATTATACACGCGATTAAATGTGAAAATCATGTCTACTTTTACGCGAGCACGTTGAGTTGTCTATGTGGGTTAAAGGGGAGTCTTATACAAATTCATGCCGGAATAAGCTTCTCGATGTTTGAGAATTTAGTAGTGACGGCTAATGTGCATGGTTGATAGACTTGGACTTTCCATAGCACTTGGGGATACAATGGTTGATAAACTTGGACTTGCCATTGGCATCGCGATTTAAGACTTGGACTTGCCGCTACCGGATGAATGCGTATCTTTCTCCCTAGAGACTATTTGTTATGAATTGTGAGATTAAGGCATATTTTTTCATATATTGCATATGCTAGAACTTGTGCACTCAGCATATAGCTGAGCAGTGGAGATTTATTCCATTGCAGGTAAGAAGAAAGACAAGAAGAAACGTGAGGAGTGAGGCCGTTGTGGAATGCCGGGGAATCACCTTGTTTATATTTTTGTTCCTCTTCTAAACTTGTATAAGGATTTGGTAATTCGTAATATATTGTAATAGAACCATGGGGTAGTCCATAATACTAAAATTTTGTATTCAAACTCCTGTAATGATGTTTTAAAATGTTGCAATTAAGTTATAGTTGTAGTTGTTTTGGTTTGGAGAAGCATGGGTTGTGATAGCACATAACAGGGCTGCCTAGCAGAGAATCGGTCGACTGGACCCTAAATCAGTCGACTGGACCGCTGCACCTTTTTAAACACTACTTTGAGATATTGGGGATCAATCGACTGGATTGATAAAATAGTCGACTGGATAGGATCCCAGAACATGACTTTCTGCTTGAATAGAGTACCAGTCGACCGGACGACTTCAGTCGACTGGTAATTTTAGGCACCAGTCAACTGAGTCACCGATACAGTCGACTGGACGGGCTGTTAGTCTTTGAAACCTTTCTACTTCAGGTTCCCAGTCGACTGGGCCCTCGATCAGTTAACTGGACCTTTGTTTTCAAAACTGAATTCCTTTGGAACTGTTTCAATTGGACAAAACTTTTTATAACTCTGATTTTTTTTTATGGATTTCACTTATTCTTTTCCGCTGCTAAATTACTTTAAGGGAACTGGATAAGCCTTGATGGCGTGACACGTATCCTATTTCCATGTGTAGTGGGATAGGTCATGACATCAGCTAATTGATTCGGCCGCCAAGTAAAAGATCTTGTCCTTTATGGACGAACATTCAGGGTATAACCAAATTTATATCACCGAGAAGGATGTCTCGAAGACAGATTTTCGGTGCCCGGGGGCAATTGGAACCTTTGAGTGGGTTGTCATGCCTTCCGGGTTGAAGAATGCAGGAGCCACCTATCAACGGGCAATGAATTCAATCTTCCATGATATGATTGGACAATTCATGGAAGTCCACATTGAGGATGTGGTGGATAAATATGGCGATAACACCGATCATTTGAGGGACTTGGAGAGGGTGTTTGAAAGAATGCTGGCTCATAAGCTGAAGATGAATCCCCTTAAATATGCATTCGGCGTTTCAACAGGGAACTTCCTAGGTTTCTTGGTACACCAATGAGGGATAGAGATAGATAAGAACAAGGCTCGGGCTATCCAAGCAGCAAAGCCCCTAGCCAATAAAAAGGAATTACAAAAGCTACTCGGGCAGATCAATTTCCTGAGAAGGTTCATATCCAACTGTGCCGGTGTGGACACACGGAATTGATCGTCCACTCCTTCAGTTTGTTTGAAATTGATTTGAAAAAGGAAAGAAAAGGTCTGTTGAAAACAGATACACAGTCTCCACTTGGTCTTTAAGGAACCAAGAAATCCAATTTTGACTCACCCAAATGGATAAAGGGCACCGGCCCTTCATAACCAAAGAACGTGGTTCAGGGTTTTGGTACTAGAGAGGAAGGAGCCTTTGTCGCGACTAAAACACCCTCAACTCACCCTGTCTCTAGACAGGCCTCAATTAGCACCCAAATAATCATCTTATACTATGTTTGGTTCGACAATTAATACTATGATAGTATATTACATCACATAAGAAACTTGAAATGGAAGATCGAAAGCTAAGATGTCATTCATAAGATCTAAGCCAAATACCACACAATGTAAAGGTGAAAGATCACACAAACAAACCTAGGAAAAATTGTCTAATCACCAATCAAGTAATAAAGTTTTCCTAATCTAAGGGGACATGGATTGTTCTTGAAACAAATAATCAAAGAAATCAAAATATGCTTAGCAAGCTAGTATGATGCATGTTAATCTTTGAGAAAAGAAGATCTCTCAATCCCTGGGACGGATGAGAAAGGAAGATTAGATCGAGGGGGAGCATGAACGTATGATCAAGTTCATTCCTTATAATCTCCTTAGATTAGGAGTCACAAAAACCCTAAACCTTGTATGGATGCAATGCATGGTCTTACAATGTGCAAAGGTTGTAGAGTGTTTGTGTATATGAATTTTCTAAAGTGACTTAGAAGTCTAAAGTATGCATGAATGCATGAAGGGAATCATCATGGGATATGTACAAATGTAGTATGAATTACGTCCTAAGAGATGAGCTAATTTAGATTGTATGGAAGGATCAAACCAAAGAATGAAAGTAAAAGTGCACTTGCTGTGAATAGTGGACAGAACAGTGACTTGATATTGTGGAAATTGGAAAGTGAGGATAGAAATGTTTTTAATGCGTGATTTTTCATGGAGATCATCCTTATTATATCTAGAACACATGTCAAAAATTCAATCTTCAATGACTATTACAGATTGAGAGAAATCATGTAAACAATAGAGGTTACTTAGAAACAGAGTCCGTACTGTCGACTGAAATGTTGAAAAATCTTAGAAAATGAAAACAAAACATATAGAGATCCATATTATACAAAACATTCCCTAAGACACTGAAGTTCAAGGGAGAAATAAGTTGGGACCACCCCTTTTGGAAATTTTTCTGAAAAACAAGTTGAATGTCAACCAAGCTGCTGTGACAGCAAAAACAGAATGTCTGGAAGAAATGTTTGGGTCAAAATGGAACCCTTCCAAGTGTTTTTAGATCAAACCAAAAATCGTGGGTGTTCTCTAATGAGTTAGGAAGACTTTCCAAGTGGTCTTGCATCCATACATTGAGTATTGAGTTCTAGAGAAATCTTTGAACTCAGATCATTCACTGTTTTGAAGATTTTTGAGAAAACAATGTGTATTTCTTTGGAATCCAAAGATTTGGGTTTTGGATGGGTTTTGAAATAGGGGTTTTGAAAGCACATTTTCAGCACAAAAAAGGGATTAAAACCACTTGGAACATCATCATCAAACTCATATCAAGAACCCCCAATATTACTTGCACAAACATAGTTTTGTTTGAGAATATGACTTCAAGAATACATATGAATGTATTGAAGTTAGAATCATCATCCATTAAACATGTCTTTGAGGTCAAGAGCTACTATCCATAAGGATTTTCTCTCCTCAAACAACATGTCATCTAGATGATGATAAGCATGTAAGTAATCAAAGAAAAATAAAAAAAGAAATGAGGTAAGAAGAGATTAACATTAATGTAAAAAAACAAGTAATAGCAATCAATAGATGATAATCAATGTGATTTTGGAATTGTAGCTTGGTGTTTCACTCATAGATATTGACATTTGGACATGGAAGTAGCTTCCTAACTCAAGATTGCTCAAAAATTGTGGTTGGAAAAGACTTGAATGTGAAATATAAGAGGGGTAATGGAAGTAAACAAGATTGAAACTCATTTTTTTTTATATAGAAAATTAGTGGGAGAAGCTCCCTTTCCTTCTTCTAAACCTATCTCTATCTCTCTTTCTCTCTACAACTTCTATGAACTTTGCACTTGGCCCCCCTAAAATGAAGAGCAAATGGGGGTTTATATAGGCCAAATAGGGTGCTTTTGGGATTTAAAAAGTGCTCCCATTGGTCTCAAACATCTGCAAACATAAAACTACATCGTTTTGGTCTTTAATTATTCAATTTGGACCCCCAAAATAAATTACAAAAATGGACTCTGCGGGGGTTGAGTGCCGCCGCGGAACTAGCCATGTGCCGCCGCGGCAGTGGCCTAGTGCCGCCGTGGCACTGCTCCTCATATGCCCAGAAATTTATATTTAGGCCCCCAGAGGTTTCGGTATTAGCAAAAAGGCCCTATTTTGTCCGAAATTCACAAAAAATACATATAAACTCCAAACTAAGGTTGTGATATACCATTGGAAAGATAATAGAGTCTAATTTACATAAAAAAGGTTTGGAGATAGGTCACTTTGAAAAGTTTTGCGGTATTCGCGATAAAAGCCGATTTGATTGCTTTTTTCACCTTCGAAAATTCATAATAAATTTGTTTTAAATCCAGGAATTATGTGCGATATACCATTGGAAAGCTATTGATTTCTAGTATCCATGAATTGTTTTTGAAAAATGATACGGTGCTCCAGTTTTAAAATCAACTTTTGGTCAAACAGGTCAAACTAGGGACCTCCAAGAAGTTCTGGGAACCTCTGGGAGTTCCCGGGAGCTGAAGTTTTTGTCCGATTTTCTTTTAAAACTTGTTTTAGTACTTTCCATATGATCAAGAATGATCTTGGAGCTTTTTGGAAAATTTGGTTGATTTTGGTCAAACCTTGGTCAAATATGGTCAATCCTTGGTCAAACCGGTTAACGGGGACTTTCTGAGAACTTTCGGGGGTCTCTAAGAGCTGACGATTTCATCTGATTTTGCTTCAAAATTCATTTTTAGCATTTTTTATGACGTAGCATTTTTCTAAAACTTTCGGTCCAAATCTGGGAGTGTTTGGGCTTTCAGGGGCTTTTTGATCATTCTGAGCATTTTGAGAGATAGAACTAACTTCCAAGAGTCCTTTTTGAGTCTTTTTTGATCATTGTGAACCACCAAGCTATGGGTCTCCTAATTCTAATAACTGAGAAAATGGGGTGTCTACAGTTTGCCCCTCTTTGGCATGAACTTGCGAGGCAACGCATGTCGCAAGCGAGTGCCAAAACTTTGAAGAGATAGGTCTTTTTAGAGGCTATAGATTTAGGATAAAAGTATTGCAAATGATAAAAATATGATGCTGAGGTTAGTGCTGGTCGTGCTCTTCGTGAGTTGCCTACGTATCCCAAGGGGAATCATACCAGGACGTAGTTCGGGGCACAAAGGAACAAACCACACATGCACAACAAGACAGGCGGATGCTATGCTATGAGGATGATATACAATGCGTGGATGTGATATGAATTGTGTCATGAGTCTTATCATGCCTAGTGTTCTGGTCCTAGTATGAGTTGGTACTGTGGGGTATGTGTCACTCCGAGTGGACTTATGTCGTGCTAGTGTTTCTGACTGTGATGCAGTTATTGACCCGAATAGGGACACCAAGGTTTGAAGACTCTGGGTCTTGGAGCAAACTTCTGAATTTTAGAAAGTGTGCTTCGTAATCGAATCTAATCGAATGTGGGGTCCCAGAGGACGTTAATCAAAGATGAAGTTTGACAGATAACTGATGGACATGGAAGCCCTGAAAATTAGGAGACGGACACAGAAGTCCTAAGACTTCAAGTGATGGACATAAAAGCCCGAGATGTCAAGTGATGGACATGGAAGCCCCATTAATGGACATAGAAGCCTAAGATTTTGAATGATAACGATGAACACGACATATTTTGAATGAGAGTGATGGTAAACTAATGATGATTAATGTACTGACGATGCACTCATCGAGATGATGAGTAGTTAGTGATCTACCGTGACTGTCATAGGTGGGACCAATGGTTGGACTAATCGTGATCAGAAGAACTGACGATGTACAAATCGAGATGATGAGTCGACAGTGAACTACTATGACTATCATGGATTGGATCAACAGTTAGACTAACCGTGATCAGAAGAACTAACAATTTATGAATCGAGATGATGAATCGACAGTGAACTACTGTGACTATCATGGATTGGATCAACAGTTGGACTAACTGTGATCGGAAGAAGTGACGATGTATGAATCGAGATGATGAGTTGATAGTGAACTACTGTGACTATAATGGATTGGACCAATGGTTGGACTAACCGTGATCAGAAGAACTGACGATGTACGAATCGGGATGATGAGTCGACAGTGAACTACTGTGACTATCATAGATTGGATCAACAGTTGGACTAACCGTGATCAGAAGAACTGACGATTTATGAATCAAGATGATGAGTCGACAGTGAACTACTGTGACTATCGTGGATTGAACTGACGATGCACGAATCGAGATGATGAGTTGATAGTGAATTACTGTGACTATCATGGATTGGATCAACAGTTGGACTAACCGTGATCGGAAGAAGTGGCGATGTACGAATCAAGATGATGAGTGACAGTGAACTACTGTGACTATCATGGATTGGATCAACAGTTGGACTAACCGTGATCAGAAGAAGTGAAGATGTACGAATCGAGATGACGAGTCGACAGTGAACTATTGTGACTGTCATGTGAACTATTGTGACTGTCATGGATTGAACTGACGATGTACGAATTGAGGTGACAAGTGACAGTGAACTACTGTAACTATCATGGGTTGGACCAATGGTTGGACTAACCGTGATCAGAAGAACTGACTATGTACGAATCGGGATGATGAGTCGACAGTGAACTACTGTGACTGTCATGGATTGAACTGACGATGTACGAATTGATAAGCTTGCTAGGGATAAAACTGAATCTACTGGGGATGAAGCGACTCTTTCTGGGATGTCTCTTGAATTGTTTCTCTTGACCGGGAACTAGGATCCAAATCCAAATCTTTCGCAGTTGATCAAATCTCCCAACGGTCGGACCGAAAAGCCGGCGAGGGCCTTCGAGAGCTAATTCTTTTCTAGACTCTCTGAGAATCTCTATTTCAATTCTTGACCTAGAACCAAGATTCTGTCTTTGAATCTTTCACGGTTGATCAAATCTTTTGACTGAGAACTAGGACCCATCTCTGAATCTCTCGCGGTTGATCAAATTTTGCAACGCCCAACCCAAAAGAGCCGGTTATGGCCTTCGGGAGCTAATTCTTTTCTGGACTCTCTGAGAATCTCTCTTTTAATTCTTGACCTAGAACCAAGATTCCGTCTTTGAATCTTTCACGGTTGATCAAATCTTATGACCGAGAACCAGGACCCATCTCTGAATCTCTCGTGGTTGATTAAGTTTTGTAACGCCCAATTCAAAAGAGCTGGTTAGGGCCTTCGGGAGCTAATTCTTTTCTAGACTCTCTGAGAATCTCTCTTTTAATTCTTGACCTAGAACCAAGATTCTGTCATTGAATCTTTCACGGTTGATCAAATCTTCTGATCGAGAACCAGGACCCATCTCTGAATCTCTCGCGGTTGATCAAATTTTACAACGCCCAATCCAAAAGATCCGGTTAGGGTCTTCAGGAGCTAATTCTTTTCTGGACTCTCTGAGAATCTCTCTTTCAATTCTTAACCTAGAACCAAGATTCCATCTCTGAATCTCTCACGGTTGATCACATCTTCTGACAGAGAACCAGGACCCATCTTTGAATCTCTCACAGTTGATCAAACCTTCTGACTGAGAACCAGGACCCATATCTGAATCTCTCGCGGTTGATCAAATCTTAACAATGCTCCTTGACTTTTCAATGATGCTTTTCAACTCTTCTGATGCTCCTCAACACATTTGATGCTCCTTCAACGATGCTCCTCAACACACCTGATGCTCCTCGATATTACTCTACTTTTTAATAATGCTTCTTAACTCTCTTGATATTCCTCGATGCTCCTCTAATCTCTGGGCTCTAAAACACCCTCACAAAAATATCTCATCAGCAAACCTAGATTCTGAGCCCTAAAACACCTCAACAACACATCTTATCAATACAACACATCTAAACTCTGATTGGATCAGCAATAGGTATTGGAGATATTCCCTTCGGTCAGCCACCTTGAGAAACAACTATCGGTTGTAGTTTGTAACCACTGACGAGTTTATGCTACTCATACTTGGGACACTTCTCATGTTGCGACCTTGACTGGTGCAGTAATGATGTTTGGTACTTCTACTTGTATACACATTTTTTATAATTAGGAATCACCTTAAACCCACACATTTGAGACCATCAGGACGAATGAATTTAACAGGAATGACGATGACAAGGAAAGTTGGGTTAGTTTGTATGAACCTCGATCTCTGACACACTTTTGATTAGATTACTACTGACTCAAATAAAGAAAGATTAACCTAGACATGAATTTATCAAATTTCCATGATCCAATGTGCCTCTGTCATAAATGATGTACCGCTCATCTTTTATATTCACTTCTCATCTTAATATAATAGCACTTTACTGATAAATCTGATTTTTAAAAATTTATCCCTATTGATCTAATCAATTTTCTACTTCTCCCAGGAAATGCTTTGAATTAGTGCCTTAGCTTTTAGAATAAAAGATGCTCTAGTTCAAAATTTTTAAAACAACTTGGTGACTCAAAAACTCGTCCTTGGTATGAGGGATCATGTTAGGCAAACGGAGTTTGCCCCTAGTTTGAGGTATAGGAAGTTGACTTCATAGGCAAACGAGGTGGGTGATCGAAGTTTGCCCCTAGTTTGGATGATGGTTTATTGGAGGTTCTGGGCAAACGAAGTAGGTGACCGAAGTTTGCCCCTTGTATGAAGGGTAGATAGTAAAATTCAGGCCAATGAGGCGGGTAGCCGAAGTTTGCCCCTAGTGTAGAAGGTGATTTCTTGTTTAAGGCAAGGACCGTGACTTTAATCTCTCATATGCTCATAACTTTTTCCTAGGCACTGGTGAAGTGACCTAGAGAGCTATTTTATCTCTTTTTTTATTGCTCACTCTGGATTTAGCTCGAATTTTTGCCTAGGCGTCCTTTCAGATTTTTGACCTAGAGAGCCATCCTTCTTTTCTTTTTGAAAGTCTGCCTACGTACCCCCGAGTGGGGATCAGGTCCAACGTAGTTCGGGCCAAGGCTTTGAAAGAAGGGGAGGTTGACTATGATGGTGTAAACCGATGCGGTTGCCTACGTATCTCCAAGTGGGAATCAAGTCGAGCGTAGTTCAAGACGAGGCTTGAAGGAAAAGGGGTTGATGATGGTGTCGATCGAACCGATGGTTGCCTACGTATCCCTAAGTGGGAATCAGGTCGAGCGTAGTTCAAGGCAAGGCCTTGAAAAAGAGGGGGGGTTGATTATGATGGTGTCGACCGAACCGATGCAGTTGCCTACGTATACCCGAGTGGGAATCAGGTCGAGCGTAGTTCAAGGCAAGGTTTTGAAAGAAATTGGTTGAGGGTTTTTTAAACCAATCGTCAAAGAAGTTCAAACTTAGCTCACTTGCGGTAGCCTTGAATAAGAGGATTCAGTTTCGATCTCCCTTTCTTTTCTTTTCTTTCCTTTTCTTTTTTAAGGATTGATCCTTTTCACTTTTGCCTAGCCAGTCAATTTTACTTTTCATGTAGTTGATTCTTGTGAGATATTTTGATCATAATTTCAGAATTCCAGAATGTGCATGTCAGTTCTCGGAATTTATTTATGGTTGTTCTGAGCCTTTTAAAATGTGATCCAGGCATGTTCTCATGATGTACCTTGAAGTTTACAATTCTCTGTATCACCAAAATTTTCTTCTTTTCATTTTCTCCATCATTTTGACTGGCTAAGGTCAGATCTTAAAAATCAACACCTTTTTCAGCTCTAACTTTTACCTAGGTGCCCTTTCGGGTTTTCAACCTAGCGAGCTTTTCTTTTCTTTATTTTCTTTCTTTCTTTTTTTTTTTCTTTTCTTTTGTTTTGTTTTTTTTGTTTTTTTTGAAAGCAGAGAAGAAACTCATTGAAAGTGTTTGACTACCATCAAGGACTAAGTCTGCACTGCTTTCAACAGACAGATTGTACGACTCCCCATTGGATTGGGCTCAAGGCTTTGAAATGGTGGAAAAAGGGTGTTGGGCAAGCCCCAAGAAGTTTCAAACATGTCTTTTCAAGATTGAGGCAAAAACATCTTTAAATTCTTAAAGTAAGACTATTCAATTCTCAGCTCTTCATCGGTGTCAGCGTGAAATCGACTTTGACCTTTCAGGATTTTTTTTGTTTTGTTGCAGAAAAAATATTAGTAGAGCAATATCCATGGTAATTTGAAAAGTGACATTTTAGTTTGATGATTCATGCAATTATGACTAGACACATCAAATTAAGCAAAATGAGATTTCATTCCATTAAAGGAGAAGGATTGCATTTCTTGGTACAGACTCAACTGAACTTAAAAAAATAGACGGACTCGACCACAAGACTACTCTTGAAATGGACTTGAAATATAGAACAGACTTGACTTGGTCTCAAATGGAGTGTCACGGTGGCTTGTTTATTATTCTTATTCTATTTTTTTTCTTTTTAGCAGAAGTTCCAGACACCATCACTTTACTGCATAGCTTCAACACTCATTCGCATCATCAAAAGGGATCACTCGAGCGGTTGATCGAAGCCAAGATAGTGGATAGGATTAGGATGGGGTACATCCTCTATGAGGTTTTGAATGTCATGGCGGAGGCGGATGCATTGATCGGTGGCATGGCCTAGATTTTAGTGGTAAGCACATCGTAGGCTTATGTTGTAGTGGGAGGGTATGGGATCCGGTAGCGGCTTGTGAGGGAGGAGCTGTAGGCGGCCCTTTCTGAGTAGGTGGTCCAAGGCTGTGGAAAGGGGAACATCAAGTTTGGAGAATTCGCAAGGGCCTTTTGGCCAATTTGGCGGAATAGACTGGTATGGACGGAGAGGGTAGTCTATTGGTTGGTTACTAAGCGCACTAACATCTGAGGAAGCCAGGGAATAGTTGGGTCTCTTAGACTGGTGATGGGGTTCATCATTCTTGAACTTTTCTTCTCTGATGACAACCTCTATTCTGGTGCTTATTTCAAACAGTTCTTCAAATGTTGAGATAGACTAGTAGAATAGTTTGTCGTGGTACACTGGTTGCATGTTCTTGACCAGCATACATACTTGCTCTTTCTCAACAGGTCTGTGGATCATTTGGGCCACTTTATTCTTCCATCTGCTTAAGAGCGCAGCAAATGACTCATTGATGTTCTGCCTAGTTATCTCTAGGTCACAGATGGTGACATCAAACTCTTGGTTGTAAGAGTAGTGATCAATAAAAGTTCTAGCAACATCTTCCCAGACTCGGGTCTTGGAGGCTTCAAGAGTTAGGAACCAGGATAGTGCGGCATTCTTGAGGGTTTGAGGGAACAACATAACTATGTGTTCATGAGTGCATCCCATAGATTGGAAGATGTTCATGCATAACTTGATGTGACTTTTTGAGTTCCCGGTCCCATCGAAGCGATCAATTTTTGGCATTTTAAAGTTTTCAAGCAGTTTCACTTTGACGGGTTCGAACAGGCCTTCTAGATCTAGCATGTACTCGTTAACCCCCTTGCTCTTTCTTAGCACACTTTCCAGCTTGTCTACTTTATCCATCTTTTCTTGAAACTTTTTCTCATATACAAGTGGCAGGACCCCATAAAACCATTCTTCTTCCCCGTTATTCTTATGTACAACGACTGGAGGTGGTACAAACCCAGGTGGTGGTGGTGGTGGTGGTGGTGGTGGCATGAACCCTACTGGCGGTGGTGGGAACCCATGTGGGTAGTGTGGCTGCTGCTATTTCAGTTCTTCCATGAAACTCAAAACTTAGGCCATGCGATCAGATTGCTGGCTTATGGTTGCTCCCAACTCAGTGACTTTGTTTTCTAATTCTTCCTGATTCATGTTGGAATGACTTAGCGGGATAATTCTGACCAAATGACTGTTCAAACTTCTAACTCAGGACGAGGATCCCAGTTGCTGACTTCGGGAATCTATATTGACCTACAGATTCTGATAGTGACGATTAGACATACAATGACAGTGATGTTAACAAAGATGGACTGACTTATGTACAAACTAACTGAGACAGTGTGTGCAAACTGATGAGAATGGTGCATGCACATGAGACAAGCATGTGGATGCAAGCCCTAATCTATATGATGCTCCTATTTATAACAGATAACAGTTAAACAAGTAAGGTCCTAGCTATATAGAGTGTGCTAACCTTACTTTCTAGTATGATCACCAAGGGATAACAATGATTTTTGGGATATTTCAGGAAGTTTGGATAGAGTTTCTGGGGAAAACATGGATTTGGAAGATTCAGAGGAATTTCCAGAAGTTATGGGAGTTTATAGGAGAAATAGGGATTTTTGGTTAATTTGGACTGAACTTCTAGGAGAAACTAGTATTTTGGGTATTTATAAGAAATATGGATAGAGTTTCTAGGAGAAACAAGTATATCTGGGCATTTTTGGGTGATTTGGGCAGAGTTTCTGGGAGAAACAAGTACTTTGGGTATTTCTGAGAAATTTGGATAGAGTTTCTGGGAGAAACAGGTATATTTGGGTGAGTCGGATAGAGTTTCTGGGAGAAACAAGTATATCGGAGTTTCTAAGAGAAACGGAGGTTTCTGGGTAATCTGGGGAAAAATAGGGATTTCTGGGTGAAATTAGAATTTCTAGAAAATCTGGATAAATTGGGCAGAGTTTCCGGAAGAAACAGGTATATATGAGAGTTTCTAGGAAAAACAGGGATTTTAGAGTTTCTGGATGAAACAGGGGTTTTTGGGTGATTTGGACAGAGTTGCTAAAAGAAGAAGGGATATCTGGATAGTTCGGGCAGTGTTTTGGGATAAATAGGGATATATGACGAGAACAGGTGATGATGGTGATCATACTGTCTAGCAAGTTTTCATACTCCTGTGTCTTAGGACCAACAAATAAGATTTACGGTGTATATCTTTGTAAACATGGAGCATACATCCTTGTTATGGTGCCTAGGCATGTCAACTCAATGTAATCACATGTGAGTGATTGCCTTGGGAATCATAAGAAAGAGGTTCTGTTATATGCCACATAAGCGTCTACACCGCGCAGGTAATCCCACCAGGTGTAGACACCCCAATTTTGACCATGCGTCGAATTAAGGGGAGTATTACCTCTGAGGCTCGATGATGACAAGCGTCCGACTAATCCAAGACTTCCATAGGTGATTCAAGCTCTTCCGAAGGCTCTTTCGATTCAAAACAAAAGGAAAAGGGAGAAAAAGAAAAAAAAATAGAGTAAAATGGCACATGATAGAATTTGCGGCAGTCTCGGATTGCCGCTACGGCACTCTATGGAGTGTCGGACGGCATTCTATGAGTGCTGCGAATTTCATTAAATGCCCCGAAAAAATGGATTTCTGCATAAAAATGGTAGTCTGTGTTGTTGTTCGCGACACTCCCTGAATGCCACTCCGGCATTCACTGAATTTTGTTTCGGCAATCAGTGACTGCTGCATCGGCAATCACTGAGTGCCGCTTCCATCTTCAGAGAGTGTCGCATTTTTATGACAGTCTGTCCAAAAATAGGTCGGTTTATACCATCAAAAGACGGCGGGAATTAGGGTTTTTGCTGCGAATTCTCCAAAATAACCCTCTAAAGATTGCCTATATATAGAGGATGTGTATCCCCATTAAAGGGGGTTAGAATTTTGGAATGTTGGAATCCCTAGGTTGATTCTCCTTAAACACTTTCTAAATTAAGAAGAGTAATCGAGAGGGTTAGTTGGAAGAAAGAGCAAGAAGAAGAGTTTAATCTTTGGAAGTCTTAGAGCAACCAAAGAGTTGAGGATCATTAGAGGTAAACTCTAAATTGTTTTAGTTTGTTACTCTAGTTTAATCACAATATATAGATACTTAGGATCTTTTACTCATTTTCAAAACCTCTCTTCCCACCTCATTTCATCACATACCACATATATTGTGATTGAACTCTCATTTCATTAGTTTGAATCAAAATAGCCTTGGGTTTAAAGTATAAATAAACCTTGGAGTTGATTTTGCTTGAAGTTTTGTTTTCTTTTCCCTTTTGGCTATGTCTACTTTTGAGATTCATAAGACTTTCAATGTCCTACTTGAATCCTTGTGTTTAGAGTCCCTCAATATTCTTATGAACTTATGATTTATGAAGAGTATTGAGGTTGATTTTAGTATATTGAGTCAATGAATTCAAACTTTTACCATAGTTTGAATTCATTACCTTGGGATTTTATGAAGTTTTTTCATACTTCATTAAAATCCACAAGTTTAAGTGTTGTTAGTCTCCTATGACCATTAAGTGGTAGGAGGAATAATTTGAGTCTAAACTTATCTCCATGGTTTAGGTTCATTGTCTTGGGGTTTTTATGAAGTTTCTTCATACTTCATTTAAGATCTACAAGTTAAATGTCATTAGATCTCCAATGACCATCAAATTGTAGGAGAAATGGTTTGGTTTAAGCACAACCTCATGATTTAATAGTTGGGGTTAACAAATAAAGTTGAACTTGATAAATAAAAACAGTGGATTCACATACTGTTTTTGATCAAGGATTTTTAGTTAAATAATGGACCGTTGGAATCGAATGAAACGAACTGGAAAGTGTCAATAACACAAAGTTTTACCACTGTAATTTTTGTTTCAATGAGATTTCATGGTTAAAGTGGTTTGGTCATGAGTTTTGTGAAACAACAACAATCTGTCCAGAATTCTAGAACAGGAACACTCTTTTGAAATCAATAAATCAGATCATTAATCAATCATCTTTGACTTAAATAAATTTTTCCATGTATTTTGATGCATTAATAAGATCCCCTAAAAAGATTAGATCAATTCTGATATTTTTACTATGTTTAAAAAATCAAACAAAATCTATGGCAAAGAGTTGTAAGTCTCTGAGTGACGTCTAGTTTCTACTCAATTCCCAGAGATCTAACCGTTGAAACCTTGATTTTCTTTTTGGGTTAAAAACTAGATGCACATAGGCATCTTGTGTCCAAATTTCACCGACATCAAACCATGGGAAGCATGCTTTTTATTTCTTTAAAGTTCGAGTCTGCTCTCAGCAATTTTCAGAATCTTGTCACAGTTTTTACCAACTTTGTAAATAATGGTTCAAATGATCTTTCCTTAATGTAAGGCTTATACCATAGTCTAATAAAGATTATTCAAGCTTGGAAGCAAAGGTCAAACGATCCAAATCAATGATTAGTTCATGGTCTTTATATTGTTCATATCCATGTATCCACGTGCATTCATTCATATAAATTAATACTTGAAAAATATAATTTGCCTCTTGTTAGGAATTATTACTTAGGATCTAATAATGTGCTTTGCTTAAAATGCGTGTGCTAATCTTTGTTTTGTAGCGCATTTGAGGTACAATTTTCCAACCCTTCTTTAGTTTAATTTGCTCTTTTGATTTTTATTGATTTTCGACTCTATGTACGACACCTTAGAAATAGGTCTTGTTTTACTTGTATATATGGATTAGAGACTCTTTTCCTAGGTTTTATTTATTTGCATGCATTGCACGTTTAATATTCGCGGCTGGATCCCGGGTAAGTTTTCTTGTCCTCTGTTGCATATCATCTTGCTTGCTAAGTGAATTATATGGTTTTGAATGATATTTTGTCATTAGCAATTTTACACAATTTCGACATGCTTGTGTAATATATATTTATATCTATGTATTAGTTGAGGGCATGCTTAGATTAATAGTTTGATTAAAAGGATGTTGAGTAGAGGCCTATCGTGAGATAGGATGAGAGAGGATGTTTTAGTCCGTCGGACTCCTTCCTCTCTCATTCCATAATCCCCGGACCTAGTTAATCTTTGGTTTCACAAAAGATCGGTTTGCTTTAAAAATGGTTTCTTAATTTTCCTTTAAAAATTAAGTGGCGACTCATTTTTGAATTTGAATTTGAAAAAGGTTTTAAACAAAAGTTGTGGGTAGGAAAAATTATGATATCCACACCAAGGCATACAGCAGTTATATCACATTGTCCTATCTGAAAAAAAAAATAAATGAACAGTCCTATGAAAGGTTCTACAGGAATCTATATGTAAAGGCTGGGTTTAGTGAAAGAGGGTCCGTTGACGAGAGTTCCAATATACCGTCAGAGAGACAGTACGGAGGTTTTTACTTTTTTTTTATATACCTTGGAAGGTACAGTATCAACGGTGACTTGTGCCCTGGCACAGCAAGACCTGAACAATGTTAGTGCCGCGTTTCAGACACAGTCGGAGGGAAAAATGCAGAAGTGTAATGCAATGAACCAGGTACAGTGAAAAGATGATTTTAAGGATGCTTCTTATGAGTCAAACCTCTGTATTATTTTGTTTTGAAAACCCTACCATCCCCAGCAGAGTCGCCAGATTGTGGACACGCAGAATCGGTCGTCCACTCTTTCAGTTTGTTTGAAATTGATTTGAAAAAGGAAAGAAAAGGTCTGTTGAAAACAGAAATAGAGTCGCCACTTGGTCTTTAAGGAACCAAGAAACCCAATTTTGAATCACCCAAATGGATAAAGGGCACCGGCCCTTCATAACCAAAGAACTTGGTTCGGGATTTTGGCACGAGAGAGGAAGGAATCTTTGTCGAGACTAAACACCCTCAACTCGTCCCGTCTTTCGACGGGCCTCAATTAGCATCCAAATAATCATCTTATACTATATTTGATTCGACAATTAATACTATAATAGTATATTACATCACATAAGAAACTTGAAATATAAGATCGAAAGATAAGATGTTATTCATAAGATCTAAGCCAAATACCAAACAATGTAAAGGTGAAAGATCACACAAACAAACCTAGGAAAAATTGTCTAATCACCTATCAAGTAATAAAGTTTTCCTAATCTAAGGGGACATGGATTGTTCTTGAAACAAATAATCAAAGAAATCAAAATATGCTTAGCAAGCTAGTATGATGCATGTTAATCTTTGAGAAAAGAAGATCTCTCAATCCCCGGGACGGATGAGAAAGGAAGATTAGATCGAGGGGGAGCAGGAACGTATGATCAA
Source organism: Hydrangea macrophylla (assembly GCA_033977485.1). Taxonomy (NCBI): domain Eukaryota; kingdom Viridiplantae; phylum Streptophyta; class Magnoliopsida; order Cornales; family Hydrangeaceae; genus Hydrangea; species Hydrangea macrophylla. The sequence goes on along the minus strand of CM066997.1, from coordinate 3,802,758 downwards.
GTTCATTCCTTATAATCTCCTTAGATTAGGAGTCACAAAAACCCCAAACCTTGCATGGATGCAATGCATGGTCTTACAATGTGCAAAGGTTGTAGAGTGTTTGTGTACATGAATTTTCTAAAGTGACTTAGAATTCTAAAGTATACATGAATGCATGAAGGGAATCATCATGGGATATGTACAAATGTAGTATGAATTACTTCCTAAGAGATGAACTAATTTAGATTGTATGTAAGGATCAAACCAAAGAATGAAAGTAAAAGTACACTTGCTGTGAATAGTGGACAGAATAGTGACTTGATCTTGTGAAAATTGGAAAGTGAGGATAGCAATGTTTTAATGCGTGATTTTTGATGGAGATCATCCTTATTGTGTCTAGAACACATGTCAAAAATTCAATCCTCAATAACTATTGCAGATTGAGAGAAATCGTGTAAACAATAGAGATTACTCAGAAACAGAGTCCGTACTGTCGACTGAAATGTTGAAAAATCTTAGAAAATGAAAACAAAACATATAGAGATCCATATTATACAAAACGTTCCCTAAGACACTGAAGTTCAAGGGAGAAATAAGTTGGGACCACCCCTTTTGGAAATTGTTTCTGAAAAACAAGTTGAAAGTCAACCAAGCTGCTGTGACAGCAAAAATAGAATGTCTGGAAGAAATGTTTGGGTCAAAATGGAACCCTTCCAAGTGTTTTTAGATCAAACCAAAAATCGTGGGTGTTCTCTAATGAGTTAGGAAGACTTTCCAAGTGGTCTTGCATCCATACATTGAGTATTGAGTTCTAGAGAAATCTTTGAACTCAGATCATTCACTATTTTGAAGATTTTTGAGAAAACAATGTGTATTTATTTGGAATCCAAACATTGGGATTTTGGAGGGGTTTTGTCATACCCCAACCTGCCACGGGCGAATTAGGACACGTGTAACAATGCCACCGAAGCACGTCCCCAATGGATATAACATAAATCAAGTCTAAACTATATTTTAAACTCGTTATAAAACTCATTGGCATGTAACCAACCCCAAGGGTAAAATGGTCATTTTAAAATTTTTGTCGAGTTTTCATCTCAAAAGGTAGCTTTTCAAATAAGAAACTCAACGTTGAAAACGGCGCATGAATGCGAACTTTCTAGTCCAAGTTATGTTCATTTTTATCTTGGTTTTGATTATACTCCAGTACAAAAACTTGCTGCCAAGAGTTGGATTAATCAAACTTTCTGCAGAATATGGTTTGCTTAATCCAACTTTCTGCAAAACATACTCTGCCCAGAGTTTGCTCAACCCAACCAGAGTTTGCTAAGTCCAACTTTCTGTAAAATATACTCTGCCCAGAGTTTGCTCAATCCAACTAAAGTTTGCTTAGTCCAACTTCCAGCAGAATATGTTTGCTGCTGCTAAAACAAATTGCTGCTAAAAATTTCATATTTAAAAGCTCAAAACCACGCCAAACTTAGCCAAACTTTGTGAAAACATCAACAAGTACTCTCAAACACCAAGAAACCATAAAAACTCAAGGTTTTAATACAAACTTGCATCACACTTCAACATTTAGCAAAGCATGAGTAAAAAAAATGTTGTCAAAACTTGATTAAACCATATCAAACCCTTTTAGACACATCAAAAACCATTTGGGAAGCACTCCTAAGTGTCTCAAAACTTTACCCAAACATCATAAGAGGTTTTCAAACCATTCCCAAACATTTGGAAAGGAATTCAAACACCCAAAACACTTTAGTTCCAACTAAGATTATTAACTTGCATCAAAAATCCACATTTTAACATACTACAAGTTTTAATACAAGAATTAGGGAAACCCAAGTTAAATTTACAATCAAAATTACTTAATTTCTTCAAAGTTGCTCCCCATGTTCATGACTTGTATCTAGCAACCATGACACATGGTTTGTTATACAACCAAACTCAACACCCAACTTAACATATTACAAGTTTTCTCAAAACGTGAGTGGTTCACATATCTATCACAAAGGTTACATTTAAAACTAAGACTAACTAGTCATATGAACATATCCACATATGCACAACTTCCACGCCCAACCCATCGTGCAGATCATTTTCTCTCCTCTTCCTGTGCCGTACCTGCGATGGTTGTTCAATATTTACAACAGAAAATATATTTTGTTTAAGCTTTCACTTAGTGAGGGATCTAATCATGCTATTGGAATGTTCAATATACAAATGCAACAATCATCAAAACAACAACATAACAATCTCCGGAAAGTCAAGTCATTCCAGCCACCACCCCCGGGTCCATCTCACCTCGGATCTTTCTCACTTTTGGGCACATATAGCGCATCACACACTCTCTTGTGACCCCGAAGGCGTCACCGACATTTCATTGTGGTCGTCACCATCCCCCACTCATTGAGGGCTTACTATCCCTTACATATGGGACCTATAAACGGTGACCACTACTTGACTTTCCTTTGATCCATATAAGCACATAAGCAACTTTAACATATAAGCATAGCAATTTCGCAATTTTGACATGCTTTTATCCATATTCATCACAACCAAGCTACATACGCATGAATTATGCATTCTAAACCAACAATTAACACATTAGCACATCTAAACACCTAATTTTGGGATTAGAACAATCACCCCTTAAATTTACTAGCGAATTAAGCCTAGAAATCCAAACCTCTTGCAGATTCCACCTCAAATCCTAACCGGTGTTAATCCTACAAAGTTTTGGTACACCGAAGTTAACAACCAAGAACGGTCGCTGAAAAGACAATGTCAAAAATGAAAATAAAGGACATACATGTGATCCTCTTACCTCCACGAGTCCAAAAGTGGTCTTGGATCGCAAATCCGACGCCGGACGGCAAAGAAACGGCGGCAAACGTCACGTGGAACTTCGTCGCTGACTCGAGAGCTCTCGGTTCTCTCTTTAACTCTAAACCCAACTGTGTTTAATTCTAAGGAGACACATATGCTATACATGCATATGTGTTGTCAATTATTTCCCCTTAATTTAATTTACATCCCCCCCAACTTTCTTTAAACTTTATTATGAAACCCCCAAGTTAATCATGTTAACTACCCACGTTTTCTTAATGAATTTAATCTATATCCCGCGTGGGTCCCAAATATGGTCCCACATATATTATGAGGTTAGTATTAAATATACCAATTATGAACTATATTCAAATACGCCCTCATATGGGTACCTAAATTGGTCCCCATTACCTGACATATGACATCATAATATCTTTAAACATTTAAACAAGTAATCATTTAAGCATATAATTACATCTAAATGAAATTCACATCGTTTAGACCTTCGTCAGGTCCCACTTTTATACCAGTTTCACTTGATAAAAACTTTCATTTGTGTTCGCATTTGAACACCTTTTCAGCTGTGGGTTCATAACCCCACCTTAAACCATCTTAAGTGTTAATTATCATTAATTAATACATTTTAACACTATACTAACCTTCTTTTCTGGGTACGGGTGTTACATTTCTCCCTCCCTTTTAAGAAGTTTGTCCCCAAACATTTCCCATCTCATAGTATCAAAGAAGTATACACACATTTTTTTTCCCTTTCTGAGCTTTCTCGAATTTTCAACAGTTCACAAACACATTTGATTCAAACCCGACAATTAACACTATAACACGAAGACTTGAAACACATCACACTCCTTTGGTTGTTTCTGATTGCAACCCTAATCAACAAGTTATTGGTTACCAGTTCGCATCCCTTTCAACACTCCAAACAATCCCATGAATTGGATTGACAATCGTATTCATTTCTTCGAGTCACGTTTCTTACCGAAGATATCACCTTTTTGGAACATTTATTTCTCCATAATGGATATTCTTCCGCACTTATTCTGAAAATAGAACTCAGTTAACAGTAATGCATTTTTCCTGCTAATCGTTAACATGCAGTAAATCATTCTACTACGACTCAGTTTCATTTTCATTGCTTCTTGTAAAATTTTAGAATTTCTATACTTTCAAATATGTCATTCCAGAATGGTATGTATCAATGTCTACCCAATCTCATAGATTCCTTTCACATATATCCCAGTTAACCTTTCAAATTTTCAGTTTTAAGTAGTTACAGTAATCTGACTCAGTTAACCTGTTCACAATCATTCACATGTCAGCATCTAAGTCTCGTTGACTTTAGAAACCCCCTTATGAAATTTATCACAATTCATATTCATCTTCCCTTGGTCATCAGTATCATTTGCAATACTTCCGTGAACGCTCAGTATGTCTGTCTTAATTTTCTCATTAAGCAACACGTCACATAGAGTGCTTTACAATTCCCATCTAAAACAATCGTCATAGTATCTCAACTTTTAATTAATAGTACTCAGATTCCAATCATTCTTCAAGAAGACTTGTACCTCTTGTTACCGATTATCAAGTCATCACATATAATAAGATACGATTAATATCATTCCATACCCAATAATTAACAACTTATTCTGCACAATCTCATTTACGACTTCAATATTTCATCTGAATCTCCTTTCTTGAGCTATCTTCATTCAGAATATATATATATATATATATATTAACTTCTAGATTCAACACATCTTACTATAACACATAGTTTAATCATTCTTCCTTAACAACTTATTACATCCCCTTTATGGAGCAAACAAACAACACAGATTCTTAGGCCAACCTCTTATAATCTGATACAATATTTTTGGTTGATTTCAAACTACGACTATCTCTTCTTTTCACAATTTCTAGAGAAATTTAGCTTCTAACAATTCTGAATCTCCACCAACTCGCCTCGAATAATCAAGCACACTCTATCTATCCCTCATCAATCACTAATTGGTAGTTTCAAAAACCACTTAACTTTGCTTGTCTGCGTTAGGTTTTCATATCGTTGCTTATCATGAGTTTCAGCTATTTCCTTTACCATGCACTCGATTTTGTCAAATAGACTATATTTCGAATCTCAGCAACCCTTATAAACTTTGTACTCGTAGAAATATCACCGTCTATTCTTAACCTTATGTCAAATAATATATTCATACAATCTCAATCTTCTGTGAAGCATAATTAATCATTTCAACGCCTTATAGTCCAATCTCTGCATTGTACTTCCTTCTAACTAGCAAATTTCTCAAAGCTAATCAATCTAGTTAAGGTCGTTGTCTTCTCAAATCACTTCTTTATTCTTTAAACACATTCACACATACCCCGAATCAATAACCAAACATGTTCTACGATTATAAATATTATCAACTTCTTGCATTCTATCATTTTATTTCTTTTCCACAAAGTTTTAACCGTAACAAGCATCAAAAATCTCGTTATCACACTTTATCGGAATATAACCCAGTCTTTATCATAAGCTTTCACCTCTAACAAAATCCTACAGTTCCATTAGAATAGCTGATATATAATTCCATCACAAGTTCATTTTAATGCAGTCCAAATATTTAGTTTATAGCATCAATAGTCACGTAGGTACTCGGATTACCTTAAATATCATTACAATCATCATCTGCTCTGGTTTTTCACCAAAATCCTCACAATATTCATTTCATTAATCTTCCATTAACCCTCCCGGACCTTGGTCAAAAAGTACCGACACATCTAAACGTAATCAACAATTTATTCATTAGCTATTTAATGTCTATTCTCAACTGTAGCTTCATTCAGTCCTAATTCCCAATACCCGATCTAATGATTCTGTTTGTTTTTCCATAATAACACCAATAGCCCCTTTCAATATGTTACCCCAAGTGTTAATTATAGTTCCAGTCTATTGTAGTTCAATTCTCCTCTACTAAGCAAATTATTCAATAAGTCTTCTCATAATGCATTCGAGATTTCATTCACCATCAAATATTTATAAATTCAATTCAACATCTACTCATACTTGGATAGATACATACTTCCAACATTACTTCTTCACTATACAATAAACTTTAATGATGGCACAATACGAAATATTCACATTACATTAGTTTCTCATAAAGTAGATGCTTGTTCGATTTAACACTTATCTATTTCTCATTATACTATACTTAGCTTATTGGCAATCATGTCATACCCAATGCTTCCTCAAATGTTGAGTAGTTATTAACACCATCCCACAGTTAACAATATTATATTACCCTTACACCACATTTTCTTGATGCGTATGATTCACTTGTAGAAACATTTAATAACTTCCTCTCAGTTAATCGACGAACTCTAACAGTCTCACAATACCGAATGACCTCATCCTATCGACTATATAAAAAATAAACTCCATTTGACTCAGTACCCAATCATTAAATAATCAACTCTACAATTCTTGAGTTGCGACCCATTCATACCTAACTGTGCATTCAAGAAAAAAACTATAATCACTGATAACGGTCTTGTATCACCCTCACATCATTTACCCCTGGTATGCCTAAACCAATCATGGATATACCGAATTAAAAACATCACTAACTAAGCCAACCTCCCAAGATCCCTAATAGTATACTTCTTTTAGAATCAGAAATACTTGCATTGATTATAGACAAATAAATAAATGACTTTACAAATTACCTGATATTCATGGTGCCTCAATTATAAGTTAAGAGCTTCTATCTTCTTGTGATTCTCTCCCGATTGGTGGTTGAACAGTTTTCGAGGTAGTCTTTAATGTCGAAAAACCTGGACCTTCTTGTCGTTTATTAAAATTGTCCTATACCCGGTAGCCCCGTTGACCACATCCATAATAATTACCTCTGAACCCTGTACTCCTATTTGGATAATTCTTCATAAGGTGTCCAAGTTGTTTACAAGCATAATAGATCATGTAACATACTCCCCAATGTTGTTTCTTACCCATTATATAACCCAGCTTCTTTATCTTTGGAACACCACTTACCGATGAACTCCCCCACATTTGTTCTTTTAAGCTTATTTCAAATTTCACTTTGACTTTTCACCAATCTATTACCCTTATGTCATTGTCGAGACTCTTTTAGAAAACATTCGATGACTGGTGGTTCCGTTCTTACCTCTAAATTTGGAGTTTCTTGTGCTTTTTTCCACTACCCATACTATAATCTTCATAGCTCTTTTCACCCGTTTCATTCTTAATTGTGAAATCTGCCTTTTCTCAGATTCCATTACTACCAGATAATTAAGCTTGATATCTCCATAATCATTTACATCATGTTACCATAAAACATAAAATACATGCTAAACAACTTTTAAGCATGCTAAATAAACGTATATGCATGATCTACACATTTATTCATCTTTTATATTTATTACGCGTCGTATTCGTAGCTCGTCCCAAAGGCTCTAACCTATTGCTTTGATACCAAAAATTGTCACACCCCAACCCGCCATGGGCGAATTAGGACACGTGTAACAAAGCCACCGAAGCACGTCCCCGATGGATATAACATAAATCAAGTCTAAACTATCTTTTAAACTCGTTATAAAACTCATTGGCATGTAACCAACCCCAAGGGTAAAATGGTCATTTTAAAATTTTTGTCAAGTTTCCATCTCAAAAGGTAGATTTTCAAATAAGGAACTCAACGTTGAAAACGGCGCATGAATACAAACTTTCTGGACCAAGTTATGTTCATTTTTATCTTAGTTTTGATTATACTCCAGTACAAAAACTTGCTGCCAAGAGTTGGATCAATCAAACTTTCTGCAGAATATGGTTTGCTTAATCTAACTTTCTGCAAAACATACTCTACCCAGAGTTTGCTCAACCCAACCAGAGTTTGCTCAGTCCAACTTTCTACAAAATATACTTTGCCCAGAGTTTGCTCAGTCTAACTTCCAGCAGAATATGTTTTGCTGCTGCTAAAACAAATTGCTGCTAAAAATTTCATATTTACAAGCTCAAAACCACTCCAAACTTAACCAAACTTTGTGGAAACATCAACAAGTACTCTCAAACACCAAGAAACCATAAAACTCAAGGTTTTAATCCAAACATGCATCACACTTCAACATTTAGCTAAACATGAGTAAAAAAATATGCTGTCAAAACTTGATTTAACCATATCAAACCCTTTTAGACACATCAAAAACCAATTGGGAAGCACTCCCAAGTGTCTCAAAACTTTATCCAAACATCATAAGAGGTTTTCAAACCATTCCCAAACATTTGAAAATGAATTTAAACACCCAAAACACTTTAGTTCCAACTAAGATTACTAACTTGCATCAAAAATCCATATTTTAACATACTACAAGTTTCAACACAAGAATTAGGGAAGCCCAAGTTAAGTTTACAATCAAAATTACTTAATTTCTTCAAAGTTGCTCCCCATGTTCATGACTTTTATCTAGCAATCATGACACATGGTTTGTTATACAACCAAACTCAACACCCAACTTAATATATTACAAGTTTTCTCAAAACATGAGTGGTTCACATATCTATCACAAAGGTTACAATCAAATCTCAGACTAACTAGTCATATGAACATATCCACATATGCACAACTCCCACGACCAACCCATCGTGCGGATCATTATCTCTCCTCTTCCCATGTCGTACCGTACCTGCGATGGTTATTCAATATTTACAACAGAAAATATATTTTGTTTAAGCTTTCGCTTAGTGAGGGAACTAATCATGCTATTGGAATGTTCACTATACAAATGTAACAATTATCAAAACAACAACATAACGATCTCTAGAAAGTCAAGTCATTCCAGCCACCACCCCCGGGTCCATCTCACCCCGGATCTTTCTCACTTTTGGGCGCATTTAGCGCATCACACACTCTCTTGTGACCCCAAAGGCGTCACCGGCATTTCATTGTGGTCGTCACCACGCCCAATGCATTGAGGGCTTACTATCCCTTACATATGGGACCTATAAACGGTGACGACTACTTGACTTTCCTTTGATCCATATAAGCACATAAGCAACTTTAACATATAAGCATAGCAATTTCACAATTTTGACATGCTTTTATCCATATTCATCACAACCAAGCTACATACGCATGAATTATGCATTCTAAACCAACAATTAACACATTAGCATATCTAAACACCCAATTTTGGGATTAGAACACTCATCTCTTAGATTTACTAGCGAATTAAGCCTAGAAATCCAAACCTCTTACAGATTCCACCTCAAATCCTAACCGGTGTTAATCCTACAAAGTTTTGGTACACCGAAGTTAACAACCAAGAACGGTCGCCGAAAAAACATTGTCAAAAATGAAAATAAAGGACATGCATGTGATCCTCTTACCTCCACGAGTCCAAAAATGGTTTCAGATCGCAAATTCGACGTCGGACGGCAAAGAAATGGCGTCAAATGTCACGTGGAACTTCGTCACCGACTCGAGAGCTCTCGGTTCTCTCTTTAACTCTAAACCCAGCTGTGTTTAATTCTAACGAGACACATATGCTATACATGCATATGTGTTGTCAATTATTTCCCCTTAATTCAATTTACATCCCCCTAACTTTCTTTAAGCTTTATTATGAAACCGCTAAGTTAATCATGTTAACTATCTCCATTTTCTAAATGGATTTAATCTATGTCCCGCGTGGGTCCCAAATATGGTCCCACATATATTATGAGATTAGTATTAAACCTACCAATTATGAACTGTATTCAAATACGCCCTCATATGGGTACCTAAATTGGTCCCCATTACCTGACATATGACATCATAATATCTTTAAACATTTAAACAAATATTCATTTAAGCATATACTTACATCTAAATGAAATTCACATCGTTTAGACCTTCGTCAGGTCCCACTTTTATACCAGTTTCACTTGATAGAAACTTTCATCTGTGTTTGCATTTGAACACCTTTCAGCTGTGGGTTCATAACCCCACCTTAAACCATCTTAAGCGTTAATTATCATTAATTAATACATTTTAACACTATACTAACCTTCTTTTTCGGGTACGGGTGTTACAGGTTTTGTAATAGGGGTTTTGAAAGCACATTTCCAGCACAAAAAGGGAATTAAAACCACTTGGAACATCGTCATCAAACTCATATCAAGAACTCCCAATATTACTTGCACAAACATAGTTTTGTTTAAGAATATGACTTCAAGAATACATATGAATGTATTGAAGTTAGAATCATCATCCATTAAACATGTCTTTGAGGTCAAGAGCTACCATCCATAAGGATTCACTCTCCTCAAACAACATGTCATCTAGATGATGATAATCATGTACGTAATCAAAGAAAAATAAAAAAAAAAATGAGGTAAGAAAAGATGAACATTAATGTAAACAAGTAAGTTATAGCAATCAATAGATGATAATCAATGTGATTTTGGACTTGAATCATAGATATTGACATTTGGACATGGAAGTAGCTTACTAACTCAAGATTGCTCAAAAATGGTGGTTGAAAAAGACTTGAATGTGAAATATAAAAGGGGTAATGGAAGTAAACAAGAATGAAACTCACTTTTTATTTTATTTTATTTTATTACTATTTTTTTGATATAGAAAATCAGTGGGAGAAGCTCCCTTTCCTTCTTCTAAACCTATCTCTATCTTTCTTTTTCTCTACAACTTCTATGAACTTTGCACTTGGCCCCCCTAAAATGAAGAGCAAAGGGGGGTTTATATAGTCCAATTTGGGGTGGTTTGGGGATTTAGAAAGTGCTCCCATTGGTCCCAAACATCTGTGAACATAAAACTATATCATTTTGGTCTTCAAATATTCAATTTGGACCCCCAAAAAAATTACAAAAATGGACTCTGCGGGGGTTGAGTGCCGCCGTGGCACTGGCCTAGTGCCGTAGCGGCACTGCTCCTCAGATGCCCAAAAATTTGTATTTAGCCCCCCAGAGATTCCGATATTAACGAAAAGGCCCTATTTCGTTCAAAATTCATAGAAAATGCGTATGAACTCCAAATTGAGGTTATGATATTCCGTTGGAAAGGTAATGGAGTCTAATTTACATAAAAAAAAGTTTAAAGATAGGTCACTTTGAAAAGTTTTGCAGTATTCGCGATAAAAGTCAATTTGATCACCTTTTTCACCTTCGAAAATTCATAATAAATTTGTTTTAAATCCAAGAATTATGTGCAATATACCATTGGAAAGCTATTGGCCTCTAGTATCTATGAAAAATGTTTGAAAAATGATACGGTGCTTTAGTTTTAAAGTCAACTTTTGGTCAAACTGGTCAAACCAGGGACCTCCAAGAAGTTCTGGGAACCTCTAGGAGTTCCCGGGAGCTGACGTTTTTGTCCGATTTTCTTTTAAAACTTGTTTTAGTACTTTCCAGATGATCTAGAATGATCTCAGAGCTTTTTGGTGAATATGGACGATTTTGATCAAACCTTGGTCAAACATGGTCAGTCCTTGGTCAAACCGGTCAACGGGAACTTTCCGAGAACTTTCAGGACTTTCGGGGGTCTCTGGGAGCTGACAATTTCATTTGATTTTGCTTTAAAACTCATTTTTAGTATTTTTTATGATGTATCATGTTTCTAGAACTTTCGGTCCAAATCTGGGAGTGTTTGTACTTTCAGGGGCGTTTTGGTCATTCTGAGCATTTTGAAAGATAGAACTAACTTCCAGGAGTCCTTTTTGAGTCTTTTTTTATCATTGTGAACCACCAAGCTATGAGTCTCCTAAATCTGATAGCCGACAAAATGGGGTGTCTACATCTGGAAAGACTTAAGTATGGACCCCACTACTAAAGATCAAGACCAATGAAGAATTTAAGTGGGAAGACAACCATCAACATGCCTTTGAAGGGATAAAGTGGTACTTGTCTACACCCCTCGTGTTAATGCCACCCAAGAAGGGTAGGTACCTTAAACTGTATATATCTGCCTCCGATTTCTTAATAGGAAGTATGTTAGCTCAAGATAATGAGCAAGGTAATGCGCAGGCTGTTTATTACTTGAGTATGATTTTAACTCCAATCGAGCAGCGCTATGCGTCGATTGAGAAATTATGCTTGGCATTGTATTTTTCATCACAAAGTTGAGAACATATATGCTGCCCGTTTCTACTTTTATCATATATCAAAATGATGTGATTAAATATATGTTGTCAAGGCCTATTATGAGAGGCCAAATTGGGAAATGAACTTTGGCCTTGATGGAATTTTCCATCCAGTACTGTTCACAACAATCGATCAAAGCCAGGCCATAGCTAATTTTCTGGCTGATCACCCAGACCCCACTAATCTGGGAAACTTATCACTAGCACCGGAAATACTAAATACGTCCTTAGTTCCATGGATGTTGATCATTGATGGGTCTAAAAATGTAGAAGGTGTTAGGGCAGGGGTGGTTATCATATCACCCAAGTATAAAAAAAACCAAGATGTCATTTTGACTTGATTTCAAATACAGTAATAACCAGGCCGAATACGAAGCACTTATCATCAGACTTGAGATACTCCTTGAAATGGGGGCATCGTTCGTACATATAAAAGGAAACTCGGGGTTGGCTATCGGGCAAATATCCGGTGAATTCCAGATAAAGAGTTGGGAGCTTTGCCCATTTCATTTTGTTTCCACCCAACTCATGGACTCTCTCGATGATATAAGTGCGAGTTACATTCCCAGATCAACTAATACAAAGGCCGATAAGTTAGCCAAGGCAGGATCGGCCCCATCTGCAGGAAAATGATTAGGAGATCAAGCTATCACAGTGCAAGTCCGATCTTTACCATCAGTGGTAAAGAGAGGTTGGTATACCACCACCAATTCTGGCCTTATGGATGACAATGATTGGAGAATCCCTATCATCTAATACCTACAACACCCAAATGTTAGGGCAGACAGGAAAGTCAGACTATTCGCAGTCCAATTTGTGGTGCTTGATGGAGAGCTATTCAAGAAACCCATCGGTGATGACATAATCCTAAAATGCCTGGGGAAGAAACAAGCTATGAGCGTGATGGCTGAGGTCCATGAAGGAATTTGTGGGGCTTATCAGGCCGGTACCAAGATGAAGTGGCTTTTACGAAGGTATAATTATTATTGGCCGGGCATGCTAAAGGATTGTATCAGCTATGCCAAGGGATGTCAGGCTTGCTAAAAGTATGGCCCGATTCAGAGGGTACCGGCCAAAACCCTCCAACCTATTATCAAGCCATGGCTGTTCTGAGGATGGGCTATGAATTTGATTGGCAAGGTTCTTCCACCTTCATCGAGCCAGCATTGTTTCATTATAGTGGCTACGGACTACTTTACTAAGTAGGCCGAAGCCATACCCTGTAGGATGGTGACTCAGGCGACGGTGATTAAATTTATTGAGGAATACATAATACATAGTTTCAGCCTACCAGAGACTATTACGGTCGATCAGGGATCTGTGTTCATAGGGAATGAAACGTCAGCCTTTGTAGAGAGTAAGGGAATTAAGATCCTCAACTTCACTCCATACTATGCTCAGGCTAACGGATAGGCTGAGTCAACAAACAAGATCCTTAAAAGGATTATAAAAAAGATGATAGATAAAAATCCAAGAGAGTGGGACAAGCTACTATCCGAGGCACTGTGGGCCTATCAGACATCCAAGAGGTCAAGTATTGAGTTACATCGTTCATGCTGACTTACAGGTGACATTATGCTACCCATGGAAGTTACTGTCCGATCGGCCAGAAGGGCATTAAAAAATTAGCTGGAGCCTGCTGAATATACTGAGGCTATGATAGTTGAGTTAGAAGGGCTCGATGAAACAAGATTGGCAGCCCTAGATTCGTTAAAGGTACAAAAGCTACGTGCAATTCTAGCATACAACAAGCTCTAGATTCGTTAAAGGTACAAAAGCTACATGCAGTCTGAGCATACAGCAAAAGGATAAAAGAGAAGTCTTTTTGCACAGAGGATTTGGTTTGGAAGGCCGTGTTGCCTATGGGGGACAAGGATAACCGGTACGGTAAATGGTCGGTCAATTGGGAAGGTCCTTTCATCATCCATCAGGTCAAGAGAGGTGGAGCATATAGGCTACGATATATGGATGGGACAGTTCATATTAGATTAATAAACGGTCAATATTTGAAGTCTCATTATCCTACTTTGTGGGAAACTATTGATTTGGAATATAGACCGAATCCAGGTCTAGAGTATGATTTACTTATCAATTATGAACCTAAGAGCGAGTAATCAAAAGTCCAATAATTATATTAAATTAGTGCTGGGCACAGCTTACCTACAAGCATTTAATACAAATTGGAGTGAAAGTAAATAAGGAAAAAATGTACAAGTACACAAGTTAGAGATCGACTTCTAGGCCGACCCAAAATTCCTAAGCTTGGCCTGTAGGTCCTCTCAGGTCTTTGCTACCGTAGCCCGGTCTTATTTGGCTTTATCCAGTTTTTGAGACCAAGAGCGAGAGATGGGGATGCTGGCTTGCAATTACTCACTGCACTTCTGGGCATCTCTACCAAGCTGGGCTAAGACTCCATCAATTTTCACCAAAGCTGCATCATTAGTGACAACCTCGGCCTCGCATTGTTCTAGTTGGGCCTTGAGTGTCTCAATGCGGGTTTGCAGCCAGGCATCTCGAGCAATCGCTTGGGCCCGAGAGGCTTTCCAAGCTTCATATTGGTCTTGGCAGCCTGGAGAAACTGCATCACTTTCTGTCGGGCACCAAGATAAAATTTAGCTTCATCTTGAATAATTGAGGCCGATCGCTCCAAGAGGCGGCAACTTGGTAGCCTTTCTTGTATCTCCCGAATTAGATAAAGTCGCCCGTTCGACAACAAACGATTGGCCAAAAGTGCGTTCAAGGCAACATCCACATTAGCAGCAGGTGGGAGAGTGAGTAGGTCCTGATCAGTCAGCCCAGGGAGGAGGTCTTTTGACCGCTGAATGTTTGAAGGAGAAATAGATTCAGGCTAAGAGGATCGAAATCAAATGCACTAAGGTCCAGGCCACTGAAAAAATTGTCAAAGGGGATGAACGGCGCTGGACCCAATGGGACATCCTGGTAAAGATTTAAAAGGGTTAGTTCTAAGTAAAAACTAAAGAAAGGAGCCCGTACTAAAAGTAAAATACCTGGGTAGGAGGAGATAATAACGCCGATATGTCTTGTCACACAACGTCCTCACCACTCAGCTAGGATGTGGATGGTTGTGTGGATTACTGTGTTGACACAGGAGTGGCCGTAGGGGGTTCCTCTATTGAGACTCCAGCACTTACACCGGCAGTGGATACATCGGCCTCTGCACTGGCTGAGGTACCAGATAGAATACTACCCTCGCCACCAAGAGTTAGAAGATCTGTAGGAGTAAACAAAGCAGGATCTGCCATACCCACTTCTTCTATATGCTCAGAGGCCGACTCTGGTGCAGCATGAGGGTCAGTTTAACCTGATGGGATGTCTTGACCTCCCTCAATCACTGGTGGGACCATTTGATCCACCTCTTCTCCGGTCGTTGGGTCACCCCTGAGTACGTCCTCACTGCTGGAGGAGAGGACTACCTGTTTGGGGATAAACCCTCCAGCAGGATCAGTGTCATCTCCGTCTGAAGGAGTTAAGGGTGGAAGGATATGAAGAGGTGTAACCCTCACTGTAACGTGCTCCAGGTAGGCCGTGGAAGGATATAAAGAGGTGTAACCCTCACTGCAACGTGCTCCAGGTAGGCCGCCGCCTAGGAAGGAGAAGTTGGGAGATCGGCCGGGAGAGTTTGAGAGGGTAGAGTTGTTTGTGGTTGGGAGCCTTGCCCAGTATGCAGCACATCCTTCCCAGAGTCTTCTTCATCCACAAGCTGAAATAAAGTAGAAGGGGATTCGAAAGGCAGATGAGTTTAGTCGGACCATGCAAAGCAAGGAAGAGTATAATGGTACCTGAGTGGAGGGGGCCGATGCTTGTTTCTGTTTCTTCTTCTGGCCTTGCCCCGGTGCTTGCTTACAAGCTGGCCTTTTCGCCAATTGCTTCCGTTGGACGGGTGCTAGTGCAATAAGTGGTACATCGGCCTCAGTGGCTGATGACATTACAAATTGAAGAAGGGCCTCAACAGCGGTGCCCTTGAAAATTTAAGAGGCCCGATCAGACCACCACTTATTGAATTCCTCAGTGGTAACTGGACGGTCGGAGAAAGGAGTAAACTTAAATGCGGCCTTCAGTCTGTTCGACCGTTCCTTGATTTTCTTCACTTGCCCCTCATTAACAATAAGGCCACGTTCTACCCAGTCAACGTTTACAGTTATGGCTGGTGGAACAGGCACCAACTGAGAAAGCCCGAATTGACGGGCTTAAAGTGGAGCGAAGTAGTATTCTGCCCCACACTTGTTTTTGGCAGAAGGGATGCTTGGGGTGAATATAATGTCTCTAGCTACCAAGTAGCTAGAAAAGATTTCATTGTATGAAGACTGGGTGCCCGGGCCCCAGTTGGAAGGATTGTTGGGAAGTTGAAGAAAGGTGAGGAAATGAAGAGAAGAAAAGGGAGTGAAAAGAGGAGTTGCCCGATAGGCACACCACTCATAAAAAAACAATAAAAACACCTCAAAGGAGTGGGAGGAAGGAGTAACATCTATGAAATGGATGACGAAAATTGGAACGGCTGCCAGTTGACGGCCAGTTGGCCTGTGTTGTTAAAAGTAGGAGTATAGCCAGAGCTGCAAGATCCAGATCGGACTTCCTCCAGCATTGAAGCCCGATTGGATGATATCGGTCACTCCACGCTCCAAGTGAGCCCAGACCAAGGTGGCCAGGGATAGAGGTTTCTCGGAGGCTAGGGCCAAAGCTAAAGTTGTATACTCCTTAGTGATGGCTTGGCTGGCTGGCTGAGCGAAAGAGAAACCTGTTTAGCCAATAGATTAGAAAGGCAGTATATTTTGTATCCATCACCTTCATCCCTTCTTTACCCATGGAGGCAGTTTAAAAGTCTCCAAAGGCTATAATCGGCCTATAAGAAACGGCCTCGTCTCTGACAGACTCTTGTTAGGGGTAAGTGAAGCTAGCCGTTCCAACATCCAAGTCGGGCAAAATTTTCTGTCCATGAGGATGTAGCCCGAGCAAATAACTTATGTCTTTGACCTTCGTGTCACGCCCATTCCAGAAAATCATTGTTTTAAAAATGCATATTTGAATTTCGTAAATTATCAATGTTATTTGGTAAATTGTGACTGGAGTTGACGTGGTCAATGGTGACGTGTTCAACGGTGACGTGTCAGTTGAGGACATGGTAATCGGAGAATCATGATGCATTAGTATGGTTAAATGACATTTATATGATTTAAATGTTATTTGAAATATCTGGTATTTTCATGAATAGTAATTATACCTGTGTAGTATAATTTCTGATAGTTTTGATCTAGTTTTGGATCGTTTGAACACTGTGGTGAGAACGTGAGAATGCGTTATATAAAAGGTAGAATGCGTAGAGACTTCACAGAATTTAGTTTTCGGACGTGATTTTGGACCCAAACAAGACTTGGTCGAAATTTTTTATAAATTTTAGTTTTCACTCGTGAAGAAATAAAATAGACGTGTGCTTCGTTTCGTGAGTTAATTAGGAGTTTTGAGAACTCGTGGGGAGGTAAACACAATTTTCGAAAGTGTTGCCTATATATAGAAAGTGTGAAGATATTTCATTTCATCAAATTGTTTAAACCTAAATCAAGAGAGGGGATTTGGGGATTTCATTGCTTAGAGCTTGCCTACACAAATCGAAGGACTTCTGCCCGTTTGTTTTCAACCAAAATTCACATTTGAACTCTCCAAGGTAAAGGCTACGTTTTGATATCAATTAGGCCATGTTTGGTTAAGTTTTTATAAAAATCCTAATGTTGGAATTTTGGAGAAACCGCGTATAAACTTGTAGGAATCACTTGATATTCAAGATCTGACGTTTATTTGGTCCCTTAGTTCATCCTTCAAAGTTGTAGGAAAATCGCACGAGGTATGAATTCTAAGCCTATGAATTATGGAAAATTTCATGTTTTAATTATCGAACTTGATATTTTGGATCCGGGCAAAATTCATGTATTAAGTAGGCCCGTTAATTATGCACATGAAAATGCCATGAAAGCACGTATATGTAATTATATGAGCATGTTATGTGTCTATGTGGGTCAAAGGGGAGTTTGATACAAATTCATACCGGGGTACGCCTCTCGATGTTTGATAGTTATAGTAGCGACGGCTACTTGCTTGGTTTGGGAACCGGCCCTGCCAGAGTAGTTGGATGTAATGGTTGATAGACTCTGGGCTTGCCATTGGCATCGCGATTGATAGACTTTGGGCTTGCCGATATACAGGATGAATGCGTGTCTTTCTCCCTAGAGACTATTTGATGTGATTTAGATGTTTAATGCATGAATTGCCTCATAAGCATATGTTTTGAATTATGCACTCAGCATATAGCTGAGTAATGGAGATTTACTTCATTGTAGGTGAAAGAAACAAAGGAAAGAAGAAGCGCGAGGAGTGAAGCCGTGGGAGCACACGAGTCTAGTTTCTCCCATATATAGTTTTGCAATTCATCCTTATGTTGTAAATGAATCGAAAGGAGAAACTATGTTTTGTAATCTCAGAACACTCATAGTATTTGGACTGAGATTAGTTAGTACCTGAATCTTGTAATAATTTTGTAATGACTATGCTATTAGAAGTATGGTTGGTTTCAAACTTAGGATCTTTGTTTAATGTCAAACTCTAGTATTTCACTTTTACGTTATGTGGATTATGAGATTTGATCCAAACAAGTCTTTGTCTCGTTCCGTTAATGTTTTCAAAGCTTACACATGTTGTCTAATATGTTTATATACCTTTGGTAAAGTTTCAGAATGATTGGGAATTTGTATGTTGAGTTTTGTCGTGGTTACGGCGTTTTCAAAAAAATTAAAAATAGGCAAAAGTGGACTGCTTGTGAATAGTACTTTTACAAAGGAAGTACCTTTTTTCGAAAAATATTGAAATGTTCTATTTTGCTTCTAGGGTGCCTTTGGGGTCCCTAATAAAACTTTGATGGTTAATTTGAAATATAATTAACTTTTTCAATTAATACGGATTTTACGGACTCATAGTTCAATATTTTTTTTTTCTTCCAAAATGAACTTTGTTTTAAAGAGTTTATTTTAGTTTATTTTCCGCTGCTAGAGTTATAGAATGAATTGGACGAGCCTCGGTGGCGTGCCACGTGTCCTATTTTCGCCCGTAGCGGGATGGGTCATGACACATTGGACCCATTGGGCCGCAATAGAAGAGAAATCCGTTGCAAGAAGAAGACCAGAACAGGAGAGAAGAAAAGAGGAGCGGTCAGTCTATTTCCAATTTAGACCAACTAAGCAGGATGGCGTCGTGGATGCCCGCTTGTTTCCAGACATCGGCCTTAGAGGCGGATACCTTAACCACCCATTTGTCCCAGTCTACAACTCGGGTGGGCCAACCCCTGATTGGGTGTGAAGCAGTCCAGACCTTGCTCTAGTTAACAGGTGGCTGGATGAATGACTCGTTCTCCACCGGCGAAAAATAGGAGTTGAAGGCTGCCGGAGGGTTGCCATGGAACGCCGTGCCAAGCCCCGGTGCCGCCGGGGTGCCGTCAGTAGTGCTGTAGGGGTGAAACTCTCAGTGGAAATCTCAAAAGTGTGGGCTTTGGCTAAGATCCTTACTTCTCTGCATCGGTTATGGGGCGGAGGAGCATCCCAGAAGGTCTTCTTGCCTTTGGATGGTTCCGCCGGAGCAGTTTTTGGGGCCATTTGCCAGAAATAATGAAGGTTTAAAGAGAGAAGCTTTGGGTGCTGGTTGGTTTTAGAGAGAGATAGAGAGGAAGACGCAAATGAAGGAGGTGAAGAGAGTTTTGAAAATCTCGTTGTTTTATACGCATCACATTTAATGAAGAGTGTCTGGTGGGATTCTCCATGATCTGACAATTATACTGCATGATTGACGCGTGGCAGGTTCAAATTCAAAACGTCATGTCAATCAAGGGCGGGATGATTTACATGACCTTTTGAGGGGTAATTGTTTGCACCCAAAAACTGCCAAAGATTTTTGAGCCCAAATAGAGTGATGAAATAGGTTTAAGGATGGTCGGCCTATAGTGGATATGGAGAGGTCGACCCATGAATTGCAAGGGCCTATCGGGTTCAAGAGGTGAACATCACGGGGTTCAGAAAGACAGCTGTTTGGCGAAGTCCGGTAGGTGAAGTAGGTAGTGTACTGATCAATCGGGCAATATGGAAAGAACGAAGCCCGATTGGGAAGCTAATCATGGATAAAGCATCGGGCATGTGTAATCTAGCATCAGAGTAAGCCCGATGGACGATAGTAGCAGTGCACAGAGTAATCGGACACCATAATGGAACGAGATGGTGAAAGCTGGTTGCAAGTGCCCAATTGGTCAGACGCGTGCACAAAACGCTTATCAGGCAAGGAATCATAAAGTGTGGCAGTTGGAAGCTGCGAGCCCGATCTGATTAGAAGATGTAATGAAGAGAGCCCGATGAGGTAAACAGGGAAGGCGGTTCTGCTCCTAGTTGTCATTAATGGCGTCATCCTGGTTTGAAACAATCAGAGTCCATCTAGGAATGAAATTGATTTACGTCTAGCTGGCTTTGAAAGGGTAATTCCTAGAAATACAAGATTGAACAATCAGGACTCCAAATAAGGTAAGAATTGGAGATATGGAAGGATTCTGCTACCAATCAATCTGCTTGGAGCGCAAGTAAAGGAGTCATTGCCTTATCAGGAGTATTAGAGACCTCTATAAATATAAAGGCAGGCCAACCATGTTGGGGACTCCGCGTAATCTCGATACACCGCATTCAACCGCACTCAACATCATTCTTTCACAGCATGCAAAACGTTCAAGCATTTGTTTTTTAGCACCCGTTGCGTCCATAGCAAATAGGTCTGTCCTTTTATTATTTTACTTTTTCATTCTTTGGACAATCAGAGCATGTTCTGTTTTTGTTCTTTGGTCGTATGTTATTTTTTTCCAAACCATTCAATAAAATATCTTTATATTTTATTAAACCGTTTGTGATTGTTTATCTAGTAAACTCGCACTATTTAGCTTGTGCGCTTCAGTACTGCCAAAGGATTTTGGATAAGGGGTACTTTCCTACTCGTCCCACACAATCACTCTGTTTAGAAGTCAAATCTAAAGCCTTGAGTATCACTCATTTAAGCGTAAAGGAAATTAGTTTGCACACACACCGAGCTCATTTGACTCTGACACGCCCGCACAAAACTATAGCAAACACATGCCAAGATTAGGAAGATGTCTCTCTCTCTAAAAAAACAAGAAGAAGTTAAAATATTTAAAAAATAAAAATAAAAAGAAAAAAGAAAAAAGAAAAAGAAAAGCAAAACCTTTAGCCACCTAAATAAGGCCCGAAGGAAATAATAGAAACTGCGAATTCTTGGGCTCAAAAGGCCCAATCTGTTCCTGACCCACATCATGCGAGGCCCATATCTTTCTCCTTATACGTGCAACACTTTGGGTCTGTTTGAGAATGTCTCAAAATTGGATGTCAATCTCATTCTCATTCTCATATTCATTGGTTTTAATGAAAATTAGGTATAAGTTGGTTCATAAAAGAACTTAGTTCTTGCCTTCTTTGGGTATTTTTAAGTCATGCAAAGAATACTGTAGCCTAAAAACAGCTACAGAAACACCAAAATCTATTTAAAAATCAATTCTTTTCTGAATCACAAAATTGATTCATATTACCCAAATAGCCTGATTAACTTGATATTTCCTCAAACAGCCCTGCCAAAGCTTTAGATTTGCTTTTGATTTTTAAGCTATTCGCAGGAAGTAGTAAAACTTGGGCCTTGGGAATTCCTGATCTTGGGCCTAAAGCTCTGTTGGTGAAGACAAAAAGGCCAATTGTGGCATTAGAGATGTTCACTAAGGCTTAGTTTTGTCCCACGTGGCTTGTTAAAAGGAGCTTATGAAATTTTTTACTTAGGCTTGATTTGGCCCCCATTGTGGTGCTTCTCCTTTTTTAAAGCACAATTTTATGTTAATTCATTTGGTACTAGTTATGAGCTTTGCAAAAATTAAACTTAGTGCTTTTTTGGGAGGAGTTTTTAAAAGCTCTAGAATGGAGCTTTTAAAAGCTCAAGGTTGTCTTTTGATTTCATGATGTCTTTTTGAAGAGTGGTGTGTTATTTTTATAAAATTATCAAACAACTTAGTAATATATTTCATAATCTCATTTTAAAAAAGCTACGTGGGAGCCAAACTAAGCCTTAGTTGTTTGATAATTTTATATAAGTGACACACTACTCTTCAAAAAGACATCGTGAAACCAAAAAAGCAACCTTAAGCTTTTAAAAGCTTCATTCTAGAGTTTTTAAAAGTTCCCCCCAAAAAAACCCCAAGTTCAATTTTTACAAAGCTCATAAACTAGTTACCAATTGAATTAACATGAAATTGTACTTTAAAAAAGAAAAAGCACCAAAATAGGGGCCAAACTAAACCTAAATGTACTTCATCATCGTCATCTAGCAAGAGAACTATAGAACTTGAATGATGATCCTTTGGCCCCATTTGGCAACGCTTCTGCTTTTATGGTCGCTATTGTAGAAAACTACAATAGGTCGACAGAAGCTTGTCCAAATGTAGTTGCCAAACAGACTCTTAATGTATCAGTTGTTGATTGATATCTCTTTAATTATTTCATCGTTATGATGGGAGTCTTAAGGTATTGGTGGACAACATTGGATGTGTTTGTACATAGATGAATTCTTATATTATGGGTGTTTTAGGTAATTCAAAAAAATATAATATGGAACGTGGTTGTTCCGTTATGACCAGGGGCGGCGGATGCAGAAATTTGAAGGTAGGGGTTTCGTAGGACAAAACCAAGAAATTGTCTTTCGGGGGTATTCGGGTAACCAAGTTTATAGAGTTCTCCTGAGACAATTTTTTTGGGGGTCTATTTATACATATTTTTCACGTGAGTAATGCTAAAGTCACAAAGAGATGCTCACAAAAGGATGTAGCATGTGACAGAGTTAAGTGTGGTGGGTCCTACTGCCACATGGGATACCACATCCTTTTGTAAACATCTTTTTGTGACTCTAGCATTACTCCACATTCTGTTGTTACTCTAGCATTACTCTTTTCGTGTAGATGATATACTTAAGCTAATGCTATAAAAATTAATACAAAAACTCAAGAAATCTTCTACCATTATATGATACATACATCTCAGTTACAACACGTTGGGATCTTAATTTTAGGAAAAATTGGTGAAAAGTTCATTAAGAGAAGCTTTATTGATATTAAGGACAACTTAAAGTAAACATTGGGGATAAGTCCTCTTAATATCTATAGACCAAATTACCCTCATCTTCATCCTCTAACTCTAACCAAGCCTAGATATCATTACCACCACCCCTGCCACCTCTGGCCACCATACCCTACCACCTCCGACCACCATCCCTGTCACCTCCGGCGATCTCCCCTAACCTCCGGCGACCTCACCTGATCTCTGGTGATTACCCCATGCCTCGACCAACCTCCGTTGACAACCACCCCTGCCTTGCCCTGTCATCTAGCGACAACCACTATCTCTCGTACCCCTCGCCTGACCTCCAGCGACCCCCACCCCTACGGCCTCGTCTGAAATCAGACGGCTTCCCCCACTTAAAAATATTAAGTGAAATTTGACTTAAGATATATTAAGTCAAATTTCACTAATTTTTAATGAAGTTAAGTGAAATTTAACTTTAACCTGATCTATAAAATTCTCTTATGTTTGCAAATTCACTGAAGATTGGATTTTCACTTAAAAAGAAAAGTGAAACTTCACTGAAAAATCTAAAATTTTTACTTCAAAAATGTTAAGTCAAATTTCACTTATCATATCTTATTTGACTTAAGATTGTACATGTCACAACCCAAGTCTCCCCCAGTAAGATATTGTCCGCTTTGAGCCCAGCCCACATGGATTTTTCCTGGCATAAGCCCACAAGTCTGCCCAAAATGCATCTTACTAGGTTCCACTATGGCCCTCCATATATAGCACATTACCCTTCTTTCCCCAGGCGATGTGGGACGAACTCCCCCCCACATCACTCAGCACTAGGATCGTTATATTCCACCCCCCTTAGGGCTCAACATCCCCGTTGGCACACTTACGGCTGGGTCAGGATCTGATACCATTTTGTCATGACCCAAGTCTCCCCCAGTAAGATATTGTCTGCTTTGGGTCCAACCCGCACGGATTTTTCCTGGCACAGGCCCACAAGCGTGCCCAAAACTCATCTTACTAGGTTCTACTATAGCCCTCCATATATAGCACATTACCCTTCCTTCCCCTGGCGATGTGGGACGAACTCCCCTATAGCACTCAGCACCAGGGTCGTTACAGTATATTCTGCAACTAACCTCATGCATGATGGCCTTGTATGGTGGTCGTCGGAGTTTATTATGGGGGCAACATCCAAATAATATCTAGATTTAGATATAGATCTCAATTATGAGGTTGCATGTCGTCGGAGATGAAGATGATCAAAGGTGGTCGGAGATGAAGAAGATGATAGAGGTGATGAACCAGTGGTGGTGGTGGTGGCAGATCGGTGGTGGTGGTGGTGGTGGTGGTGGCCGGAGGTGGTGCTTGCAATGTTGGTGGTGCTGCCCCGATGGTGGTGGTATACGATGGTGTAGTGTTGCGCATGGTGGTGGCGGCAACTATGGCAGTCATCGGTAGTGGTGGCGACGGCAGCCGATAGTGGTGGTGGAGGACTGGTGGTGAGAGAGTCTGAGAGAGAGCGAGAGAGAGACATCTTAGAGAGAGAGAGAGAAAGAGATCATAGAGTGAGAGAAGAGGTATCTTAGAGAGAGAGAGAGAGAGAGAAAGAGAGACAACAGAGTGCAGAACATGGGTTAATTCCCAAGGGTAGTTTGGTCTGAATTTTAATAGGTGTAGGACTTCAGCCATTAAAATGTAATTATGATGAGTTTTAGTATGTAATGGTTTTATTATTGTGTTCTTATGTAGAATTTGTTTATGGATTGTACTTTAGTCCAAATTGACCAAGCCTTAGGGTCCTTAGACCAAGCCTCCCTTAATTTTACTACTAATTATAAAATTATTACCAAGAAATGACACATTAGAAAAGTTGATACTATTTGGTATCAAATGTACAATAAAATGACACATTATTAGTACAAATTGAGAATAAGAAATTGAATATACTAATAAAATAGGGAATTTTTGAATTTGGAAGGGGGGCTTGCGTAAATATCATTTACCTCCGTTGAGGTTTAGTCTAATAACACTTACATCACTCCACGTTTCAGAACTAACACATACCTCCCTTATTTTTTAATTTCACTACCACTTACCTCCACTCTGTCAACAAGCCGTTAAAAAATTAACACAATGACTGTGACATCACGTAATAACAATTTAAAATACCCAAACTACCCTCCATAAGTTAAGTTCTAAAAAATGGAATACTAATATACGTATATGTATATTGTATGGTGGACTGCATTATGCTATATATATATGTATATGTACAAGCATGTAGATTTATACGTACCCATCTCCATCTCCAAACAAGGTTCATCCACTCCCCCATCTCTTCCATTTTTCTTTATCCCTCCATTCTCTCTCACTACCCTATGCAAGTCATAAAGCATCCATGGAGCTTGAATTCATAAAGCATCCGCCAATTTGATTTGGTACAATACTCTCCAAGATCAATTGATGAATCAAAAATTATTTTGTTCAAATGAATGAATCGATTCGAGTTTTCTTTGGCAAATTAACTGATTTTTTGAATTAATTTTGAAAAATTCAATGGGTAACACTGTGATTAGCGGTGGAGTGGTGATGGTGGAAGCAGTATATATATATATATATGTATATATATATCTGTGTAGAGAGAGAGAGAGAGAGAGAGAGATTTTGCAGAGTCATCTTGATCATGGTCTATATACATCTCATGAATTCTATGTTTGCAATACCTATTTGTCTGATCTACATTGAATCAGAGTCTTGGCCCATCATTACGATGATTTGGGTTTCAATGTGTTATATAAGAAGAAATAGGTGAAGAAATTGGTTATTGTCACAGCCCGGTCCCACAATAGCGGAACCGGAGCCCGTGGCACGCCACCGAGGCTAAACCAATTCATTAACGTTCCCAAAAATTAGTTTGAAGAACACACGCAGCGGAATAAAACAAGTCATTTTGAAAACCATCCATCCAGTCGACTGATCCTCAGATCCAGTCGACTGATACTGGTCCAGCAGAAAGTTGGGTTTTAAAATACCATCTAGTCGACTGCTTTCTACATCCAGTCGACTGGGGCTTCAAAATTTCAGTCGACTGATAAAGCCCGGTCGACTGAAGTCCAGCCTGGCCAAAAATATCAGTTTTGAAACCATGATCCAGTCGACTGTATTGGGGACCCAGTCGACTGATCTTCTCTAAAAGAATGCAGTGAGTTGTTGGAAAAGAGGCTCCAGTCGACTGTTTTCTCTACCAGTCGACTGGTTTATGGCAGCATACGCATTTTGCAGATTTTCTAAGTTTAAAAGCTTTTGAATTCAAACGGGGATCAAACACACACTTCCAAAAGTACTCCAAAGCAATCCTAATTGTATTAACATATTACCGAAGCACAGTTACAACATGTTACTAACTATTACAACATTTTAGATTCGTTCTAACATACCAAGTTAAACATAACTAAAAACCATAAGAATTCTTATTACAACATTCCTATTGTCCCAAAACTACAAGATTAACATTCAAGTTGCCTTCTAAAAGAACTCCCAACCCACGTGCTCACTTCTGCGATTCCTCGCCAGCATTTATACCTGCAATGGTTATTTGAATAACCACACATAATCGATTTGTTTAAGCTAATGCTTAGTGAATAAATCAACATATGTACATGAATGATAAACATGTTCGCATTCACATCTCTACATTTCATACTAGTCGCCGGAGACTCACGTGCCCGTCCATACTCCCAATCTGCGACTCCTTGCCAATAAGTCCACGCAAAAGGGTAAGACCCACGATTCTTCTCTTCAATCGTGTGACCTTAATGCTTATATCGGCTCCACAAAATGGCACGGTGACCACGTGCTCCTTCTGACCCACAAAAGCAACTTAACATGCTCAAATATATATCACCATGCTCGTGGAAATCAAACATTTCATCGTGCTATTGGGCCTACTTATCAATACAAATGCCCAATATGAATTACACAGTATATATCTATAAATTAAATACATGCTATTCAAACATAACATGAATACACATCAAGAAACCATTCCAAAAAATATAGTTGAATCACTCACGTCCGAATAACGCTCCTATAATTCAATCTGAAGAAAACCCGTCCACAAAGAACGTGCAGAAGTCCGTCTAGTACGATTCCTATGGATCAAAATTCCATTTATCAACTTTTATGAAAAATTCTAGGAAACAACTTTTCGGAAAACTTAGCCAAACAAGCCCTAACATATATCAAACGAAGCTCTTACCTCGAGGAGCTCGAATATGAAATATGGGAGAAAACAGACTGACGGAAGGTCGTCGTTTGGCGTTGCAAAGCTTGAAGCAACAAAATCTCCCTTGGCCTCTTTTTTGAAAACTTAGGTTGTAAGCTTTGTAAAAATATCCCACTCATCTCTATCTATATATAGGCAAAACTCTCGGGAATTACATTTACCTCCCCACGAGTTTTCAAAACTCCTAATTAGTCTCTGAAACTTTCTATACAGCTTATTCATAGCTTTACGAGTGAAAATTCAAAATTATAAAAGTTTTCGACTAAGTTTCGTTTGTTCGCTAAAACGCGAATTTCTACATGACATTTCCGAAATTGCTAATTAGCCTACTAAATTAATAGCGTGTTCATTCGTCCTCACCAGGATACTAAATCTAACAACAGAAATATATTCTAAAACAGAAAATAATACAGATATTGAAATATACACGTAAACATTTATTTTTAAATAAACATTTAAAGTAGTCTACAGTGACTGTCTCACACTCAGAGAGACTTCACAAACACCAAACACTCATCAACAAATTCTCAGAGGGTCCTCTATCACAGACACCCCAAAATGACTCGTGAGTCAAAACTCACCCAACCATATGCCAAAAGGCACGCCACATCACATTATCATGCATGACAATATAATGCAAAAGCAATAACACAAATATGGGTGTTATAATTATACATTCCACTGGTGAAGAAATTGGGTTTCATATGGTTCTCCGGTGTATCAATAGAAATGGTGAAGATGTCCAAAACACATCATTTTAATAAGGGTATAATGGTAACTTTGCAATTTCTGTTAGGTATGCTAACTGACAAGATCTGATCAGAGAGGCAAGTGTTACTCATGAAATGTTAGGGGGAGGTGAGTGTTATTAGGTCAAATCTCAAAGGAGATAAGTGATATTTACCCTTTTTTTTTTAAGAGTACATGCAAAAAAATTTAAAAATCAAGAGGGGGTTGAGCCCCCTTACCCTTATTAGATCCGTCCCTGGTTATGACTTCGATTTCTCGCAAACAGGTTTGCCGTATGCGGGTCAGACTACTTATATCTTGTGCTAGGTTGGCTCATTTTTACATTGACCTTGTAAAGTTAAAAACGAAATGTTGGTTCTTTGTTCGATTACTCCCCAAGGGCACCAAAGCATAAATTTCATGGTTTTTAGCCTCATATAGAGGAGTGTTTTGAAGCAGCATTAACAAGGGGATTGTATTTTCTTAAGTGAAACATATAGAGCACAGAGTTGGCTTGGTATATGCATATCACAACACATGTTGCTTTAGCTGCTGGAAAACTCTAAAAATAAAAAAAGTAAGCATGGATAATGTACTTGTGTATATATATACTAGTATATACTAATTGCTTTGGCATTAGCAATATTAGCTTTGAACCACCCTATACTAATATGTATGATGATGTCGAGAATATGGGTGTGGGGGTCGGCGTGGGAGTGGTGGGTGGGAATTAGGGGTTCAACTCAGGCGGGACCCAAAGGGTTTTGGCTTTGCCCAGACCCGAGCCCGAATTCAAGCAGTCTGCCCAAGCCCGAGCCCGACATAAACCCGATTTTGTCAACCCGAGCCCGGTTTGTGAATTAGTTCTACAAACCGAGCTCGAGCCCGAATTGAGCCTGAATTACAATATTTTTTTTAGTGCAAATTGATTTTTAGTATGTAAACAACAATATGTAGAGTATCAAACCTATTTTTTATTGTTTAGATTTGAGAAAAAACATTCATATATTAATTTAGTATTAAAACAATATCTAATAGTGTATTATTATCACTAAAAAAATACTAGAATATAATGTAAAAAATAATACATAAATAGAATTCGGGCTCGGGCTCAGGTTCCACAGATTAGAAATTTTTTGCCCTAGGCCCGCCCGAATTCAATTCGGGCTTCCAAATTGCTGCCCAGGCCCGCCCACTATGAAAGTATTATGGGCCCAAGCTCGGGAATTTTTGGGCCGGGCTCGGGCTTCCCGCGGGTTGACTCGCCCGACTTGCAGCCCTAGTGGGAATGGGACTTGGGGGTTGAGTTAATCAGTTAGAGTAATATTTGGGGCACTAACAAATTCCACTAACATTCAAATCCACACTCTCTCTCTCCTAGTGGCACTGTAGGGTCCGCACACCCACACTCTATCTCTCTCCTAGTGGCAATGTGGAGTCCGCAGCAGACCCCACAGTGCCACTAGCTAGGAGAGAAAAAGAATATGGATGTGAGTGTTAGTGGAATTTGTTAGTGCCCCTAGTTGAATCAATTAAGTTATCACAATCTTTGTTGCTTGCACAACCTTTGTATGCATAAATATTCTATGAGATTAATGGTAGTACCATATCACTATGCTACGTGGTGTCATTATATCTCAATAATATGTGTTCATATGATTTAGTTGCCCACTTGAAGTAACACGTCAAGTTAGTACTATTTATCGTGTATCTTATCTAGTATATGTTTAGCAAAATGTTAAACACATAATACATTCTACAACACATTTCACAACAGGATTTTAAATGTGTTGTATCTTATACTGTTTGAATTTTACACATTTATATGCACCACTAATACAGTATAGAATATATGGATTTAAAGCTCTGTTATAAAAGGTGTTATGTGCCTAGCATTTTTGTATGTTTAGAGGTCAAATAATCTCATTTAGTTGAAACGTACTTACTGAGCATAATCTCGTTGAATGGGCTGACGTGCACAAACTACTTAGAAAAAAGTCTTATAAGAGCATCAACAATGGGCAGCTTCCTATAATAACTTAATTAGTATAACTTTACCCTACGACCATTAACAATGCGGGCGTTTCGCTTAATGTTTAGGATAGTAAAAAAAAAAACTTTATTGTAACACTAAGTTTCTGCTAATGTAGGGAGAAATGACACAAAATGTACAGAAGTTGAAACGGCACATGATGTGTCGCCCCAATGTCAAACAGCATAAGATGTACTACCCCTATTACTCACGGCACTTCATGTGCCACCCACACCACAATGTCAAACGACACATGATGAGCCGCATGAAATAAACGACACATGATGTGCCACCCCCCATTGCTCACGGCACATGATGTGCCGCCCCATATATTCCCATTGTTAAGACTTTCTCCCCAGTACGTTAACTAAACCTAAACTTACCTTAAGTTCCACCTCATTGTGATGCTCTAAGTAGGTATAAAGTCATTTTGGGACTTCGTTAATATTAGAGTAGCGGGTGTAATTATTTAGAGTAATGCTATATACACAACCAAATGCACAACCAATTGCACAACACTGCTTAAAAATGTTGGACTTTGTGCTAAAAAATCTGCACACACACTGCACACCATTTTGTGTGTACAGGCTTTTCAGCACAAAGTCCAACAATTTGAAGCAGGGTTGTGCAATTAGTTGTGCATTTGATTGTGTGTGTAGCATTATTGAATTATTTAGTGACACCTTAGAAAGACTACTACAGTATGACATTGGCACAACTTAAAAATTAAATTAGTTCTCAGAGGGACTGTAATTTTTCTTGGGCGAAGTACAATGACTACCCAGATTTCTTAAAATTAAAGATAGTACTACCTCTATTGTTTACAAAATTATGCTAACCTTCCATCTTAATTGTTACTTTGGATTTTAAAAATAATATAAACAATCTTTATACAAGTATTAAAATGACGTTTGTTTAAAAACAATTGGTACCTAGTATTAAAAATATGTGTATATATGTATTGGTACCTAAACAAATCTAATAAGTGGAGAATAGCATGAGTTTTATGTGATTTTCAAAATAGTAATATTGGGGACAAATACTTTACACAAATATTTTATAAATACTTTATCTCTCCTAGGTGATATTGTAGACTCTACTGAAATTATCGAACCTTAAAGTGTCACCCAAAACAAAGATAGAGTGCTTGTATAAAGATTTGTGCCCCTAGCATTGCCGTTTTAAAAAATCTCATTAGAGGTCAACGCAAATTTGCCATTTTTTTTTTTGAAAGACTACCCTACTACCTACAATCACGTTGACATTCTAGCAAAAGAACAACTAATTCTATGATATTGTAGCGACTGAAGTTTTGCTCACCCTAAAATTGCTCATTAGTTCATGATATGTCCAGAAATATCCTGTAGCGGTCCAATCGCCACGTAGTCATCCAATAGCCCGGGGAATCCGGGTTAGGAGCATAGGGCCCACAGGCCCGGGTCGTCCGGCTGTGCTTATCCGAGATACCCGCAGCTCGGGTACCAGGCATGATAGGGCTCCAGGAGATGCGGCATGAATCGTGTTTCTTTCCATCCCTGTGCAATCATAACTCTATCAAGAGAATCAATAGTTTCCTAAATCATTTAGGAAACCAAACATTGTATAAATCTATTGTAATTGGATTATGCTTCCTAATCTAATAAACTTACCATGTAAGGGTGGACTCTTGCACCTATAAAAGAGCCCACCTACCCTCACAGAAGGGATCCGAACATCAACTCTCCGAGCATATAAACACACCTCAGAGAACTCACCACCAGATACGCATACACCCGGCCGGTATTACTGGTAGTGCTGCCCACCATTGTTGGCTCACCAGGCCCGCCGGTGATCTGCTAGTGAACGTGCTCAGGCGCACTCGTGGACGTAGGTCACCTCATTAACGGGGCTGAACCACATACAAATCCTTTGTGATCTTATTTTCTGTCTAAATTACCCTTACCAATTTTCGGCATCATCAGTTTGGCGCCGTCTGTGGGAAACCGATACAGTTTTCTCGTCAACAAAAAATCTTTGACTGATTGACATGCCTCCTAAGAGGGGTAAGAAGACCGCCGACTCAACCGGTCAGGAGGACCTACAGATCGAGACACGGGCGACTTCCATGACCTCCGACCAGGTCACAGCAGCCCTGGAACGGCTCTTGGAAGGCCAGCTCTGGACACAACAGCAAATAGAGGCGCTCATGGCCCAGCATGAAAAAGTAGTCGAGGACCCCGAGAAGGGCCCTTCGTCGGAAAAGCGGCCTGAAAAGAGCACATCCAGTAAGAGGCCTGCCCGGAAGCGCGGAAAAACCAGATCCGCTCCAGGGTCCCAACTAAATCGGGAAAGCCAGGCGGAAGGAGAACGTAGCCAGCCCGCTAAGCGCCCACAGGAAGGACCTCGGTACGTTCCTCGCCGAGCACGCCGAGTGGAGGACGCCCGGATCCTCATCGAACGGCGGCGGGCCGCAAGAGGAGAAGCATCCGGACGAAAGGTTAGGGAACCGGTCGACGATCCGCCCGCCCTAAGCCGGGATGATCTTAGGCACAGGCTATCCCGAACTCGCAGCCGAATACTATCCCCAAGATCGACGCGCTTCGAGGATGAGGCGTCATCATCCGATCCCACTTACTACTCAGATGCAGAGAGGAGGACCGGGCGTACTGACGTCAAAGCCCAGGTCAAGGAGCTGCAGCAGCAGATTGAGAGGCTGAACCGCAAGTCCGGTCACGACCTCACTAATACAGAAACAGAGTCGCCCTACACCGCCCGGGTGACACAGTTCCCGATTCCACGGAAGTTCAAACCCCCTCATCTCAGCTCATACGACGGCAAGGGGAGCCCGGTGGACCACATCCGCACCTATAAGGCGCAGATGGCACTAGTCACTACAACGGACGAGCTGCTATGCCTAGCGTTCCCCAGTACTCTAAAGGGATCGGCCGCACAATGGTTCCATGCACTAAAGCCGCGAACGGTGGATAACTTCAAAACCCTCGGCAAGCTCTTCATCAGCCAATTCGTCGGGATGCTGGACCGATCGCAGCCAGACACCCAGCTGCTGGCTGTCAAGCAGCAGAAGGGGGAATCGTTGAGGGAATACGTAGATCGTTTCAACTAGCAGAGGCTACTGATCCGAAACCTCAACGAGACAGCTGCAATCATGGCTTTCTGCTCGGGAGTTCAGCACACCAAGGTGGCCACGTCGTTCCATCGAAACCGACCGGCAACCCTGGTGGAACTCTCGGAAAGAGTTGGAAAGTATATCGATACCGAGGAGTTCTTGAAAGCCAAACGCGCCAGCCAGGCAGGAGATGAATCCCCGAAACTCAAGCGCAATCGTGAGGGGTCGGAGAAGAACCCGGGAAAAAAGCCGAAGCAAGACCAGAGGGATCCTAGGGGCCAGCCCCTAGTAGCCTTCACGCCCCTTTCCCGGCCCATTCACGAAGTAATGGCTGCAGCGGAGGAACAGAGGCTGCTCCCGCAGCCAGCTAAACTTAGAGCCCCACCCGGTAAGAGAAACCGGGAGAAGTTTTGCCGTTATCACAGGGATCACGGCCACGACACGGAGGATTGCTTCAAGTTGAAGATAGCAATCGAGAAGATAATCGAGCAAGGGCATCTTGCAGAGTTTGTCACAGCTGACAGACACCCCCGTCAAGACGCCCGAGCTCCCGGACAGCCCCCTCCACCGCTCGGCCATATCAGCGTGATCTCCAGAGGAACATCGGGCGGAGGTGACTCTCAGTCGGCTAGGAAGAGACATGCCAGGGCATCCCGAACGGATGTATGGCACATCCAATCCGCCGGCTCCCCACCAACTGACGTCCTGACATTCTCGTCCGACGACGTACAGGGACTTCACTGCCCCCATGATGACCCGTTGGTGGTGACGCTGTCTATAGCCAACTATATGGTCCAAAGGGTACTAGTTGACACGGGCAGCTCGTCCGACATAATGTTCACAGCAGCATTCGACCAACTCGGAATCGATCGGGATCGGCTCCGGCCAGTTGCTACTCCCTTGGTTGGATTCAACGGCTCCAGCACTCAAACGCTCGGCACGATCGAGCTCCCGGTCCTCATGGGGACCTACCCGCAACAGGTTTCCATGCTCACCAATTTTGTGATAGTGGATGCCCCATCGGCCTACAATGTCATCCTCGGGAGGCCGACCCTCAACAGGGCCCGAGCAGTTGTCTCCACATACAGCTTGACCGTGAAGTTTTCAACTCCCCAGGGACCTGGATGTCTGCGAGGAGACCAGACCACGGCTCGAAGTTGTTATGTTAGCTCATTGCGCCGGGGGGCAATCACTGAGACACTAAACGTCCAAGAAATGGACCCCAGGGACCCGAGGAACGTGATAGGGCCCATGGAAGAATTGGAGTAGGTTGTGCTGAATCCCGAGGATCCAGTCCGCACGATCAACGTAGGCGCATTGTTGGAGCCCGCCTTGAAAGAAAAGTTGATCCAGTTCCTGAAGCAAAACCAGGATGTTTTCGCCTGGAGTCATGAGGACATGCCCGGGATTGATCCCCGAGTAATGTCCCATCACCTCAATGTCAGCCCAGACTGCCGTCCGGTAAAGCAGAAAAGAAGGGGCATGGCGTCCGAGAGGCAAAAAGCTGTAAGTGAGGAGGTAGAAAAGCTCCTAAAAGCTAACTCCATCCGGGAGGTCCACTACCCCGATTGGTTAGCCAACGTTGTTCTGGTCAAGAAGAGCAATGGTAAATGGAGGATGTGTGTGGACTTCACCGACCTCAACAAGGCCTGTCCCAAGGATTGTTATCCGCTACCCAGGATAGACCTCCTTGTTGATTCAACGGCAAGCCACTCACTCCTCACGTTCATGGACGCCTATTCGGGGTACAATCAGATCAGCATGTACCCCGGGGATGAAGAGAAGACAGCGTTCATCACCGACCAAGGCACGTACTGTTACAGGGTTATGCCCTTCGGCCTTAAGAACGCCGGGGCTACATACCAGCGCCTGGTCAACTTCATGTTCAGAGACCTCATCGGAAAGTCCATGGAAGTATACGTAGACGATCTCCTGGTCAAGAGCCGAGATGAACTCGATCACCTGGAGCATCTGGCCGGGGCCTTCAGCATTTTGAGAAAATTCAGGATGAGGTTGAACCCAGCCAAGTGCACCTTCGGGGTCTCATCCGGGAAGTTCCTCAGTCATCTAGTCAGCAGACGGGGAATAGAGGCAAACCCCGACAAAATCCAGGCCATCATCAACATGCGGTCTCCCAAGTCAACAAAGGAAGTTCAAAGCCTAGTCGGACGGGTGGCCGCATTGAACAGATTCGTCTCCCGAGCTACTGACCGGTGCCTCCCATTCTTTAAAATCCTCCGTAAAGCTTTTCAGTGGTCGGAGGAATGCGAGGAGGCATTCCAGGACCTCAAGAAGTACCTGGCCTCTCCTCCTTTACTGACGACACCTACAGCCGGAGAGGAACTATTCTTGTACCTGGCAGTGTCACCGTCGGCGGTTAGCTCGGCACTTATTCGGGAAGAGCACGGGATACAGTTCCCAGTGTACTACACTAGCCGAGCACTGCAAGGCGCAGAAAGCCGGTACTCCCGCATCGAGAAATTGGCCTTCGCCCTCATTACCTCAGCCCGAAGGCTTCGACCGTACTTCCAGGCCCATGCCATTGTAGTGCTGACAGACCAACCTCTCCGCAAAATTCTCTCCCGGCCAGACACATCCGGAAGGCTCGTCAAGTGGGCTTTGGAACTGGAGGAGTTTGAGGTAACTTACCGACCGCGGACGGCCATCAAGGGACAAGCCGTCGCAGATTTTCTGGTCGAGTTTACGTATCCTAAAGACCCGGTCGAAGAATTCGAGCCTCCGGCCTTACCGCCCGGATTGCTCGCCGGCATTCCCACTTGGGTACTACACGTTGATGGCTCTTCGAACCAACAAGGCAGTGGAGCCAGAATTATTCTGACCACCCCCGATGGCATCCAGCTCGAATATGCTTTGAGATTCGGGTTTCGTGCCTCCAACAACGAGGCCGAGTACGAGGCTCTTCTAGTCGGATTACAATTAGCCATTTCAATGAGTGCACAACAAGTCGAAAGCTACAGCGACTCCCAGCTCGTGGTAAATCAGGTAAACCAGGAATACGAAGCACGGGAAGATAGCATGATGGCCTACTTAGCCCTAGTCCGAACGGCATCCAAACAACTCCGAGGATTTTCCATCACTCGGATACCTAGAGAAGAAAACACCAGGGCTGACCGGCTTGCTTGCCTCGCATCGTCAGCTGAGTCAGACTTGCCCGGGATAAGAATACAATTCTTACCCGAGCCGAGTGTGATCAATTCAGATGGCATGGAGGTTGACCCGGTTACTCTGGGACCTAGTTGGATGGATCCAATCGTGACATTCTTGGCAACAGGGGCACTGCCAATCGACAAAGAGGAAGCCAGGAGGGTAAGGTACCGGGCGGCGAGATACTACATTCTAGATGGTGTCCTCTACAATAGAGGATTCACCATCCCGTACCTTCGCTGCGTTCATCCTACGCAGGTCCGAGTAATATTGTTTGAAATCCACGAAGGCGTGTGCGGGAACCACGTAGGAGGACGGACACTTTTCAGAAAGGCCCTACTACAGGGTTATTACTGGCCAACCATGGCCCGAGATTCGCAGGAATACGTTCGAAGATGCGACAAGTGCCAGCGGTACTCTCCTATGATAAACCAACCGGGAGAACTTCAGACCCCGGTCTATAGCCCCTGGCCATTCGCCCAATGGGGGATCGACATCGTTGGCCCCTTACCAACAGGGAAAGGGCAGGTTAAGTTTGCTGTAATAGCCGTGGACTACTTCACCAAGTGGGCGGAAGCTGAGCCCCTGGTAACGATAACCGAGCAAAAGATGGAACATTTTGTAGAGAGAAATATCCTTAGCAGGTTCGGCATTCCGCGAGTCCTGATCAGCGACAACGGGAGACAATTTGATACACCTGTCTTTAGACAGTTCTGCTCAGACTATGGAATACTGAACCATTACTCTTCTCCCGAGCATCCACAAGCAAATGGTTAGGCTGAGGTGACTAACCGCACGATCTTGCAGTCAATTAAAACAAGGCTGGAGGGAGCCAAGGGCCTGTGGGCCGATGAACTCCCAGCCCTCCTGTGGGCCTACCGTACCACGCCCCGGGCAGCGACGGGCGAAACCCCATTTTCATTAACTTACGGTTTTGAGGCAGTAGTCCCCACAGAGCTCGGGCTGCCCACATACCGGGTGACTACTTTCAATACCCAAGCCAACGGAGAAGCCCTCAGGACTGAACTAGACTTGGTGGAAGAGAAAAGGGACCAGGCCTATCTCAAGGTGGCAGCTTACAAGCAAAGGGTCTCGCGATACTACAATAGTAAGGTGAAGCATCGTAGCTTCTAGGTTGGGGACCTTGTTCTTAAAGCAGTGAACCAGTCAACCCGAGTTCCAGGCCATGGGAAGTTGGGAGCAAACTAGGAAGGACCGTATATAGTCACTCTGGTCAACCGACCAGGAACCTACTGGCTACAAAGCACGGACGGGAACGACCTCAGTCACCCCTGGAACGTACAACATCTCCGCAAGTACTATCAGTAGCACCTAGCTACGGGAGTCTAGTGTTATGAGGAAAATTCTTTTAGCCTTGCTAGGACAATTGTACAAATGGTTTTCTTTTAAATAAAATAGAACACTGGAAAAGTTTGCTTTGAAACATGACTCCCTTCGGTACATCGTGTAAGGCACCAAAAGACCTCGGGCCTAACCCCGAGGCACCAAAAGACCTCGAGCCTAACCCCGAGGCACCAGAAGACCTCGGGCCTAACCCCGAGGCACCAGAAGACCTCGGGCCTAACCCCAAGGCACAAAAAGACCTCGGGCCTAACCCCGAGGCACCAAAAGACCTCGGGCTCCGAACCCAGGCACCAAAGGACCCTGCAACCACCCATGTTCCAGGTCGGTTTCCTATGGTCGATCCCCAGCACGCCCCCTCCTTAGCAGGAGCCCTAGGGGTAAGAGGGTTCTATACCTAAACAGGAAATTAACTAAAGCTTTGCTTAGGTCCAGCTGACGATGGGGCCAGACCCCTAGGTGGCCAGCGATAGCAAGCTTCAAACGCTCCTGCAACCACCCATGTTCCAGGTCGATTCCCTACGGCTGGGCTTTCCCGAAACACCCGCACACCCACCTTAGCAAAATGCTTGGGGGGCAGGGGATAGAGGGAAATACCAAGGCCTAAGACAGGGAATTACAACGCTCGACTAGGTGTTCTGTGGGTTACGGTCCTAAAGCATTTGCTAAGGCAGATGTTAGGTTGGCCAAAGCCACACGGATACTAGCCAAAAAGTTAAATGCCCTGTGGGTTACGGTCTTAAAGCATTTGCTAAAGCAGATGTTAGGTTGGCCAAAGCCATACGGGTTCTAGTAAAAGTTAAAGTGCAGTACAACAAAATTAATGGAAGGGTGACCTCAGGGGCCTTTGCATTAAATTAAAAATGTACAGAGCCTGGGGGGCAGTTGTAGTAGCCTCCCAAAAAAAAAAAAAAAAAAAAAAACGAACAGCAGGAAGAATGGACCGGGGAGTCAGTCTTCCACATTTACCGCAATATCGGCCTCCCCGATCTACTCCCCGGGAGCGGCAAGTCTTTCCTCCGCTAAACCCCCCCCCCCCCCCCCCCCGGGGCGAGCTCAGTAGCCTTGGAGGTGACCATCGGGTTTCCAGCGGCCGCCGGATCCTCGCCAGCAGCAGGAGCTTCACCAGCAATAGGATCCTCTCCAATGTCCCAGTAGTCCGAGTCAATCCCCTCGTAGGCCGAAAGGACCCATTCGGGATGGTCCCGGGCTACCCGCCGTTTCAGATCATCGTAACCTTGGAAGAAGCCATCGTCAAAACCTCCTTCCAAGGCCGCTGCAGAAGGTGTCTCAGTCACCGCCTTAGCCTGGGCTTCGGCTGCCGCGACGAGAGCCCGGGCAGCTTCCAACTCGGCCAAAGCAGCTGCCAGGTCCGCCTGAACCGCCCCTAAGCTCAAGGCCAGCGACTTCGTCTTGTTTGTCTCCACAGCCAGGGCAGTCCTCGCTACGTATAGCTCTTCCCGTTCCTTCGAAAGGGCGGCTTCGGCAGCACTCACCTCCCGGCCAGGGAAGAATGGACGGATTCGGATCCCGCGGCTATGCAGCCCACCTACAGCAGGAGAATGCAAATCTGTTAAACAATTAATGAGTATAGGGCAAGTTCACATTTAAAAGGAAAGCAGAACACTCACCAGGTGGGAGATGCTATACAGCCACCCTTGGAGCCCTTGGGGAGACAGCTCGGCACATGCTGTCACCTGGCTTGGTGCGAGGCAAGGCTTTAGCCTCTCCCGGGCCTCGTCATGTCCGCCTGAGGGCAAACCCGACGGAATGTCAGCCCCATGCACGGACTCTTCAACAGCCGGCCTGGGGGGAGCCGATGTCCCCACGGGACCTGTACGGGCAGTCGTCCCGTG
Organism: Hydrangea macrophylla; assembly: GCA_033977485.1. Classification (NCBI taxonomy): domain Eukaryota; kingdom Viridiplantae; phylum Streptophyta; class Magnoliopsida; order Cornales; family Hydrangeaceae; genus Hydrangea; species Hydrangea macrophylla. The sequence goes on along the minus strand of CM066997.1, from coordinate 3,763,073 downwards.
TCGGATGCGCCTGAGCGGGCGCTCACCGCCTGGAGCCTCGGTGGCCGGTCTTTTTCCTTGGGCAATGGCCACCCGAGCGGCGGTAGTGGCGGCGGCGGCAGCCTGTCTCTCCCGTAGTTGGTCCAAATTGCGCTTGGGGGCCATTTCTGCAAAAACCAAGATTGCACGGTCAGAAGGGCAAGGGGCAGAAATAGTGCAAGTACATGGATAATGCATAATGTCACTGAAATACTCACCAGGGATGATGTGCGTGAAGCTGGGGGCCGGAACAGGCGGCTCAGGGAATAGGTTACGACAAAATCTCCCGTCCGGGACAACACGTTCCAGACGCTGGTGGGAAGCCCTGCTAGCCTCAGGATCCTGGCCTGGCACACCTCAGGGATTTTCGGGGGTGTAGTTGAGCCCGCTGTAAACAAGAAAGAAAAATGATCAGTAGTCCACTATGTTCCGAATGTGCCAAAGTAGCAGACAAGGTCGGAAGGGCGGTCTTACCCCTCAACTCCCTGGCCCAGGATGTTCTCAGCTGGATCCCCGGAGCCATGTCACAGAGACGAAGGGTAGACACCTGGAAAAATTTGCCCTTCCACCCTTTATTATTGCTGGGGCAGTTGTCAATGATTTTCCTGCCCGGACGGGCAGAAAACGAAAAAAACCCCAGTTCATTATGCACGGGGAATGGTCGGTGGGCCCAGAGGAACTCCTGTAGGGTGAGCTCATACCCGAACGCTTGGGGCCACAATGATATACACCCCATCAAGAACCTCCACCCGTTGGGGGCCAACTGACCGGGAGCGATGTCGAGAAAGATCAACATGTCCCGAGCCACAGGGTGAAGCGGAAGTCGGAGGCCCGCCATCATAGCGTCCTCAAACAGGGTGACAAACCCCGACTGATATAGATGCGCGCCACCGGTATTTACGGCTAAGGCGCAACCATCAGGGAGGGAGTAGCTCTTCCTGATTCGGAGAAGGTCTCCAGAGCGCAGAACAGAAGAAGTAGACTCACAAGCGAAGACCATGCGGTCAGTCCCCTCAGGCGACTCGTCGCCCAACCCCCGTGAAACGGAGGCGACGGGGGCCTCCTCAAAAGACTCACTACTAGACAGACGAATGGGGATCCTGGCCCCACTTTGGTGGTCAGACAGAGACTCAGGGGGCTGGCCTAGGCTGGCGCCAGGGGACCCTGACCGATACTGCTCACTCTCCGATCTCGACGATGAATTAAAGCCGGAGTGTTCCATTTCTGGCCCACCGGCGGGAAGGAACTGACACGAACGACGACTAGCGAAGGGATCGAAAACCCCAAACCTGATATACAGGGGGGCAGAGTTACTAACCTGAATGGTAATGAGTAGATACTCCTCAGCACCCGGTAACACTCTCTCAGAACAGCACAAGAAACACCCGCTCGGTTCAGATGAGTCAAAGTTCCACCAGACTCGAAAAACGCACAGAACCTAAGAAAGAAAAATTCCCACTCTCGTTCAAACCTCACAAGGTTCGTTCTCGCCAGCCTCGCTTCAGAATAAGGAAGTAATGGGGAAAGAGGGAAGAAAGATCAGAAAGAAGGGAGTCAGGAAGGTGCGCAGGAGGAGGCGCGGGTGCTCCTTATATAAAGACCATGAACGGCCCAGATCAGAACAGATCCAGCGGTCCAGAAGATTTCCCGCCCAAACCGTCATTTCGGTCACGTGAGGAGTCGCCTCAAAAGGTGCGCGCATTAAATACGCGAGAGGACGGTTTCGTTAGTTTGCAAACGGTTCGGTTACGACCACGTTTCCACTTGCTAGGATCTAACCTAACCAACGGTTGGTTGGTTTGGGATAGCATCGATCCCGGCTCGAGCAATTATGGCCCGGGCGCATGTGCGAGCCGGTCGGGTATTAACCGCGCGAAGTTGTGCAAAATTGATATACAGCTTGAAGGGCATAATGAAGGAAAAAGTTGGCCTCAAGGACCTTTTTTATTGATATAAAGGTGAACTATATAGAAGACGGGGGCTGTTGTAATAGCCTTCCCGGTAAAAAAAAAAAAAAGAAGAAAGCGAGGTGCCTTTAGGGTCCTTGGCCCCGCAGGGCTTTGACTTCCTCCTCCAGAGCCGCCACCCTCGCTACTAGCTCCTTAACAGTAAGCTCGAGGGTGTGGGTGTCCACCTCCTGCATGAGGGATTCTGTATGCAAAAGAGCGGTTCGTTTCTCCACAGCTTGCAGGCGTTCCTCCAGGTTAGCCAGGGATAGGCCCGTCCAACTGGTGGGCGCCCGATGCACATCCGGGGATTCTGCCCGACTCCTTTTTGGCATTGGAGGAGATCCTTCCCTGACCGCTTTCTCTTTTCCCTTTCTGGAGGGGCCTGGGGGCGGGCTTGCGTCCTCCGATGAGGAAGAATCGCCGCTGGTGGATAAGGTGACCGGCCCCTCGGGTAGGTCCACCCTGCCGGCGGGGCGCGTCCCGGTCGCCATGGATCGGGTATAGCGGCGCGACCCAGAGGCCATAGCGGCAGGAGCTGCAGAAGAAGGTCCGGCAACCTCGTTCTCCGCAGGTCTCCCTGCCAAACAAGAGAACGACATACCAGCCTCAATGGCTTGGTCGAACGCCTCCGTGTCATCAGCGGTAGGGACAACTCCACGGAGTACGGCGAATGCCTGCCTGCAGTGATCAGGATTATAAGCCGCAGGGGGGCAGAGACTGGCATCCTCCAGCCAGTTGCCGGCGACCACAACCCAAGGGTATCGCTGCCAGTTCTTGTTTGGGAAATCTAGGCCTCGAACGAGATCCTTCCCCTCGGTCTTGGGGCGGAAGTAGGGGCCTCCGTTGTCGATGCCCAGTATGTAGCACCTCGCGATGTCAGCCGGTCGGAGGAGCAATCCCAACCGCTTGTTCAGCGCTGATACTCCCCATAGGAGGCGGGCAACGTTCGGGCGGCACTTGTGGAGCGGAATGTGCAGACCCACAAGCAGGTCACAGAAAGAGACCGGGAGGGGGAAGCGTATTCCCACAATGAGCAGCAGGAAGCTGCTGATGAGGAAAAAAGGGGAGGCCACTTCCTCTCCTTCAATGAATGGACGGACCACCACATCGTCCGGAATTTGGCAGTTCTCCCGGAACGATCTTAGCCCTTCATCAGACGATAGATCGATATGCGAAGCCATTTGCTGGAAATGAAAGTTTTTGGGAGCGGAACAGCAGAGAAAAAGGGGGCTCGGAGTGCTTGCGCAGGCGACTCAGTTGATGATGCGTAGTGAAGAAGTCATGTTGAATGAGTGCTCCTTATATAAGCAGCACGAACGGTTGGGATCCAGTTTGATCGAATGGCTCACATATTCTCCCGCCGAAACTGTCGTTTCGGGCACGTGGGGCGTCGCCTCAGAAAGCGTGAACATTAAATGGGCGATGTGATTGTTTAGTTGCCAACTGGACGATTCGGTTACTTCTTGGGCTGGTTGCTTTGAGTCCGAACTACACCAATAACCAGCAGACACGTGGTGATGGGGATCCCGGGCCTGCAGAGTCACCGTTCGGTCGATGTATCGCCGGGCCATTCCAAACCAGCCCCGTTCCAGCAGGGGTCTCGGTCCTTTCCCGGACGGGATCTAAACAACATTCTTAATTTTCAAATTTCATCTGACAAAGCATCATCCCAACTTTGAAAATGGGGGGCAGCTGATATGTCCAGAAATATCCTGTAGCGGTCCAATCGCCACGTAGTCATCCAATAGCCCGGGGAATCCGGGTTAGGAGCATAGGGCCCACAGGCCCGGGTCGTCCGGCTGTGCTTATCCGAGATACCCGCAGCTCGGGTACCAGGCATGATAGGGCTCCAGGAGATGCGGCATGAATCGCGTTTCTTTCCATCCCTGTGCAATCATGACTCTATCAAGAGAATCAATAGTTTCCTAAATCATTTAGGAAACCAAACATTGTATAAATCTATTGTAATTGGATTATGCTTCCTAATCTAATAAACTTACCATGTAAGGGTGGACTCTTGCACCTATAAAAGAGCCCACCTACCCTCACAGAAGGGATCCGAACATCAACTCTCCGAGCATATAAACACACCTCAGAGAACTCACCACCAGATACGCATACACCCGGCCGGTATTACTGGTAGTGCTGCCCACCATTGTTGGCTCACCAGGCCCGCCGGTGATCTGCTAGTGAACGTGCTCAGGCGCACTCGTGGACGTAGGTCACCTCATTAACGGGGCCGAACCACATACAAATCCTTTGTGATCTTATTTTCTGTCTAAATTACCCTTACCAATTTTCGGCATCATCAGTTCATTACTCACTCAATTCTTTTATTGGTCAATGCAATGGGATTTATGACTTTTTATCATTAATTAATCATTATTTAATCCTGAATCTCACTGCATTAACTAATCGGAGAGTTAACAATTTTGGAGTGAGCGAAAATATTTTCTATTGTAACGAGTTTTGGAAGGTTATTTGTTGATTCGATTTCATCAATTTCGCAACTGTGGTTTACTAATATTTTTTTTCCTTTGGCCACATCAAATATTATATATATATATATATATTTGAAACTTTCACGATAATTTAAATTGGGAATTGACATTCCCGCTCCAAAATGGACCTAATACACTCTATAGTACTACTTATATACCGTGCAATACCATATAGTCAATGTATTCTATAGAGTGTATTGATTCATCCATAAAGTGTGAATAACAATTCTCTTTAAATATTATTATGTAAATCCTACATTAATTCTTGTAACTTTTTTATAATAAAGATCATTATCTCCTTATCTTTATAATAAAGATCTCATATGTGCATGTTTTTGTGGCATTAGCTTTAATCATTATTTACTTTGTTTTGATTAAAGAGGCAATGATTTATTAGCTATACATGGAGTTATATCATTGGGATTGACATTTTGCCAATACACGACAAAAGCAAATAAATGATGAATAGGTAATAGGCTTTGATTTTATGATTTGAGGTTTGGATTTCACAATAATGTACACAATTACATTAATTGCTTTATGGGCAAGACCATTTGAGTAGAGCCCACTTAGGATAGCATGGAACATGGAAAAAATTTAAGGGTAAATTACAGTAACACCTCTTAAATTATGATCGGTTTTTACTAACACTTTCTCAATTTTAAAATTAAACAGACTCACCCTTAAATTATTTAAAATGAATAAACTCACCCCTTGAAGAAGGGGGTGTAGTGTCAACGTCAAATGATAATTTAGGGGGTGAGTATGTTCAGTTTTAAAATTTAGGGGGTGTATGTGAAAAATGGTGATAATTCAAGGGGTGTTATTATAATTTACCCAAAATTCTATAATACAATCTCTCAAATTTGGATTTCAAAGTTGATTCTCAAATCTTTTATCAATTGTATCATATGCTAGCTCTATGTGATACTACTAATTATTGTCACATCACATAGTACAACTACTAAAGTACTTAGAAAACATTTTTAAAATTCAAATTTAGAAAGCATAACATTATTCTAATTCAACTGATCTAGATGGTATTTGGAAATCACAAAATCTAAATAATTCCATAATAAATATGCATGTATATTACTCCCTCGCTCTGAAAAATTTAGTCCTGAATTGCATTTTTATGAAGTAACATTTCATGTATATTAACTAAACAATTCAAATTATCCATTAATTTATAAAAACTCTCCCAGTTCTCATTTGATTTAAACTTAAAAGAATTTTTTTGATCTACACACACTATATTACCCAACCCAAACTTAATTACAAGGCCAATAAGATTATACATAATAAGTACAAAAGGCAAAGAGGGACATGCCATAAACCCAACTTTGGGGCAACACCTTCCACTCTCCCCTTTGGGAGGGTTGAACCCCCCACCTCTCTAAAGGAGAGAGGTGGGGTTCACACCACTAGGCCACAATTGCCTTTGTTAAACATAATGGTCTGCTTGGTTGTCACTTGAATTTGAATAGTTTTATTCAAATTTCATGTTGAATCTTGAAGTAAAATTCATCACCATGAATGACTCAATTTATAAAAATAGAAAACTTCACCGTATTTCTTCTTATGTGGGCCATTTCTTCCTTTTTCTAAAATGTCAAAATTTATGATTGCAAGTATCATTTCTGAGACGAGCATCCTATTTTGAAATGGAACCATTCATGCTCATCATTAATTTTTTGTAAAGTTCTATACAAATCATAGAATACAATTATTGCATTGAAGGATAACCAAACAGGGCCTAAAAGAATGATAGTAATGAAAATTTAAAAAACTTTAAACCAATAAAGTAGGCTTCCTTAAATAGTAGGAATTCCAATATAAAGTCTCTCAATGTGTGACGAACGAAGTATTTGAAAAAAAAAAAAAATCCTAAGTTTTTCTTGGTTAAAACTCAATATTGCATCTTGTTCTTATGCTCTTGCATTAAGTGCATTTTTGCTCACCATAATTTTACTCATGACCCCTTCTCACCCACCATTATCACCCTAATATGTGTCCCATTCAGTATTTTATTGTTAAGATAGGGGTAAAGTAAGAATAAATTAGAACACATGTCAGTATGATAGCGTGATGGGTGAGCAAAATGTGAACAAAATTAAGGAGAGCAAAAATATTGCACTCAATATTCTTAACTTGATGTTCTTAACTTGATTACGGAGAGCAAAAATATTGCACTCAATGTTCATAACTTGATTCTTTCTAACCAAGTCCCTTGTGGTCGAGTGGTAAGCTTCTTGAGTGTATTACCCAAGAGGTTTAGTATTCGAGTCATGGGGGGCATGGCCACTGGAGTTTTCACCCGGCGCCTCCAGGCCTCTGGGGATTAGTCGAGGTGCGCGGAAGCTGGCCCGGACACCCCCGATTACCAAAAAAAATGGGTAATACTTGGGGTACAACTTTCATACAACTTTCATACAACCTCTCCAAAAGATGTGTCTATCTCTTTCTTGTGTCACTGTGGGGTCCAGTGACATCACAGGAGAGAGATAGACACATCTTTTGGAGAAGTTGTATGAAAGTTGTATAAAGGTTGTGTCCCAAATATTACTCAAAAAAAAAATAAATAAATAAATAAATAAAACTTGATTCTTTGTAACTAGGTTATACTAACTTTGAAATGGGAGGTCCGGTGGGAGTGGCTCAAAAAGAAGGATTGAAGCCATGAAAAAGATCCAATGTTTTGACTCATGACAGAGTTAGTCAAAGGAGAGAGACAAAAGGTGTCTTGATCTTCTTTGCAGCAACCAATCTTTCTTTTTTCTTTTATTTTTTATTTTTTCTGATTTTTCTCTTTAATTTGAAGATAGCTAGAGGGGGATTGTGCTTTCTCTTTCTTTCTTTTGACCTTTTCATTTGTAGAGAGAGTTGACAACTAACAAGCTAGGTTTTCAATTTTTTTTGCTGAGCAGATTTTGAATTATTCAGTTCATTTTACCACTCAGTTTGTGTGTGACGTCACTCGGGTTGTTTGGGAAACTAAGGGTCGATCTCTTTTAAGGAAAGTCTAAAATTGGACCTAATAATTTCTATTGAGGTTTCACTTCTTATCTAGTTTTTGTGAGAATCAATGTAATGTTAGTTTGACAAATAATTTGAGTAACACACATAGACCCCTACGCAAGAAATTGACACTCATCAAACATTTAAATTTATGAAGCTGTATCACTTATAACCACATAACAGGTTCTTTGTTTTCTCAAACCAATTGTGCGGCTCATAAGTGAACCTATTCGATAAATTCAAATACTTGATAAATGAATATTTATTGTGCAGGAATTCATGCTCAACATAGCACATCTCTTCAAAGTAATTCTTTAGCGGACCAACATAAACTTGATTGAACCGAACCAAACCCTATTTTAAACACTCCCAAACAAACCCTTCCTCTCTCTAAATATGCACACATGTTTGCAAGTACCTTTTCTCTTTTTTGCACTTGGCAGCAATTACCGACACTCTATCTGCCGATATTTAATACTATATACATACCTTATATTTAATTAGAAGAGAAGATCATGACATGGTAGTGGACGTAAATTATGGGGTTAATTGCATTTTACACCCTTAAAATTTGGGTAGTTTTGAACTTTGTATTCTAAAGTTTTAAATTTGGTACTTTGGTCTTTAAAGTTTGGGATGAGTTGTACTTTAGTCTCTCCAAGACTCTTTGCGACGAAATTTTCACTTTTAGTGACGAATGCTAAGGTTAATTTCACTTTACACCCTCAAAGTTTTGGTGATTTCGTCAGTAAAGAACTAGACTAAAGTGTTAATTTTGAAACTTTAGGATACAAAGTGCAAAACCACTAAAATTTTAATGGAGCAAAGTGCAATTAATCTTAAATTCTATTAATATTGGAGAACATTATCATGTTACTTTGGAATTTAAGGAAATGGTAAATATGGGTCAAAATTGCATCTTTCCTGGAAGTGTGACTGTGTGAGATTGTGAACTCTAATAAACATGGGGGACCCTGTTTCTATTTCAGTTTCACCATATAGAGAGAATCTATTGTGCTACTTGATCTGATAAAGTCAGATCTGCATGTCCTGTTATCGTCATAAGTTAGAATCCAAGGCATGACCCAGGGAAAAATAACACACGTGTTTGAAAAATGCATAAATCAGGATCGAATTCAAACCGAATCTCAGTTTAACTGGTTTTTAAAACCAGTGTCGTCTTAGTTAGATAAAGAATAACTAAATCCAGTTATACAACCACTGAATGATTTTGAACTGATTCAGAAACTCTTGCAGGTAAAATTACTAATGCTATGACTTACCTAAAAAATGTTACTAATACTATGAGCCAAAGAATTACAAATAGCCATGACCAAAGACCAAATGACTAAGAGATTGTTTGGCAACCGCATTGTGATGCGAATGCAACAAATAGATATGAAATTTTTTTTTTTCGGTCTTTTATTTGATTCAAAGCATATATATACAGGGGCGGATCTAGAAAATCAATCCAGCGGCGGCTTGATACGGGGGTTCGGTGCCCCTGAAAAGAAAATTTGGACCTATTTATACATATTTTGGTCTTTTTAATGCATATTTTAGACATATTTATACATTTGTTGGGTATATTTTGGACCTTTCTGTACAAATTTTATAATTAATACAAAAACTTGAGAGAGAGGGGGCTTAGTATGATAATTTTATAATGTCGGGGGGGGCTTTGTAGGTAATTTTCATAACTAGGGGGGCTTGAATGGAATTTCAGGGGGGACTTGAATGTAAAATATTTTGGCTCATAGGGTAATATTAGTAATTTTTGAAAATATGGGAGGAGCTTGAGTCCCCCTTGCCCATACATCCGTCCGCCCCTGCATATATATAACGTGAAATTTATTAACCAGCTCTTCAACTGCTTTAGGAATCCCAGTGGCAAGGTGGAGGCCAAACGGCCTCTAATACAAGGGCAAATTTGACAAGAATGATGTGAAAATTGACTAAAGATTAGTCCAAATTACTAAGAATGAACTAAATGCTATCCATTTTATACTGATACATCCAAATTTGGCTTTATCCTATGACTGAGCGGTTCAAATCAACAGTCAGTCCATGCCCTGGGCAAATCATGTACAACTCCACAGAAGCATCAGCCCGAGCGGCTCATCTACGACCCGGCCAACAGGTCGGAAAAACTGCACAGGCGCATCCCACCACGGGAACAGCCCATCCGGGCCCACAAGCATGATCCCGAGCTTCACAGGCGTGATCCCGAGCTTCACAGGCGTGATCCCGAGCATTACTGGCAGTTTCCTACTCAAGCTAGAAGACTAATGGAAAGTGCACACTATTTCCTAATCCAATTAGGAAATCCCCGTAATTAATGTCAATCTATATTAATAGGATTATATTTCCTTATCTATGTATGAGTAGGTCTCTTACATCTATAAAGGAGACCTCTCACCCCCGATTGAAGGGGCTGCCAATTCTGTAGTCTACACAGCACCTCTATAAAATTCACCATTATACGCATACACCCGAACGGTATTACTGGTAGTGCCGCCCCTCTTTGTTGGCTCACCAGGCCCGCCGGTGATCTGCTAGTGAACGTGCTCAGACACACCCGTGGACGTAGGTACCTTCATTAACAGGGCCGAACCACATACAAAAAATAGTCTCTCACTCTATCTCTCCTTAAATTGTTTTACTTTACTCTTACCAAATTTTGGCATCATCAGTTTGGCCCCGTCTGTGGGAAACGACAAGTCTTCTCATCAACAAATTTCTTAACTGATCATCATGCCATCGAAGAAGAATAAGAAGGCTGACCAGCAGTCCGACCGGGATGTTCCTCCGGCCCCGGCAACGGCTGCGGCAGTCATGACATCTGAGCAAATCACCGTGACCCTCACACAACTTCTGGAGGGCCAACGTCAAATCCAGCAACAAATCGAAGCCCTACTAGCCCAGCAAAGCAGTCCTCCAGTGGCCGGGAAAAGACTCGGGAACGTTGCGTACGGTCGGGAGCTGATCTTGACCAGACAACATGCCCGAGCCATCCCGTCCTGTGTTGAGGATGCCAAAGACGTCAACAGTGGGCCTGCTGCCCAAGAGGAAAGGCAGGAGTATATGGCCCGGGAATCAGTCCTGGGTCACTCGGTCAAGAGCCGAGTCGTCCCTAGGCGAACGGTTACCCGAGGTCATAGCCGAGCCCGATCCCAGAGGACAGCACCCCGCCATGAAGAAGAAGTCTCTTCTACCAACCCGACCAGTTCCTTAGATACCGGACGGGAAGGGATGGAAGCCCGAATCAAGGATTTACAGAAGCATATCGACGGAGTGGCCAAAAAGCTTGGTCGAAACCGTGCTCAGAATCAAGCCAATACCGAGACAAAGTCACCGTTCTCCAGCCAGATCACGAGATTCTCCATCCTGCGCAAAGTCAAGCAGCCTCACTTAGATCTCTACAACGGCTCGGGAAGCCCGGTCGACCACGTCCGGACTTATAAGACTCAGATGGCCCAAGCAACCAACTCCGATGAGCTACACTGCCTAGCCTTCCCCAGCACTTTGAAGGGCCCGGCCATGCAGTGGTTTTACTCTTTGGAGCCCCGATCGGTCTGCAGTTTCAAACAACTCAGCAAGCAGTTCATCAACCAGTTCGACGGTATGCATGAGCAGCCAAAGCCAGACATGCAGTTACTGACGGTCAGACAATAGAATAATGAGTCCCTCAAGGAGTTCACCGACCGGTTCAACCAACATAAACTCCAAATCCGCAATCTGAACGAGACAATCGCCATCATAGCCTTCTGCTCGAGAGTTCAACACACCAAGTGCGCCGCGTCGTTCCACAGAAATCGACCGGTAACCTTGGTCGAACTCGCAGAGAGGGTTGGAAAATACATTGACACTGACGAATTTCTAAAGATCAAAGACTCCGGGCAAGAAAGCAACAAGTCCTCCAGAAGTAAACGAAAGCGAGATCAGCCCGGGAGTTCAGACAGTTCTCCCAGTTCACAGCGGTCAGAGTCCGGCAGCCCCGACACGACCCCCAGTTCACAGTGGTCTGAGTCTGTAATACCCTGTATTTCGGTATATTAATAAGACCTGGTATTTCATTTCTATACTCGTATAAACTTTCCCTTCTTTTTGGTGATTTTTGATACCAATCGATTGACATATTCCCAATCGATTGACACTTTTCTGATACCAATCGATTGATAAGTTATCCCAATCGATTTACATTCAATCGACTAAAAGTGATTACGTGTCAACATTCCCAATCGATTGACATTGTTTCCAATCGATTGACTACAAATATCTGTTGCCAATCGATTGACTGGTGTCTCAATCGATTGACATAACCTGAGAAATGTTTTCTTCTTTCCTTCAGCTTTAAACGCATGGCACTCCCTTATCTCTATATATATGTTTCATTTCATGGCCTTGGGGCTGTTTTTCAGACCTTGAGAGAGGGAGAGGCATACTCTTGTGAGATATATACATATATCTATATCTATACATATATACACACCCTCACACACACTCACTGCCGTGGCAGCTGGGAGGAAGGAGAAGAAGCAGAAAGAAGAAGAAAGAAGAAGGAGGAGACAGAGAGAGGGCTGGACAGAGAAGAGGAGAAAGAGAGAAAGAGTTTGGAGATTTCAAGTTGGAACACAACCCAAACGCACCCTAGGTGAGTACGAACTCACTTGGTCCCTTTATATGAAGTTTATATAAGCTATTATGATGTTTAGATGGGTTACATGCATGTTGTGTACGTTTATATATGCTGTTTTTACAATCTGCTGGAGAAGACGTAGTGCCAATCGATTGACATAAATCTCAATCGATTGACATCAGTTGCATCCCAATCGATTGAATAGGATTTTCAATCGATTGACATTATTCCAATCGATTGACATGTTTATCAATCGATTGACATAACTTTTGTTCCAATCGATTGAACCTCTGTCCCAATCGATTGACATGATCAGAACATGGATTCTTTTGCCTGTTTATTATATAAGAGGTTTAGTTGTTCGATTCCTGATTCGGATTTCCCTTATGCGACTATGGGGTAGACAGGAGTAATGTGACACCAAAGATTAATGGATAACGAATAAAAAGAATATGAAGACATGGGTGACGTGTTGATTCTGATATGAGTTTGATATCCGATTTCTTTTAATCCGAGTAGTCAGGCCACATTGGGAGTCTGTCATGTGTCGATATAGAATGGAACGTAAGTAGGTTTGGTAAGTTCCGGGAATGGTACGTGGATGGACGTTCGGTCATGATTTTCTCTTAAAAGCGGTGAGCTGTGCATATGCTCTTAAAAGCGGTGAGCTGGACCAAATAGTCCTAAGATAGACTGGATGATCTATGATATGCTCTTAAAAGCGGTGAGCTGTGCATATGCTCTTAAAAGCGGTGAGCTGGGATCACTAGTAGATGACGTTAAGTCGTGGCAATAGATTGATATGCCTTGTTCGAAACGTTATATCCCTGAAATGCGGTGAACAGGACCATTGTTCTTAAAAGCTGGGGACAGACTGACGTGGAGTCCATGACATGCGGTGAGCTGTTCATATGCTCTTAAAAGCGATGGACAGAATAAGGGTGTATCCCTAGAGTTAAACGATTGAGTCTGTTCAGGAAAGATCAGAATATGTTGAGTTCCGTATTCGAGTAACAAGACGTTAAGGGTCGGGTTACAAGAATGAATAGAGAAACAAGATATGGTTATAATAAGATGTTAACTCGTGTTTTCATAAGCTTGTGTTTATTTCAGATAACTGGTACTTCGTTAGTTTATGCTCACTCAGCTCTCAGTAAGCTGACGGCCTTTTATTGCCTGGACATTCCCCGTCCAGAATATCCTGCCCCTTATTCTGCAGGTAAGGACCAGTACACTGATGACTATTATGGAGAGGAGGGCCCCACCGATGACAGTTACGCCAGGAAGGATTATCCTTATGCCAGTTGAAGACTGAAGATGTTATAATTAGATTTAATTTCAGTTGTTCTGTTAAATCTTTTGTTAACGGGTACTTGGGCATTTGTTGTCTTCAGACCTGTTGTGATCCTGTGGACCATACTCTGATAGTTTGTAATAGTTAGCACTTTGTGCTATTTTCAGTTGATTACTGTTGCTTTTCTTTTGGACTAGTACTGCGTGGTGTGGATTATTAGTGACTTTCACCTGTCATTCCTTATGGACCCATAAAGGAAATTTATTTTTCTCTATTTATGCCGTTCCGGGGCGTGACAGGGTTTTTGGTATCAGAGCCTGAGTTTGGTACTCTAGGGGGGTGATACTGTCGTTCACTGATCATTCCACACCATCTGGTCCTAGTGTTGTTAAGATTCTTTGAGATGAGATATGAGTATAAGATAAGTTCGTCTTCCTGACGATAGATAGTTTCCTTTGCAGGATAGCATGGATCCGGAGTTTCACCAGTTTGTGACTGATGCTTATGGAGGACATATTATCCATGGAGATACCGTGGAGCCAGCTGACCCAGAGTTTTATCGTGAGCGTGTGTGCCAGATAGCTAGTCGACATTTAGAGGAGGACATGTGGAGAGCGCTTTATGTGACCGAGAGTACTCACCCGACACAGATGCGCATGGATGCTTACCATACTGCGAGGGTCGGTAGAGACATTTGCCAGGAAATGTTACGACTAGTTTTGAGTAAGCCAGAGATGGATGAGATTGAGTTGAGAGCTATTGTAGCCGGTCCACCAGAGCCCGTAGTTGCACCAGCAGCAGCAGCAGCAGCTCCACCATCACCAGTACCAGTCCCAGAGCCTGAGCCGATTGAGGATGAGGAGGATCTAGAGCCAGAGGATGAGCATCTCGATGAGGACATGGACGGAGATGGAGAGGAGGAGCCGATAGATGACGAGGACCCAGTAGAGGATGAGCATGTAGACGATGTAGATGATGAACCTGAGGATGACCCCGAGGAGCCAGAGTTTGAGCCAGAGGATCCAGTACCAGACCTAGAGGCTATTGAGGCAGACATTATAGTAGATGAGGATGCGCCCGACGAGTAGGTAGTTATGCCAGAGGTACCTGTTGTGCTTCAGATACCAGCCGGACCGATTATGCATATGGAAGCCATGGCCGATATGGCAGTAGGATGGATAGCTCAGATGATCGCTCAGCCAGCAGGTTTTGTTATAGGAGAGGTCGCGATAGCAGGAGCTCTTGATATAGCTGACGGATTCGCCGCAGTAGCAGTCGATGTCGCTAACCAGGCAATAGCAGATGTGATGGAAGACGATGATGCAGAGATGATAGAGGATTGGGATATAGGGGTAGTAGTCGGAGATCTTGTCGCACCAGTTGAGGATGATCCACTCGAGGAGATGGAGATTGATTCAGAGGACGAGGCACCACCAGCAGGATCAGATGCTGACGACTTTTGAGTCAGGACCTGCAGGACTTAGTTTTGTTAGTTTTACCAGGACATGTTGTCTACTAGATTTTTGGGAGCTTGAGAGATAGCTATTGACCATAGCTTTGTATAGTATTAGCTGACTTTAGTTGTTGTAACTCTTGTCCCATATGGTACACAGTTTGACTAGTGTGTACTATACGGTACATCTTTTGATAATATATATACGAGCAGTACTTTTGGTTATTGTTTGATTATTGCGTTGTGCTGTGTTGTTTAGTAGAATTGTTAGTCTAGCTGTTTCTTATTCTATCTTGAGTTCGTTTCTACGTGAAGACTTTCAGCTGATCCATATGTCTCTTGTAGGCGATACTCGTTATCATCATGGTAGGACCCTTGAGAAACCACCAAGCACGTAACGGAGCACCTATTCCAGAGGGAATGGACCCAACCGGAATTTTCGAAGCGTTTATGCAGAGGATGGAGCATGTGGGGGATACATATAATCACTCCACCCACCAGAGACCTCTTGCACCCCCGCCACCAAGACAGACTGGAGATAAGTTGTTAGCAAATTTTCGTGGGTTACGTCCCGAAAAGTTTGATGGACTAACAGAACCATGGAAAGCAGAACAATGGATAAGAGAGATGGAGTTAATATTTGGAGCATTGGAATGCAACGAACAAGAGAAACGTCGCCTTGCTACGTTTCAGCTCACCTATGCCACCGCAGGTTGGTGGGTAGCTGAACAAGCCACTGTTGGGATCGATGCCGCTAGAGCTATGTCGTGGGAGACATTCAAAGGCAGATTTTTGGAGAAGTATTTTCCAGAAGATGAGAGAGATCAACAGGAAAGGAACTTTCTCAATTTAATCCAAGGAGGATGGAATGTACGGGAATACACAACACAGTTCGAGCGTCTATCCAGATTTGCTCAGCATATGATAGACACGCCGCAAAAGAAGGTAAAGAGATTTCACCAAGGACTGAACCCCCACCTCAGACATATGATGGTTGGTCATCTGAACCAGTCGTATGAGGAAATTGTTAGATTTGCTACAGGATTAGAAAAGGATGCTAATCCAGTACAGCAATCACAGACAAATCGACCTCAGTTGTCACGAGGGTTTCAACAGAGAAATTTTCCTAATCGACCACCAAGAAATACCCAAGGATGGAGATCTCAGGAAAATTTTCAAGGAAACAAGAGAACCTGGGAAGGAACCAGGAAACCGCAGCAGAGTTATAATCGACCTCAACAATATCGCCAGCAGGGGTCACAGCCACAGGCATTACTAATAGCCCCACCCAACAATAGTGGAGGATGTTTTAACTGTGGAAAGCCAGGACATATTGCAAGGAACTGCATTACCCATAGATCTAATCGCAGGCCGGATATTGTCTGCCGCAACTGCAACAAACCAGGACACTTGAGTAAGGATTGTCGTGCGCCACCAGGAGGATACTACGGAGCACCAGTACAAGGAATTCAAGGACCTCCTGATCAGACGAGAATGAATGCTATTATTCCGGAAGGAGCAGGCTTTAATGCTGATGAGCAGCAACATTTGGAAGGTACACTTGTACTTTTTCATAGTCCAGTTAAAGCTTTATTTGATACTGGAGCCGCACGTTCTTTTATTGCTGTTAAGATTGTGCGTCAGTTGGGTTTAGAACCCCAGACACTTGAGTCAACACTGAATGCTGTGTCACCTTTGGGAGTGACAGTTAAGTTGAGTAAAGTGTGTAAAGATTGCCCTTTGACTTTGGGAGATAGGAATCTGCCAGCAGACTTAGTCGTTCTGTCGATGTCAGAATTCGATGTTATCCTAGGGATGGATTGGTTAACTAAGTACAATGCCAATTTGGATTGCCCTGCTAGAACGATTGTATTTCCAATACGAGGAAAGCCGACGATCAGATTTCAATGTCAACTGACAAGCGACCTGTTCCTTACGAATGGTTTAGCTACGATCATTAGTACGAGTACGGAGCTTACTATGGATCAAATTCCTATTGTACGAGACTTTCTAGATGTATTTCAGGATATTAAAGGACTTCCACCGAAAAGAGAAATAGACTTCTGCGTGGAATTAGTACCTGGTACATTGCCTATTTCTAAGACTCCATATAGGATGGCACCAACTGAGATGTTAGAACTGAAGAAGCAAGTTCAAGAGCTTGAAGATCTAGGATTTGTTCGTCCGAGTACGTCGCCTTGGGGAGCACCAGTTCTGTTTGTAAAGAAGAAGGACGGAACACTTCGACTCTGTATAGACTACAGGGAGTTGAACAAGGTTACGATTAAGAATAGATATCCGTTACCTCGGATAGATGATCTATTCGACCAGTTACAAGGATCTAGGATCTTTTCCAAGATCGATCTGCGTTCAGGATACCACCAATTGTTAGTTCGACCAGAGGATGTATCGAAGACTGCATTCAGGTCAAGATACGGGCATTACGAGTTTTTAGTTATGCCTTTTGGATTGACGAATGCGCCAGCAGTATTTATGGACTTGATGAATAGAGTATTCCGACTATATCTGGATAAATTCATTATAGTGTTCATTGATGATATACTGATCTACTCAAAGACAGAAGAGGATCACAAGGAGCATTTACAAGTTGCCTTGCAAACACTTCGAGATAGCAAGTTGTATGCAAAGTTCAGCAAGTGTGAGTTTTGGCTACAGGAAGTCAAATTCTTGGGACACGTTATATCTCAGGAAGGTATTTCGGTAGACTCATCTAAGATTGATGCAGTCTTAAGCTGGAACAGACCGACGAATGCGACCGAAGTCAGAAGTTTTCTGGGCTTAGCAGGATATTACAGAAGATTCGTAGAAGGATTTTCCAAGATAGCAGGACCCTTGACGAATTTAACAAGGAAAGAGACGAAGTATGAATGGACAGACAAGCATGAGGGTGCATTTCAGGAGTTAAAAGAAAGATTGACTTCTGCACCAGTACTCGCATTACCTAAGAGTGGAGAAAAGTATGTGATCTACAGTGACGCATCGTACCAAGGACTTGGATGTGTGCTTATGCAAGATGGAAATGTTATCGCATACGGATCAAGACAATTGAAGGTACATGAGAAAAATTATCCTACGCATGATCTGGAATTAGCAGCAATAGTGTTTGCATTGAAAATTTGGAGACACTATCTCTACGGAGAAAAGTTTGAATTGTTTTCCGATCATAAGAGTCTGAAGTTTTTGTTCTCTCAAAAGGAGTTGAGCATGCGACAGCGGAGATGGATGGAGTTACTCAAGGACTATGACTTTTCTTTGCAATACCATCCTGGCAAAGCAAACGTAGTAGCAAATGCTTTGAGTCGTAAACCTCGGTTAGTGATCGCTGCATTACTAATTAGAGAATGGAGAGCATTAGAAGAAATTGCTGAATTTGATCTTCAGCCAGTGGAACCAATGAAAGGACAACATTTTGGATGTCTTATGGTACAATCGACTTTGATCAGTCGTATCATAGAGGCTCAACAGACAGCAGAGGATTTGAAGTTATGGTTCGCCAAGATGACAGCCAAAGAACTAGAAGTCTGGAGTATTAGTACAGACGGAGCTTTACGATGTAAAGGTAGACTCTGTGTACCTAATGAAGAAAGTCTCCGAAAAGACATATTGGATGAAGCACATAAGTCACGAATGACTATTCATCCCGGAAGTACGAAGATGTACAAGGATCTGAAGAGAAATTTTTGGTGGGAAGGAATGAAGAGAGATGTGGCAGAGTATGTAGCTCAGTGTCTTACTTGTAAACAAGTAAAGGCAGAACATCAGAGACCACCTGGACTTCTACAGCCGTTACCAATTCCTCAATGGAAATGGGAACACATAACCATGAATTTCGTGGTAGGATTGCCGAAGTCACAGCAGAATCACGATGCTATATGGGTAATCGTGGATCGACTTACGAAGACGGCACATTTTATCGCCTATAGCATGACATACTCAGTAGAACGTTTGAGCCGAATGTATCTACAACACGTTGTACGGTTACACGGAATACCTGTTTCTATTGTGTCAGACCGAGATTCGCGCTTTACTGCAGAATTCTGGAAGAGTCTCCAAACAGCAATGGGAACGACATTAAACTTGAGTTCAGCTTTTCATCCACAGACAGATGGACAGACGGAACGAGTAAATCAAGTGATGGAAGATATGTTACGAGCTTGTGTCATTGATTTTGAGAGTTCTTGGGAAATACACTTACCTTTGATTGAGTTCGCCTATAATAATAGTTATCATTCGAGCATAGATATGGCGCCATTTGAAGCTTTGTACGGAAGACCGTGCCGATCGCCGCTATGTTGGACCGAAGTCGGAGATAGTCAACTTCTTGGGCCAGAGATGGTACGAGAAACCAGCAAGAAGATTCAAGTCGTACGTGAGAAGATGGAAACAGCCCAGACCAGATACAAGAGTTATGCTGACAAGCGACGCAAAGACTTGGAGTTTGCCGTTGGAGATCACGTATTACTCAAGGTTTCACCTGTTCGAGGAATCGTCAGATTTGGTCAGAAAAGGGGCAAATTATCGCCATGTTTCATCGGACCATTCGAGATTCTGGAGCGTGTTGGAAAAGTTGCTTATCGCCTTGCGTTGCCACCAAAGATGTCAGGAGTGCACAACGTTTTTCATATCAGTATGCTGAGGAAGTGTGTTCACAACCCAACGCACGAGATCAACTTTCAGGATATCGAAGTCAACAGCGACGTTACATTCAACGAAGGACCTGTTCGCATTCTAGATCGAGGAATCAAGAAACTCAGGAACAAGGAGATTCCGTTAGTCAAGATTCAGTGGAAACATCACGATGAAGGAGAAGCTTCGTGGGAACTAGAGTCAGAGATGCGCGAGAAGTTTTCATTTTTGTTTTAGACCTGGTTGCTTTTGATTTCGAGGACGAAATCTTTTGTTGAGTGGTGGATGATGTAATACCCTGTATTTCGGTATATTAATAAGACCTGGTATTTCATTTCTATACTCGTATAAACTTTCCTTTCTTTTTGGTGATTTTTGATACCAATCGATTGACATATTCCCAATCGATTGACACTTTTCTGATACCAATCGATTGATAAGTTATCCCAATCGATTTACATTCAACCGACTAAAAGTGATTACGTGTCAACATTCCCAATCGATTGACATTGTTTCCAATCGATTGACTACAAATATCTGTTGCCAATCGATTGACTGGTGTCTCAATCGATTGACATAACCTGAGAAATGTTTTCTTCTTTCCTTCAGCTTTAAACGCGTGGCACTCCCTTATCTCTATATATATGTTTCATTTCATGGCCTTGGGGCTGTTTTTCAGACCTTGAGAGAGGGAGAGGCATACTCTTGTGAGATATATACATATATCTATATCTATACATATATACACACCCTCACACACACTCACTGCCGTGGCAGCTGGGAGGAAGGAGAAGAAGCAGAAAGAAGAAGAAAGAAGAAGGAGGAGACAGAGAGAGGGCTGGACAGAGAAGAGGAGAAAGAGAGAAAGAGTTTGGAGATTTCAAGTTGGAACACAACCCAAACGCACCCTAGGTGAGTACTAACTCACTTGGTCCCTTTATATGAAGTTTATATAAGCTATTATGATGTTTAGATGGGTTACATGCATGTTGTGTACGTTTATATATGTTGTTTTTACAATCTGCTGGAGAAGACGTAGTGCCAATCGATTGACATAAATCTCAATCGATTGACATCAGTTGCATCCCAATCGATTGAATAGGATTTTCAATCGATTGACATTATTCCAATCGATTGACATGTTTATCAATCGATTGACATAACTTTTGTTCCAATCGATTGAACCTCTGTCCCAATCGATTGACATGATCAGAACATGGATTCTTTTGCCTGTTTATTATATAAGAGGTTTAGTTGTTCGATTCCTGATTCGGATTTCCCTTATGCGACTATGGGGTAGACAGGAGTAATGTGACACCAAAGATTAATGGATAACGAATAAAAAGAATATGAAGACATGGGTGACGTGTTGATTCTGATATGAGTTTGATATCCGATTTCTTTTAATCCGAGTAGTCAGGCCACATTGGGAGTCTGTCATGTGTCGATATAGAATGGAACGTAAGTAGGTTTGGTAAGTTCCGGGAATGGTACGTGGATGGACGTTCGGTCATGATTTTCTCTTAAAAGCGGTGAGCTGTGCATATGCTCTTAAAAGCGGTGAGCTGGACCAAATAGTCCTAAGATAGACTGGATGATCTATGATATGCTCTTAAAAGCGGTGAGCTGTGCATATGCTCTTAAAAGCGGTGAGCTGGGATCACTAGTAGATGACGTTAAGTCGTGGCAATAGATTGATATGCCTTGTTCGAAACGTTATATCCCTGAAATGCAGTGAACAGGACCATTGTTCTTAAAAGCTGGGGACAGACTGACGTGGAGTCCATGACATGCGGTGAGCTGTTCATATGCTCTTAAAAGCGATGGACAGAATAAGGGTGTATCCCTAGAGTTAAACGATTGAGTCTGTTCAGGAAAGATCAGAATATGTTGAGTTCCGTATTCGAGTAACAAGACGTTAAGGGTCGGGTTACAAGAATGAATAGAGAAACAAGATATGGTTATAATAAGATGTTAACTCGTGTTTTCATAAGCTTGTGTTTATTTCAGATAACTGGTACTTCGTTAGTTTATGCTCACTCAGCTCTCAGTAAGCTGACGGCCTTTTATTGCCTGGACATTCCCCGTCCAGAATATCCTGCCCCTTATTCTGCAGGTAAGGACCAGTACACTGATGACTATTATGGAGAGGAGGGCCCCACCGATGACAGTTACGCCAGGAAGGATTATCCTTATGCCAGTTGAAGACTGAAGATGTTATAATTAGATTTAATTTCAGTTGTTCTGTTAAATCTTTTGTTAACGGGTACTTGGGCATTTGTTGTCTTCAGACCTGTTGTGATCCTGTGGACCATACTCTGATAGTTTGTAATAGTTAGCACTTTGTGCTATTTTCAGTTGATTACTGTTGCTTTTCTTTTGGACTAGTACTGCGTGGTGTGGATTATTAGTGACTTTCACCTGTCATTCCTTATGGACCCATAAAGGAAATTTATTTTTCTCTATTTATGCCGTTCCGGGGCGTGACAGAGTCTGATCGCCCTGACACGACCTCCAGTTCACATCAGTCAGGATCAAGCAGTTCCGACTTTGCCTCCAGCACAGAGAAATCTGGATCCCGACGATCCTGATCTGATCTCCTGTCTCCATCGGTCTAGAAGAACCCGACTGCAGTGGTACTTACTTGATCACCACATAAGGCTCCACCGATTGTCAGAGAGCTCATCTAAAGACCTCGGGCCTAACCCCGAGGCATACAAAGACCTCGGGCCTAACCCCGAAGCATGCAAAGACCTCGGGCCTAACCCCGAGGCATGAAAAGACCTCGAGCTCCGAACTTAGGCACTAAAAAGACCTCGGGCTCCGAACCCAGGCACCAAAGACCTCGGGGTCACGCGCGAGGCACCGGCTTCGCTTAGGTCCAACCGACGATGGGGGCAAACCCCCTACGTGGCCGACGATGGCAAGCTTCAAAAGACCCTGCAACCACCATGTTCCAGGTCTGTTACCTACAGATCATAACCTCTGTAAGACCCTCGTCTTAGCGAAAGCTTTGGGGGCAAGATGGCGTAGTGAACTAAATAGGTAATCACACCGGGTATTTACAGGCCTCGCGGATAACCAAGTCAAAATCTTGGACAACCCGAGCACCTACAGTACTTAGAGACATTAACTCCACTTAGGTCCAGACCGACGATAGAGGTGACTAAAATCTCTTAGGTTGGCCGACGATAGAGGAGAAAAAGGACCCTAAAACAACGTGATTTAGGTTGGCTCCACCAACATGGTCAAGCTCTTCCCCCAATAGTCTTGACGAAGACTGGCCGGGCGGAAGACAACCATCCTGGGGAGTTAACATAAAAAAAAAAAGACCCTACAGCAATACGCTTTAGGTCGGCTTTTCCAACATGGTAAAATCCTTCTACCCACAGCCTTGACGAAGGTTTACGGGCAGAAGATAACCATCCTGGGAGCTAACTCAAGCAAAAAAGACTCCGAAGTAGGCCGAGTCTCAACTCTCGGTCACTTCCCGAGCATTCAAAGACTCCGAATTAGGCCGGGTCCCAACTCCCGGTCAGTTTTCGAGCACCTAAAGGTCCTGAGCTAGGCTGGGTCTCAACTCTCAGTCAGTTCCCGAGGACTCACCAGACTCAGAAGCCCCGAGCCAGCTTCCACAAGCACTCAAACAGCGGCAAGTGACATCAAACTGATTTCCAAACTTGCCCCGATATAGCATCTGGCCAACCTTGAAAATGGGAAGCAGCTGATACACCCAAATTTGGCTCTATCCTATGACTGAGTGGTTTAAATCAGCAATCAGTCCATGCCCTGGACAAATCATGTACAACTCCACAGAAGCATCAGCCCGAGCGATTCATCTACGACCCGGCCAACAGGTCGGGAAAACTGCACAGGCGCATCCCACCACGGGAACAGCCCATCCGGGCCCACAAGCATGATCCCGAGCTTCACAGGCGTGATCCCGAGCATTACGGGCAGTTTCCTACTCAAGCTAGAAGACTAATGGAAAGTGCACACTATTTCCTAATCCAATTAGGAAATCCCCGTAATTAATGCCAATCTATATTAATAGGATTATATTTCCTTATCCATGTATGAGTAGGTCTCTTACATCTATAAAAGAGACCTCTCACCCCCCATTGAAGGAGGCCGCCAATTCTGTAGTTTATACAGCACCTCTATAAAATTCACCATTATACGCATACACCCGGCCAGTATTACTGATAGTGCCGCCCCTCTTTGTTGGCTCACCAGGCCCGCTGGTGATCTGCTAGTGAACGTGCTCAGACACACCCGTGGACGTAGGTACCTTCATTAACAGGGCCGAACCACATAAAAAAAATAGTCTCTCACTCTCTCTCTCCTTAAATTGCTTTATTTTACTCTTACTAAATTTTGGCATCATCATATACAGTTCCAAGCAAGTCAAGTCCTACATGTGTCGCACTTTAAAAACAGAGTCATGTTATGTATTCTAAATTTGAATTCCAAATTTTATTTACAAATGCTTCAACAGTCCGTGACAATGATCGGTGATACCAAACCAAATACTAGTAGCATGTGGTACAATTAGTAAAATATTTAAAAACCAAATTTAAAATTCAAATTTAAGAATCATCCCTTTATTCTTAGAAACATAGAGAATAAAAGTGCAACAAGAAAAACCAAATAAATTAAGTTTTCGATTGTCTCAACTGCTTTATAAACTATGACTCACAAGAAGTCCCTACCGCTTTAAAAACTATACTGCCAGCCATGTTTTGATTATCAATTTCTTATAATAACATCGCTATGGCTAGTGGACAGCTTAAAAAAAACCGACTTTATCATTCATTATTATTTAGAATTACAAACTTTAGCCTCACTCTATGTTAACATATTGGTATTCTAAATCTAAAAGAGAAATTTGTAATTACAAAAACTTCACTAATTAAGCCACTGACGTGAGTTGACAACCTTTGACAAGGATGATTAGTGTAATTCAGCAGATAATAGGCATATTGTATGCAATTCTATAAATATTTAAAGAATTGTGAAATTTGATTTACTTTATTTTTAAGCACAGTGTCTGATTTAAGGCTCTATTTGGTTCATGAATTTCATGAGGGAAAAGAAAGGAGAAAGAAAAACAAGAAGAAAAAATAATTCCTTCGAGTTTTCCCTTGTATTTTCCTTTATGCTTAAATGAAATTAAAAATAAAAAAAATATTTATAGAATTTAATTGTAAAATATGAATAAAGAAATAGAAATGACTCACAACATTCAAAATGTTTAATTTATGTTTTCTATTTATTCTCCTTTCTTCCCTATTTTCCTCACCGAAGGAAAATATTTTCCTTACTAACCGAAGGAAAATATTTTCCTCTTTATTTTTCTTTCTTTTCTCTCACGAAATTCAAGAGCCAATCAAAACCTAAGAGAAATGTGGGAAAACAAATAAAGAACTACATAAAAAACACACAAATTGCTCGTTAAAAAAAAAAACCAACGCCAAGACCCTTGTGGTCTAGTGGCATCACTCACCCTCTCCCAAATGGGAGGTTGAGGGTTCCATTCCCCTTAGGGGGAGTGGTTTGAGGGGTTTTTCCCCTCTTTGGCCCATATGCTCTAGTGTGTTGTATGGACTTGCTTTCGTAGGTCCTAGTTCATGGAGTTTACATGGGTGCGTGTATTTTTGCATACAGTAAAAAAAAAAAAAAACACACACACACACACACACACACAAAATCAAGGGCAGATTGACCGAACCACCCTTAGGTTTTTTAAAATATCATATTTAACCTAAAAGAGAAAATATTTTTACAGTTAAGCCCCCTGAAAATTATAAAAGTCTCCCCTTACATTATAAATTTATCATACTAAGCCACCCCTCTCTCTCTCTCTCTCTCTGTCTCTCTCTCTCTCTCTTATATTTTTGTGCTAATTACATAAAATTCTTTCCTCCCTCTTATATTTTTGTGATGATTTTTATAACATTCGTTTATATCATCTACACAAAATATGTATAAATAGGTTTCAAAAAAAATATATTCAGGAGCACTGTTCCCGAACTCCCCGTACACTAGCCTCTATATAACAAACCCTCATTGAATTGATTTTCTAGATCCGCCCCTGTTGTCAATGTCAAAAGAGTAAAAGGAAACGCCAATAATGTTCTTGTTATCTAAGGTCGGAGAATACTATGATATATCTATGATACAACCATCGTAGTTTGGTCATATCAGAAGACCTAAATATATGGCTGAGAGAAAGTCACATATAAAGCAGTAGATATCTAATGCAAAAAATGCTAGGTCTTAAACATCGTATACAATTCTTAACACATCGTACCCAAAGCTATCATGCTCTCTAAATTTTCTCTACTTCTAAGTTAAAATGGCTAAAATGAAACTATTTAACTAGTCACTTTTAAGTTCCCTATTCTAACAATGCTCTCTAATCTCTATAGTGGAGAGCTTGCCCTTTTTATACTAATTTTTAGACTGAAATTAAGATTTCGAATGTACTCTCTCTCTCCTCAAATGGGTCTTATATGTGTTACTTTTAATTATTTAATTTTTAAAGAGCTATCCAAATCTCTCTCTTAATTATGAGGCGCTTCATTATGGGTAGTCATTTGGAGAGTCGGAGTCCTTTGGATCAACAAAAAGGCATCGTATCTCTCCAAAATAGCTGAAAATTTTTAATAAATACTTATAGGTCTCAACATATTATAGTCGTAGCATAGATCTATATAATTCAAGTGACAAAAAATTTAACATATATAAACAAATTTTTTGTAATGGGTGATGCTATTTCCACTCCATCATTGAACTAAGGCACTCCATGGTACCATTCTTAAAACATGTGGTACATGCATGTCATGCATTACATACATGGTACCGCATGCTTTGATAGTGGTACCATGGAGTGCATTGGTTCAATGATGGAGTGGAAATAACAATTCCCTTTTGTAATACATATGTTCAAAGTTTTAACTTAATTTTCTCCGCGCATCAAAAAAAAAAAACAAAAAAAAAACATTATAATCGTACGTATGATACAAGCAAATTAAGCCACTTTATCATTAAATACAATTGTACTTTTATCTAAATAAATAGGAGTATATATAAGCGCCCTCGTCTCTCCCAGACCTTGTCCTTGTTTCCTCTCTTTATCCACCCATTTCTCTCACACTCTCCAAAGTGAACATAGTACCGGAAGAGAGAGAGAGAGAGAGAGAGAGAGAGAGAGATGGAATCCGAGTCCGAGCCAAGTTCCATTCTGAAACTTCCACTGCTGTTCTCAATCTCACCCAAGCTTTTACCCGAGCCTTCAGGTTTGCTAACACCCCCACTCCAAACCTCAGCTTCGGTGCCATTCCGGTGGGAAGAAGAGCCAGGCAAGCCCAGACCTTGCAAGGCCCTCATTCTCTCTTATCCTGACAAAAATACCCCCAAGACCTTAGAACTACCTCCAAGGCTGTTAATGGAGTCCAAAATTACCCAAACACCCTCACCCACCACTGTTCTTGATGATCCTTATGTGGGTAAGTCTGTATTTCAATCATCTTCGTTTAGATTCATAAGGGATGGTCAGGGGTCTTTTCGTAGTTTTATAAGTTTGAGTCCAGAAAATGGGTCAATATTGGATAGAGGGTTGTTATTTGGTTCTTGGAGGCAGAGGACCCCTAAAGTTAATAAGGGTGGTAAACAGGAAGTTGGTGGGGGTAGTTTTGTCTTTTCACCTTCCATGGACATAGCAGAAGCTGATTACAGTGGTGATGATGAGAGCTATAATAATAGTACTCCTAGTAGTGTTAGTAGTAAAAGGAGGGTGAAGATGACAAGAATTCCAAGGAATAATGGAAGCTTTTCAACCCTCTCTCAAGCCAGGCCCCACTTCTGGGTAAGTTCTTACTTAAGCATATTCATTTATAAGTTTATTTATTTAATTAAAATCAATGAATTTCTTAGGGTGCGTTTGAATGTCTACAAAATTACAATGGAAACAACTTCAGTAAATTAAGTAATTCCTTCGGTGCAGTTCAAACTGTACTCCTCTCGATCGTAGTTTCAATAGTAAAATTGCTTTTTGGTGAAAAGCAATTTTTAAAAACTGTTCAATTTTTACTGTTAAACTGTGAGAGGGAAACAATTTGTACTGCACTGAAGGAACTTTCATTTTAGAATGGGTAACTTTTGGGACACAACTTTCATACAACTCTCACGTAACTTTCACCCAACCTCCTAAAAGATGTGTCTATTTCTTTCTTGTGATATCACTGTAGAGAGATAGACACATCTTTTAAGAAGGATGTGTGAAAGTTGTGTACCATGATTTACTCTTTTAGAATAGAGTAAAGATTGTGACACGCCAAAGATATAACTTTTGGGACACAACCCAAAATATGTGTTCATATCTCTCATGTGATGTCTCTAAACTCTATAGTAACACTAGACAGATAGACACATCTTTTAGATTGTGTCCCAAAAATTGTGTTTTGGCTGTGCCCCAAGATTACCTTTAGAATAAGCCCAATATGTTGTATTTAGTGGTGTTTCATTGTTAAAATTATAAAATATATTAATTAAGAAAACTGAAGTAATTAATAAGTCAACTTCTCCAAAAACTTGAAATATATAGCCACCTCATTCAAGGTAGAAACTTGAAATGCTCTAATGCAAAGTAGAAAAATTCAATCTTTAACACCTCTTGTTGCTTAGTCTTGATGAGTCATTCATTTTACATTTTCTCGCTGTTGAGTAAAGATGAGTTTCTGTTTCTCTCCCCGGCCCCTCTCTTTAATTAGTAATAATCATATATTTTTGTTGTACACATATATAGAGACATACACTCTGAGCAAAAAAAAAATATAGAGACATACACACACCCATATACATTCACACGCATCTCTCCAAGATTAAGTAATAGTATACAAATTCAGAATCAACTAATTTAAAATGAAATAATTTGTAAAATTAAACCATTCGCAAGACTAAACACACCGTTATTGCCCTATGTTTCAATTGATATTCCCATTATTGCTTATAACCATGCTTGCATTCACGAGGTTATATTTATATATATCTACCCAATCATTCTATTTAAAGAATTAATGAGGAATCTTCTTTAATTTTAGAGTCATGCTACACCCACACAATGAACCACACTTTTTTCACACACTTCTTTAAATGCTTGCACCTTGTGTTGCTTGAATTTTTTACACTTTTTTGTGCCCCACTTATACAGCACAAGGTACAAGCATTTAAAGAAGTGTGTGAAAAAAATATGTGGTTCATTGTGTGGGTCTAGCATTTTTCTTAATTTTATAGTTAAGAAGAAAATGTTCTTTTAGGTTGATCAGACTTAATTTTAATGCTCTCATATTTCTGCCCTTCACCGTGGGATGAATAGTGTAAAAGCTAATGGAGTAAAAGTTGAAAGTAGCATAAATAATAGAGTGGGCATCAGAGGCAGATTTAGAAAATTTATATAGGGGGTTTGTTAGAGGTTTGCAATGGGGAAATTTTTTTTTTAGAATTTATTTATACATATTTTGTATATATTTTATATAATTGATATAAATTAATACTAAAAAAATTATCCAAAAAACATAAAATAGAGAAGAACTTTTATAATTAACACAAAATACGAGAGAAAACCCAGGGGACTTGAGCCCCTTCCCCTTCTCCTTCTTTCCATCGCCCCTGGTGGGAATAGTAAAAAACTATAAAAGTAGAAAACATGATGATGTGAGGATCATGATATTCACATTTTTCTTTTTTCTTTTTTCTTTTTTTGGTACATGCATTCACATTTTTAATAGGGGAAAATATGACTAATTATTAATGATTGCGCGGGTCAGAATTGCTATTGTTTGTGGACAATTGCATCATATACTTTGAGCAAAATTCTATGATACACCTCAGTGGTTTAAGATGTATCATATATCTTAATGATTTTAGGGTTGAATTGTGGTAACTTGTTACTATAATATAGTATTATTTCAGAAAAAAAAAGAGGTTATTTTCAAATTTACAATTATTTGTCACCAAATTATAATATTTTGCATCGAAAGTGGTGTGCAAGTGTTGTAGTATTATTTGAAAAAAAAAAGTTATTTTCAAATTTATAATTATTTGTCACCAAATTACAATATTTTGCATTGAAAGTGGTGCATAAGTGTTATAACTTGGATGCATGATACATGCTCTATTTCTTAGAAAAAAAAAGAAGATACATCCTCTCAAAGATTGTCTAAAGAGGGCATCCTATCTTTATTAAAGAGAGAGTTTCTGTTTTGGCCGTCAGATCAACTATTTTTAATAAAAACACGATCCGACGGTTACGACCAAAAGAGAGGCCCTTTCTTTACTAAGGAGAAAACACCATCTTTAAAGCTGACTACATCCTCTAGAAGATCCCCATATGCTTAGATTGTGGTTAATAATAATTTTTGGAGTTCATAATTCATTATATAACTCCAAGTGAGTAACTTTTGACCAAAAAAAGCTATTTTGCAATTGAAAATTCAGAAAGCACAGAAGTTGTGCGAAATGGGCCCAAATCAAGCGTGCATTTTGCCTTGACATAAGCGATACAGCAGTTACATCACATATTTATCATATACCTAACACACTCCTCGTATATGCTTATTTATTTATATATATATATATATATATATAAATACTATGGAGATGACGCTCTTTTTTTTAATAAAGAAAAGATTTCTGTTTTGGCCGTCAGATGGTATTTAAAAACTCTAAAGTGACAAAATTACTCTTAATGAAAATACAATTCAACGGACAAAACAATAAAGAGAGGACACCTTCTCTATAACCTGACTATATATATATATATGTGTGTAATGTTTATGCCTGTAGTGTAGGTATGTTAAAAGCATTGATATTGTTGCATCCACAGACCGACACTAATATATTTTCTGTAATTGTGTACACTTCATATATCATTTAAATTGAATGGATGAGAGAGAGAAATTAACTTTCATAGTGGCAGTTGAAAATTGCTGTACCCAACTTAAGTAGTGTGACAAAAATGTCGGAAGGTACTAAAAGATCTTACAAAGGAAGTCCAAATTTGCATCTTGGGTAGGTAGCCCTCTTGTCTGTGAGACTGTAGCTGACAAAGTAAGTATATAAAAGCATACTTTAGTGTTATAGGCCTGCTTTTAGGTAAAGTAATTAGAGTGCCAATAGTAAAACTGTATGGGCCAGATTATTACAAAAACTTTTGTATATAGTATTAGTATATGCACAAGCACTCAATTTGGATTATTCAAATTGCATCGTGATTGTAAATAAATAATTATTGAATGCGGAGTAATATTTTTACTTACTATCTCGAGCCAATTATGATTGTGGAGTATGTATTTGTGCATATGCAAAGTGCTCATAATAATCTTGCCTAAAATGTATTATTAATTAGCTAAATGAATAGAGTCCTTTTTGTGTCCACAAAATTGTGTTCCTAGCTTTTCTCATTTTTGATCTGTGTTTGGAGTGGAGTTCATACATTTAATTTCTTTTATTTTTTCTTGATTTTCAACTATTTTTGAGAAATTAGTTTATAATGTAGGAGAAGAAACTAGGGAAGTTGATTTTTCTTTTTTCTTTTTCTTTTTTTTTTTTACTAATTAAATCCGCAATCCAAACTGAGCATTAATGACACTGGTTAATTGGTTTCCTTCTACTTAAGTTTTTTTTTTTTTTTTTTTTTCCCATTGTCTTTTCTCTTGCAAGTGCAGTCGGCAATATACAAGGGTTTCAAAAAGGTAGTTCCATGGAGCAGAAAAGCAAAGAAAGAAGGGCTCATCATTTGAATTAATTCTCTTGGAAACGTTAATTGAGTATCTCATGCAGCTGCTTTAAATTTAATTTAGGATATCCCACTCTTATAGGATTTTTCTTCAAGTTAAAACGTAAATTAATGTAACATATTATAGAACTGTTTGGTTCCTTCTCTGCCCCAGTATGCATGCTTGCTTGCTTAGACCTTTCTTACTCTTTCTCTACTTAAATTTTAATGTAAAAGCTACAATATTTATGTTCCATGCATATTTGCATATATGTATTTAGATGAAGCTATTTGTTCTCACTTTTTACTATGGAATATATCATAGGTACATCTACTAAGTGCAAATTCACGGAAGTAAAAGAAAAGGGAAAGGAAAGCTAATTCCTTTGTGTTTGTTTCCCTTATGCTTTTCTACATAGTTAAATAACATTAAAAAAAAAAAAAAAAACTCTTGTCGTACCTTAAAAAACAATTTAAAGAGAAAATGTGACTCACAAAATTCACAAAATATGAAAATATTAATTTATATCTCATTATATATATTTTCTTTTCCTTCCTATTGGTTACCTGCTTATAATGATTTATATCAAGAAACAAAGCATTCGCAGAGGAAGATGAATGAACTTAATTAGCAAGAGACACATGCTTATAAGGTGTCTAAACTGTGAAATAATTTTCAATCAGCTGAAAAAAAAACCCAAATTTTATTCGCATCTCTCATCGGTGGAGGTGTCCCAGAAAAATCATTGGTTTCATCTATTGCAAACCTAGTTTTTTTTTTTTTATGCAATCAGTACCCCAAGAATACAATGCGAGTAACCAATTTTAACCAATCTAGTGAAGCACCAAACTGCCTAAGTATGTGAAAAGAAAAAGGCTAGCAACTGTTAAAAATTTACAAGCTTACAATTTATTAGTGTTTCTTAAAAATGTTGAACTAGGTTAAAGCCCAATTTAGCATTAAGTACTCTTTTCAGTGAAAGAAGCCAAGTATGCACCAGTACCTTGTAAAAAACTTGTTATGGTCCAAAACCCGTACGTTGGGCTGTGCTTAGAATATCCCCGTGCATACCCCGATACATTGGAGAGGTTCAAGCATATATGGCTTGAAGGATCAGCCAAGCTAACTCGGTTTCGATGGGGTCCGAGACGAGATACTGTACTCTGAGTTAACTCGGTTCAAATCGGCTCAACCCGTGATGATCAGTTTGACAACGGATCGGGTTAAACCCGGGCCGGTTAAACCCATTCCTACTTAGTTTCTACGTTTTGCTTAGTTGCTTAGAAGTTTAGACCTTGTTTTTTACAAATTACTCATTTGTTTTTCTTTCCCAGATATTATTGCAAGTGAGCATAAATCAGTATCCAGACTAAAATCACAGAAACCTGCCCCTAAATTTAGTACTCACATCATTTAAAGTAGACTGAGAAACTTGGTTGGATGTTTTAAACGAGTCCAGGATAAGCCTAACCACAGCTGGAAGGAAGAGGCCTGAAAACTTTTAACAAAACAACCACCAGTGACCTGAAAATTCCTCAACATGCAAATTAATGGCATCTAAGCCTTATTAGTAAATCCAAAAACCACTGAGAAAATACAGAATTGGTGAACTGGGTTGAGTGAACTTATCCAATGAACTGATTTTTAAGCCTAAAAGAACCCGTGGGCTGCTCCGCTGACCTGCGCGCCCCGATGATCCGCGGGTTCTGTTAGGCTTAAAAGTCAGTTCAGTGGGTAAGTTCACTCAACCCAGTTCACTTTAGATCCTCTCCCAATATATATATATATATATGTATTCTTGTAAAATAAGGTAAAGACAACAAGAAGAGATGAAAAGTCATGTCCCAGAGAAAGAAAATCAAATTCTAAGTACACCTCAAAACAACTTCACAATCTCTGAACTCATTGAAAACCTGGGCCGATCAATAAGAATTAACAAACAAGTCCTATGCTTTACAATGAAGAACTCTTGGGCCATGCACCTCCAAATCCAAAAAAGACGACCAAATACTATTAAAGCTTCAAACTCAAATTTATAGTAAAATATAACTTGATATCGTCAACCGCCAAAAATCACAGCGATATATTAGTAATTAAGGTCCAGATAGAAATCCTTTTTCTTTCTTCTTTTCCTCTTTGTTTTAAGGGAGAGTGCGCATCATTTCAAACCTTCAGATCAAGACCTTACCATGTAAACATGGTAAGGTACAAGAAGGTCCATGATATTCCAACCCACTTTCCTTCAATTGCACCTTCGGTCATCCACAAGTGATTTCTCAAATTAAAAGACACTATAGGTACCAAATTAAATGCAACGATCCAAACCTCACGATGGAGTACTCGCTCTCTAAATGTCAGTGGTTGTGATACGTGAAAATTTAGACCCGAAAAACGTGTCTGGTCATCGTTGTCGTTTTTCTTTTTCTTTTGCAAAAACAACAAAGAAATTGTGCCAGAAATCGAAAACAAAAAGAAATGGTTTTTCAGTTTCCGTTTTTTATAAAACAAAAACTAGTTCGGTTTTCAGAATTTAGACCCAAAAAATGACAATGTTACCTAAGAGCGGGCGCCTCTTGGGTGTCCTTCATGAAATTAAGTTTGCAGACATTTTCTTTTTAATCACTTTTAGTGCCCATACAATGACGTTCATGACCTACATCAGATGGTATTAATAGGTTTGTCCTCTCAGTCAGGCTGAGTTTCAAACAAAGGTGAAATAAAAGCAAACTAAAAACACACACACACAAGTGTGGTCCAACGGA
This sequence comes from Hydrangea macrophylla, assembly GCA_033977485.1. Taxonomy (NCBI): domain Eukaryota; kingdom Viridiplantae; phylum Streptophyta; class Magnoliopsida; order Cornales; family Hydrangeaceae; genus Hydrangea; species Hydrangea macrophylla. Next base: position 3,729,012 of record CM066997.1, on the reverse strand, counting down.
TCTAGCTCAAAGGATCAAACAGCTCATCTGATTAGCAGCTCCAACAAGGACTCAATTCAAATCATATATGAAACATTCAATTCACCATTCATTGCTATCAAACACTGACATTTAGCACGATCAAAAATAAATGTTTGAAATCAATTACTGTACTAGCTTTGGATCAGCGAGGAATTACTCTTCTTTTATAGTGAAAATAAATATACACACACAAATGAGAACTAAGCAGCAACTAACTGATTTCGCATTTGTTTAGAAAATAATTTCAAGCTCAAAGTTAGGATTTTCGATACAGAGAGAGACACAGTGTGTGTATCCAACCGAAGGTTTCATTTGTAAACCGCAATTAAAAGAGCAATTGGCTCTTTTAGCTTCCAAATCTCAATTCCCCAAGCCACAATTACAAATTATTATAATGACAATCACGATTCCTAAATTTAATCGCAATTGGACACATTTTGTGTAAACTGTGGGCTGACTGAGTTTGTAATGGGCCAGCGCAACTGATAACATAGGGCTCGAGCTAGTCAACCCTCTCTACAACGCGAGGCTTGACTAGCCCAAGTTCACGAGTAGGGCTTGGATCTGGTGTTGCAAGCCCGGGTATGACCTATGGGGATGGTGTGAGTCACCGGGAGGACTGGCTTGTGTCACGGGCCAAACGAATCAAGTCCCGTGCAGCACCCATATCATCCCATACCGACTATGGGCCAGCCTATCCCCTAGGGTAACAAGCAATAAATTATAGAGGAGCCCAAGTAAGTACCTGCAAAAGAAGAGGTTCATTCGCCATCCACATAGGAGCCACACACAAGAGAGTTACTAATCGGCTAGGTTCGCCCAAGAGCAAAATACGGGAGAATTCCGGTCCGTGACACTTGGGGCGAGCATCTTTTACATACCTACTAGGGTGCATGAATACAAGATGCGAACCTTGACACAATGCTAAGATTGCTCTATTATGAACTAGAGTCGTATTTTTTAAAGTCAAGAATAGCAACAATAAATTGTGTACCCTTTTAGACTCGTGCAACTGTATGTGGTATTACCGATTACTGTCACAACATTTGGTACACCTGTTAAAGCATTTGAGAACTAAATTTATGATTCAAATTCGGGAACCATAACATTACTCCTTTCTTTGTTTTGCCAAATTGTTGAGTGTGCAAATTGGTCCACATAAGCTTAGCAAAGAATATGCAAGTCCTCAAAATATTGTAGCTATACATATTACATAGCTCTCCAAAAACAAGAAGTTATAATTTCAGCAACCATAAATCTATGAATCATCAGTTACCATACTTCACAAGACCATTACTTGGCAGAAAACAACTCAACATATAAGGCTACCAAACTGGATTGATTTTTGAGATGTACCCAAAACATTTCCTCGTCATCATCATACATTTATGTACAAGATATGCAAACTCGTCAAAGTTCTATTTAGAAACCTAACTAATCCGAATATATACAAGAACTTTAGAAACACAGCTCAACCAACTTCAAACCAATCATCATGAGAAGCGGGAAGTTTAGATACAACACCTATACATACATGCTTAAAATGTCGGCAACATCCACCCGACCGTCCACCCCAATAGCAAACCCGTAACAAGACTAAAACCCAACGCAAAAGCGGCAGCAAACTTACAGATACCACATCTTGGACGGCCCCGTTTGCCTCGTTTTCCGTTCCCGACCTTCTCCGGCCTCTTCCGGAACTGTCTAGATTTGTGAGGTAACCATGGTAAAACCGCTGGGAAGAGAGTGGATATTGGGTGGTCAGTGTTTTTGAGCTGAAAGTAAAGGTTCTCTAACTGTAGAAGTTGGAACCACTGCTTGTAGGCAAAGAGGTGTGAAGCTTGTCTGAAGAAAAGCTTCACTATATGTTCTTTTTCTTCATAGGCTTGCTTTGCTGCTTTCTCGGCTTCCCTTGCACGTGTTTGAGAATGGCAGAGCGCTTCCAATAGCTCGGCCTTGCTCGGATCACATTTTGAAGTTTCTTTTTCATTCATAACTTTGTGAGATGCGTTTTCTCTGTTCCCGAGGTCATGAGCCCCAATTAGGAAAAAAGGTTAAATGATTAGTACATCAACAATACTCCATAATTAATAATTCTAAGACTTCTCATAGAGATCTAATGAAAAAGGAAGGAAAAGGGCAAAAACATGATTTTTGTTTTTTAACAGTTTGGGGAATGGAAGCTAACCTTCCTTTTGGATCTCCCCGAAAACGGCCTTCTTTTTTTTTTTTCTTTTTTTTTTTTTAAAAACCCATTTTTAAGAGACTCGGGGAAAAAAATTGGAAAATTTAAAAGGAAGTATTTTCTAGTTCGGGCAAATAGATTAAAGGGTAAATTACAATTTTTACCTCCTTGAGGTTTGGCCCGTTATCACTTTACCCCCATGTAGTTTGGAAGTGGACACATAACGCCCCCCCCCCCCCCCCCCCCCCCCCCCCCCCCCCATAGTGCTGACCAAAGTGCAACTGTTACTTTTCCTAACAGTGATTGGCAAAAGACGATTCTGCCCTTCAGCAAACTTCACAACAATCCCATTTCGCACAAAGCTAGGACTTGTAAGCTACAATCGCAGGACAAAGCAAGTAAAATCCAAAGTGACCTTGAACTTCCCTTTTTTTTTTTTTTTTGGTAGAAAAAAAAGTGATCTTTATCATCTCCATCATCTTTTAATTCTCTCAATCCAGCATTAGGTACGGGATTGGGGGTTAGGAATTTAAAATTGCACTTCAAATTGGGGTTAGGAATTCAGATCTATGATGGAATTACAACAATATTACTCTTTGGCTAATGATATTGCACTTCAAAATCCTGGGTGAAAATCAAAAGATCACTCAAATTGCACTTCAAAAATGGAAGGAAATCCCCTTGCAGGGTCCGCTTCTGCAAGGGCAAGGATTAGCCCCACTACCACTGCCAAATCAGTAAATTCTCAGAGTCCGATTCATCTCGTCATGGTGCTTGATGTAAAACAAGCCATGTAATTTGTGATTCAACACCACAGATGGGGAATATGATAATGAAGATGAAGAAGGTTAGAGAGAATTTTGGGTCATAGAGGGTTGTGTATAGATATATATATATATATATATGTGTGTGTGTGTGTGTGTGTATGTAAATCTGTGAACATACGTGCGCTATGTAGAACAGGCACTTCATTTTGGGTGTCATTTGTGTTTCCGACACTGCGGACACGGACACGGTTGGGACACGGCTGTGGAAGTGTCTGGATTAATTTAAATTAAATCATATTGTTGGACACTTTTGGGACATGGCAAGACACGTCGGACACTTCTAGGACACTCCAAGGACACTTTTGGCCTGGTGGTCCATTTATTTATTTATTTATTTTGGGGCAGTTTTGAGGATTAAAATAAGTGTTTCTTGGGGGATACTCCTAGCACACTTTTTTTTTTTTTGGGTTTTGAGGAATGGTGATCTTTTTAAAATAAGTGTTTATTAGGAGGCACAAACAAAATATTGAGAAAATAAAATGATATATAAGTACGTGTCACGTGTCCGTACTACATAGTATGTGCGTATATATATATGCGATATACATGGGAGAATTCTAAATACATGTGTGTATATGTATATATATATATATATATGTAGAGAGAGGCTCTTAAGTGCACTAGGTAAGTGCACTGATCCAGTGCACTGAGCTTTTAAGCCTAAAAAACCAGCGGATTAGCGGAGCGGCGGGACAGAACGCGGGTCAGCGGGGTAGCCCGCGGGTTTTTGTAGGCTTAAAGCCCAGTGCACTTACCCAGTGCACCTAAGAGCTTTTCCCTATATTTGTATATACATATGTTTTTGTATATATGACAATATGTACTGTACGTACACTTGGGAATGTTGTATATGAATGTACATAGATACTTTGGATTCTCTGTGTTGTCTTTAATGGAAGACAAGGACAATTTTGTCCAAAAATATTACAAATATGGAGAGAAAAAGTCCTGAAATTTCTATCGTATTGCCCACGCTTTGTTATTTTGAATGATGTTACTAATAGTTTCACTTTAGTCAATAGTAGAGGGGGGTTATATGTTCACTTCCAACAAAACACGTGAAGTAAAGTGAAATGTCAGGGGAGTAAATTGTAATTTACCCTCAATTAAAAATAGAACACTTTCAGTATCCAGACTGGCCATATAGAGCCCGTCTGAATTAGCTTATTTGTGACCGACAATCTCTTATTTGGGATTATAAAGAAATTTTTGGAGTCTGTTTGGCAAAAAGCCAAAAACCTTTTCATAGCTTTCCAAAACTCGAATCCCCTTCAAAGCTGAAAAAATAATTTAAATCAGAAACAGCAATTTGCTGCTATTTCGAAAATCTAATGAATTTTTTTTTTCCAAATGCAATATCAAATGGGCTCATACTCGTACGAAATACTTGTGGGAAATGTTTTGCTTGCTCGGGATTCAAAATCTTCAGGTCGTGCAGTGGGTTTAAGTCACCACCTATTTGCTACGGAACAACATTTTCCAGTACTATTCTGATCTTACCCCAAAAACACTGACAGAATTTTTCAAAAAATAAAAAAGTCACTAACTCACTGTATTTCGTTCATTGACGTGAGGCAGAAGAGTTCTAGTCTTCTAGAGAGTTGGGCAATTGGGCTGGGATTCTGGTAGAGTTGATTGGGCTTAAGGATGAGTTGGGCTGTACATTACTAAGGCTTAGTTTGGCCCCCACGTGGTGCTCCTCCTTTTTTAAAGCCCAATTTCATGTTAATTCATTTGGTAACTAGTTTATGAGCTTTGCAAAAATTGAACTTAGGGCTTTTTTGGAGGGAGCTTTTAAAAGCTCTAGAATGGAGTTTTTAAAAGCTCAAGGTTGCCTTTTGGTTTCATGATGTCTTTTTGAAGAGTAATGTGTCACTTGTATAAAATTATTAAAAAACTTAGTAATAAATTTCATAAGCTCCTTTTAAAAAGCCACATGGGGGCCAAACTAAGCCTAATATAGTTGTACTTGGAAATAATTGGGGGCCCTAAAGTTGTCAAGAGATTTGGGTCTATGCCCAGGGCCTGGCCTGACTGGTGATTCCCAATGCCAAATGCATAACTAAATTCTCGGAGACTTCATAACGCACAAGTCCCTGAAATTCCTTCCTGATTCATTTTGAAGATGGTAAGAATGAAATGGAGAATATCCTCTAGATTAGTTTATGCTTTCTACAGATTGTGAAGCAAGGTAATATAAATGATCAAGGATAGACATAATTGAGCATTTAATAACTTGCTCCCAAGGAAATAGAAACTTGCGAGAACCGAAACAGCAAGAATAGAATTTAAAAATTACCTTGTTTCTGTACAAGCAGTTCCAAAAGTGACATTGGCTCGTGTATGAACAGCCATATTCGCAAGACCCCCAGCTTTGGCCTTCCACTCTACAGATGAGGGTAGAATACCGAGATGAGCATGTGGTTCCCTCTTAAAATGGGCGTTCTGAGGTCGTGGAAGGTCACAATTCTCGATGGGATTGAGTGATCTCCGCGCTACCAATGAAGCCAATTCGTCTCTATCTGCAATACGCCACCATGGCTCAATTTTCTCGGTCTCAAACCAAGGAGATTCCAAATCCTCACTAATTATCTCGGAAACCGCATAACCATCGAGGTTCATCTCCAATAACTCATATGATTCCTCTGCATCCACTAATGGCTCTGGGGCATTTTTACAATGTATACCCTTCAACCCTTGCTTTCTAATTTCAAAATCTTTCTTAACACAACTTTCATAATTCAAGTCATCATCAACCTCTGCACCATCAACTTCATTTTGTAGGTGGGTCCCCCCGAGTTTGGAGGTTGAGCAATCAGCACCAACTCCAAAAGTTTCCATCTCACTTGTTAAACCCCCTCGGTAACCATAGGTAGGCCGAAGCTGGAGCCACCACCTCGAGTCAGGGGAAAGATTGGAATATGACGAACTTTTGTTAAGAGGCACGAAACCCACATTCGGATTGTCTTGACTGTCCGATGCACTTGCGGGTCCCACATCAACCTGTTTTGATGGTGCAGATGTTGATGGGCAGCAAGCTAGTTTTGGAGCTCTTTTGGCATCTTCTTGGACAAAGCATCGGTTGGCTGTTCTCTGCCAAGCAGCCCTCGCTTCTGCTGCAGCCATTACGAGCTCATTCTTCAACACATTTTACTGAGAAGAAGAAGTGTCTCTCAGCAAAGGATAAATATTTTTTTTAAAAAACATATTATCTAATTAAAATACACAAGTAAACTGTAGGATGAATATAGTTAAAATTTCGTGAAAGATAGACTCGTTATTGCGGCATACAGAAGGGATCTCCTCCTCTAAGTAACTATCAGCCCCTGCTCTCCCCAAAAGTAGAAAATATAAGGAGTTGTTTGGGAAGGCTCAGAATCGGTTATGTGGTTCATAAGTGAACAGGTTCAACATATTCTATTCAAACGCATTGGGAGTCCGCATTTGATAACTAATCACTCCTAAAACAGGTTCTTCTGTCAAACCAACGTGACATTGATTTTCATAAGAGATAGATAGAAAATGAAGGTGGACTGAACCTGATCCCCAACAGGTCATGAGATCCTATAACTAAATGAATTAATATATAAAATAAATATTAAAAAAAAAAAAAAAAAAGCACATGGAAGAAGTCATTTCTTCTGAAGGAAATACAAGAATATGGAACTCCTATCTAGTCTGGTATTAACGTGACATTGATTTTCATAAGACAGAGATAGAAAATGAGGGTGGGACTGAACCTGATCCCTTCTTCTGAAGGAAATACAAGAATATGGAACTCCTATCTAGTTTGGTATTAACGTGACATTGATTTTCATAAGACAGAGATAGAAAATGAGGGTGGGACTGAACCTGATCCCAACAGGCCATGAGATTCTATGACTAAATGAATTAATATATAAAATAAATATAAAAAAACAAAAAAAGCACATGGAAGAAGTCATTTCTTCTGAAGGAAATACAAGAATATGGAACTCCTATCTAGTTTGGTATTGGAAACGCCTTAGCTCAACAAAAGACAACTGAGTTGAAGAAAACCTAGGGCCAAGAGACATTTTTCCCTGGCCTATGAGAGGTTCAAGAACTAATATTAGAATATTTAGTGAAAGAAAAAAAAAATTTATGAACGCTCATGCACTTGTTTTCATGAAAATATCTCACATCTCGAGTCAGATATATGTAACCGTAGATTTTCGTCTACCATATCTACCCATTTCAATATTCTACGACGCTCCTATTATGTGCTGACTCTCAGGGGAACATTCTTTTTTTCTTCCTATCGTCCTCAATACAAACAAAGCCTTAGTTCGTCTTTGCGTCCCAGTGAAGTGTCTATGTCAAGTACATTCAATTAGCTAACTGATGCAAACCTTATCAAAGCCCTGTACTATCATTGGCAGTAAATAAATATCGCTTTATTGTTATGATACATGCTTATGTGAAATACCATGTTCAAGGAACACAACACACTGTGATAAACGCATGTAAAAGAGCACATGACCTATAGGTCTAAATCAACATATGACACAAAGGGGTCAAGAGCTACTCTCGGATGCAGAAATTTAATTAAGCAATGTTAATTTTAATTATAAAAAAAACAAATTACTGAAAGACATATCACTGAAAAAGAAAAAAAAAATCTGCAACCATTATTGAATTTCTCATACAAAGAATGATAGGGAACACCGGAACAATGAGCTGTCATGTCTCGAATCATTTTAAGGAAAGTGCTTTCTTTATTAAGTTTGAGATAAAATAATTACTCAAGAGATTGTAGAACAATTACATAAAGCTTGAGTGATCTAGGTTCACAGTGCTTTCTCAGGTGATATCAAGATAATCACATGAAATTTAATGAAAATCTTGCAAATCATCTAAGATGCAAATTAACCCAAAATAAAATTAGGTCATTATTGGTAATAAATCAGCTAAGAACTTGCAAATTGAGACCACTTCTTACACCAAAAATATACAGCAGGTGTTCATTCATCAACAATTACACTCAAAGCAAACTGGCAGATCAAAAGCTTATTAGATTATATAAAGAAAAACTTCATAGTTATTAGGTGAGCTCTAGTGACTTCATTATCCGAAGATCCACATGTAATCAATCATGTATAAAGCTCCAAAACAAATACCAAAAATCAAATTCCAGAATTCAAAACTTGTTAATTAATCCTATAATAAAAAATTAAAAAAAATTAAAAAAAGATTAATCTATACCCAAAATATGGCACAACCCAAAACTGAAATCCAAGAATACTCCGAAATCAAAGTACCTCACAGAACAGTACACAAAGATGATCATTCAATACAAACTTTCAACATCATAATTACCTCATGAACCAGAAAAAAAAAAAAAAAGGGAGAGTGGAACAAAGTGAGTAAACCAACTCAAACCCAAAAACAAACAGTTTTGCCTATAGCTACATATATATATATATATATATTTGTAGAGAGAGAAAGAGGGAGGACCTGATTGAGGAGAACCCAAAAGAAGAAAACTGAATTAAACGAGGGAGGAGAGAGATGGGTTAGTGGGTAAAGTGGGTTTCGGATCTGATTTGAATCTAAAAAATTTTAGTGTATAGTTCTTTAGATTCTAAGACACGATTGAAACAACTCCTCTCTCTCTCTCTCTCTCTCCTCTTTCTTTCAGATTTCAGACCCCACTTTTTGTAAGCTTTCATTTCAGTTACTCCCTCCGTCCCATAATAAGTGTCCACATTTCCTTTTTTGGATGTCCCACAATAAGTGTTCACTTTCCTAAATTGGCATATATTTTTTACTTACTTTCCAAAACTACCCTTATAATAAAGGCAAAGAATCATTTATTTGTGGTCCCAAAACAAGCAAAAAGTCAAACACCCATCACATCTAAGGGTAAAATTGGAAAGAGCCTCTTTAATGAACCAAATAAATTAATATCAACAATGCTAGGGGCACCAAAAGATACAAAGAACTTCCACAAAATGAGTGGAAAGTCTATGTGGTATACTGGGACCCGCCAGTAATTAAGCATTGTTTCCATTAATTGCTGGCGGGTCCCACTGTGCCACATAGACTTTCCACTCATTTTGTGGAAGTTTTTTGTATCCTTTTGTGCCCCAATCATTATTCAATTAATATAATACAATTTTCTTAAACATTGTGTAAAAAGGAAGTGGACACTTATTATGGGACGGAGGGAGTATATTTTTAATTTCGGTCGGTTTGTACTTCATTCACTTCGTGTAACGACGCCGTCTGGTAACCGCGGCTTTTCTCACTCTAAACGACACCGTTTCTCAGAGGACCACCTTGTTTTTCATGTCCACATCAAAGGGAAAGTGGGGATGACTAATGAGTTTTAACCAAATGGGAAAAATAATTATTTTATTGAGTTATAATACAGAACCTCAATCATTGTACACTTGTACACCATCGAGATTTATCAAAAATGAATTGGTGGGTCCACTTAAATTACTATAGATAAGAAGATGAGGAAGAAAGATGACATGACTCTGCACCATTTTGTAGCTTTGGTTCTAAGGCAATTGGTAGATTTTTTTTATTCTATAGTATTTAGTTTGGGGAATATATAAACAATTTCTATTAATGAGTCAAGTTAAATCGTTTTTATATGCAAGTTTGGCTCGAGCTAAAATTTAGGGGTAAGGTCCTTAAGATTGCCTTCTTTTGGTTTATAAGACAATCTATTAACACTAACTTTCATAAGGACAAAATTCTAGGCTCATTTTTCACTCTAATCCACATCACTCAAAAATCACCCCTCAAAGGCTCAAACTATATTTCATATTTTTCAATAGCCCTAACTATCTCTCTTTTTATCCTCCTCACCACTGTCTCTCTTCTCTCTCTCTTTGACTTTCTCTCTCATACTCACTATCAAAGCAACTACCATCGGAGCCGGACCTGTCGCCCACACCGTCGCCGTCACCGGAGCTGTCTACCGTCACTGTTTCCGGAGCTGTTGCTCCCATCGGAGTCACTATCCCACCACCATGAGCGAACACCACCATCGCGAGCCATCACCAACCACCACCACTGCCAGTACCACCTGCTACTACCACCACAGCCGCCATGGATATCGTCGAAACCACCACAGCCACCATCACCATCGTTGTGACCACCATAGCCATCATTGTCGTCATCGAACAAGATCTAGATCACTGGTCAAGATCTAGATCTAGATTTATACGCCATTGCCATCGCCGAAACTTGCGAGCTCCGACGACCACCACGCAAGACGACGAACACAATTCATGATCCTCTCACATCCCATTGGCATGATGAGGTTACTGCAGAAATTTCACGTAACATATCTTAAGTCAAATTTCACATACAATAAGTTAAGTGAAATTTGACTTATGGTGTAAAATTTTACTTAACTTTGATTTGTCATAAGTGAAATTTCACTTAACTTTCTCAGTGAAATTCACTTAATTCCTTTAGCTGGGGGAAGTGTTCAAGATCAGAAAAGGTTGTGTAAATTTTTTTAGTGCAAAAATACAGTATCGAATGTAATTTCAGTTCAGAATTACTCTAAGTCAAATTTGACTTAGGATGACTTAAATTTTAAGTCAAATTTGACTTAGGATATCTCCAATTTCACGACCAAAAATTGACAAATCGGTCACATCTACCGTCCACCTTCTGACCACCGCCATCTATGTCCATTGACCGTGCTGAAGTATTCCACTTCTTCTTCTTCTTCTTCTTCTTCCTAGATCTATAACACCTCATCTATATAAAAGCCCTAGATCTATAACATTAAAGCCTTCTTCTTCTTCTCCTCATCCTCCTCATTTTTCTTCTTCTTCTTCTTCTTCTTCTTCTTCTTCTTCTTCTTAGATCTATAGGAGAGAGAGAGAGAGAAAGAGGGTTTTAGAGTGAGAAAGAGAAAGAAACAGTTTTAAAGTAGGGGATGAACGAAGGAAAGAGGATTACAGACTGCGGTAGTCACCGGAGATGGTGAGGTGGTGGTCGCCGGAGATGGCAGTGGTGGCCGAAGACGGCGAAGGTGGTGGCCGGAGGTGACTGGGGTGGTGGTCGGCGTGGCTAGGGTTTGGCTAGGGTTAGAGGATGAAGATGAGGGTATTTTGGTTTATAGACATTGGGAGGACTTATCCCCAATGTCCACTTTAAGTTGTCCTTAATCTCAACAAAGCTCCTTTTAATGACCTTTTATTTAAAGTTTCCCTAAAATTTATTATGCAAATAATATACATTGTCACACCTGTTCCAAAATTTCATGGTTTTAGTGCATAACTTGAGAATTTATGAAATTATAAATGATATTAATAATTGAGATGATGTTGACTGTGGGTCAACGGAGAGGTGTCAATGAGGACACGGGAACATGGTATCATGTTGCATGGGCATTGCTAAATGACATTTATATGACTTAAATGCTATTTGACTTACCTGGTATTTTATGAATAGTAATTATACCTATGTAGTATAATTTCTGGTGATCTTAATACTGTAAGATATCATTTTGAGAACTGTGGTGAGAACGTGAGAGGCACGTTATATAAAAGGTAGGTTGTGTAGAGATTTCACATAATTTAGTTTTCGGATGTTATTTTTGGATCCAAATGAGACTTAGTCGAAAACTTTTGTAATTTATAATTTTCACTCGTAAAGTTATAAAATGGACGTGTGTGAAGTTTCAGGAGTTAACCAGATGTTTGAGAAACTCGCTGGGAAGTAAACGTGATTCCCGAAGAGTTTGCCTATAAATAATATGGATGAGATTTTCATTCTATCCAAACTTTATAATATCTAGGGAGAGGATAGAAAAAGGAGATTAGTTGCTATGACCTTTCCGATGACAAACGGCGACCATTCGTCCGTCAGTTTTCAACATTCGTCCGTCAGTTTTCAACCAAATTCAAGATTTGAACTCATGGAGGTAAGACCTACATTTTGATACTACTTAGGCCACGTTTGGCAAATTTTTATAAAAATCTTAATTCTAGACTTTTGGGAAAAACCTAGTAAAACTTGTAGGAATCGCCTCAAATTCAAAATCCGACGATTAATTGGCCCTCTGTCGATCCTTCAAAGTTTGAAGAGAATCGCACGAGGTATGAAGTTCTAACTTGTGAAATATTGAGAAATACATGTTTTATATTTCAACGACGAAATTGAGATCCGGGCAAAATCCATGTGTTAATTATTGGCCCGTTAATTATGCACGCACTAAATTGTGAAAAGCATGTCTAAATTTACGCGAGCATGTTGAGTTGTCTATGTGGGTCAAAGGGTAGTCTTATACAAACTCATGCCGGAGTAAGCTTCTCGATGTTTGAGAATTTTAGTAGCGACGGCTAATGTGCATGGTTTAAGGCTTGGACTTGTCAGGGCACTTGGGGATGTAATGGTTATAGGCTTGGACTAGCCATTAACATCGCGGTTTAAGGCTTGGACTTGCCGCTACCGGATGAAGGCGTATTTTTCTCCCTAGCGACTATTTATGTGTTTTATGAGATTAAAGCATGTTCATCATATATTGCATATGTTAGAACTTGTGCACTCAGCATATAGCTGAGCAGTGGAGATTTACTCCATTGCAGGTAAGAAGAAAGACAAGAAGAAGCATGAGGAGTGAGGTCAAGAAGGGAATCACCTTGTTCATACTTTTGTTTTAATCCTAAACTTGTATTAAGGATTTGGGAATTGTAAATGTTGTAATAGATCTTTGGATTTAGTTTCGTAGTAATGTAATCTTGTATTTGAGCGTCGGTAGTTATGTTTTAAATGTAGAAATTCGGTGGTAGTTGTGGTTGTTTTGAATATTGGAGAAGCAGGTATAGAAAAAAACACAACAGCGCTGCCCAGCAGGGGATCAGTCGACTGGACCCTATTTCAGTCGACTAGATCCTATGTTCCATAGACACTGAAAGTGAATAGTGTCAAGATCAGTCGAGTGGACCCATTTTTAGTCGACTGGACTACTGTAGATTTTTGGCCACTACTTTTAGTTATGGCAAAACCAGTCGACTGGACCATGTTTTTTTCGACTGGACCCCTTTACTAAAATGTTGATTTTGTTTCTACTTAAAGGCACAGTCAACTGAAAAATGAAGTCCCCAATAGACTGGACCCCAGTCACAGTCGACTGGAATGGGTCCTTGGACTTTTACACTTACTGCTTCAGGTCTTCAGTCAACTGGACTCCCGATACAGTCGACTGGACCTCTGTTTTCAAAACTGAATTCTTTTAGATGTGTTCTAAATTGGCCAAAACTTTTTATAACTCTGATTCTTAATGGTTTTAACTTATGTTTTCCGCTGCTATTTTACTTTAAAGGAACTGGATAAGCCTTGATGGTGTGCCACGTGTCCTATTTCCACCCGTAGTGGGATGGGTCGTGACATACATATTTATAACGACTTGTGCTAGGAGTATTGTTTGATGTCTGAATTCACGCTAAGCACTTTTTTTAAGTTGGTATTGTGATTTTTAGCCAAGACTTGTCTCAAAATTCATAAAAGATTGACATTCTTATTTCCTAAAAAAAACACATAGGTCATTTCATAGACTGTGGATAGGACTCTGTTTCGACTAATAGTCCATTTTAATTAAATAGTCTATCGTTTGGATACGCTTAAATACAATGGACTATTTAATCCTATGAGGAGAGTAGTATAATTTATCCCATTAATAGCAAAGGGTATAAGTAATACCCCTTAATCCCGTTTACGAAACAAACTTAGCCATTGAGTTTTGGATGATATTGACCTTTTCTTCTCTTTTTTTCCCCTCTCAATGCAAATATCATAAATATATGGAGCATAGTGATCAAGAGCAAATAATGCAATAAAATTGTATGTGAATAAGAATAAAATAAGTTCAATGTGCACCATTGTGTATTTATAATAGTTATACTTTTTCATAGCACAAGAAGATCCATGCATTTTTTACCATACAAAAGTCAATGTACTTATTACTAGTCATTTTTTTTTTTTTGACATGAGGATAAATTAATCTCTCATCATGTACTCTTCAACTTTGGGATCCCCTCCAATAAAATAGACAGTTTATCTATTGTCATTTTATCGAAGTAGAATAGGGGGCAAAACATGGGTACATGCACCAACCTCATAAGTCAAAGTACATGTACCGGTTAAGTAGGAAATGCAAGCTAGCGATAGAATTCAATCTTACACTAAGCTGAAAACTTTCTGTCCATCTCAAGTTCCGTCCCTCAATAATCTTACTCCAGCCCTGAGAGCTTTCGAAACACTAACCTCCTTTAGGGAAGCCAAAGGCTCTCCTCTATAATACATACAGATTTAAGTCTTTGGACACAAACAAATCTCATAAACACAATCCACAAACAGCACAATGTGTTTATCTCTCTCCTAGTAGGGTCTACTGATACTGCAGAATCCACAGAGGAGAGAGATAGACACATTATAGTATTTATGGATTGTATTTGTGAGATTTATTTGTGGCCGAAGGCATACTCATACATTACATACATGAGTTGTTTCCACGAATATTGCAAAAAAAGAACTTAATTATTAAACAAGAGTGTATTGAAACTTAAAGACAGTTCCAGGGTAAATCGTACTTTCTAAAACCGACTCTATAGAGTTGTTTTTTTTTACTAAAAACAAGTATCTATTTAAAATCGGTTTTACAAAAATCGAATTTAATATTGAATTTTTTTTATTTCCTCTGAAATTTTATTTCTGAAAAAAGAATTTGAAGAAAAAGGAAATTGAAATAAAATCGGATTTAGTAAAATCGAATGCATGTAGTCGTTATTACCAAAAACGACTTTAGTAAAATTCAGTTATACCAAAAATGATTTTAAAGTCGTTACGACTTTCAATAAAGACATTTTTAGTAAAATCGACTTTAAAGTTGTTTTTGGTAAAAAAAAAAACAACTTTTTTAGGAAATGACATCTCTGTTTTTTCAGAGTGCTGTCAATCAAGGCAGCTTTTGTCACCCTAAAGTCGGTTTTACCAAATACGACTTTAAAATTGGTTTTACTAAAATCGCCTTTTAAAGAAATGACATCTCTGTATTTCAGAGTGTTGTCAATCAAATGGCAGAGCGAAAAAGTTTGCCACCCTAAAGTCGATTTTAGTATAAAAAAAAAAATAAAAAAAAAAGACTTTAGGCAGTTTGTAGACCCAACATAACCCTTCGGACTTATTTCTTTTTCCTTGACTTTCTTCGCTATTTTACTTCTTCTTATTTCTTTTTCTTCCTTCTTGCTTGTTCTTCCTTGTTTTGTTTCTTCTCTAAAATTTTTTCCTTTTTCAAAGTTAACATTTATTGCATTTTATGGGGCGTAGTATGATAATGGATAACAACCTAGGTGTTAAAGCCAAGGATATTCAACAAGTGAATCACGGAACAACCCTGTCTGAGTTAGTTCAGTTGGTATATCATAAAGTAGTCTGTGAAGGTGAAATTGTCAATTTGAAATTCACTTTTAGATTTCTAGTCAACCAATACAGAGCTATCATGAATTACATGGCTCTTTCCATAGTTGATGATTCGATACTAGATAAGGTACTTCATATTCTTTCATTATTTTTGGTAGTAAGATGTATTGAGGTGTATATCGAGAAGGTCCATCATGTTGTAGGACCCTGGCCGCAAAGTATACAATCTGGACCATTTACTCGACTGCTCATACAAGGGCTCGAAAACTTTAATGTTGAGTCCCCTTGTTTGTCCCCATTGAATTTAAACAAAGACTACGCCCGCAACTTTGATGGGTATCGAACCTCATATTACTCGAAGCCCTACGGAAGGTACAATAATCTGTCAAAAGTTCATGTAAATGAAGGTCCTAGTTGTAGCACTCTGAACTTTCAAAGTGCAGGCCCTAGCTGTAGAACTCCAAACTTTGAGAGCGGTTATGACTTCAGTAGCCAAAATCTACGTGAAATGATGTCAACTGATGAAGGGTATATGAATCCCATTATGTAACTGGTAAGACTTTAGGACAATACTGAAGATATTACTACAAACAGAGGTGGTGTGCACATAGAATATCCCTTAGAGGAGGAAGGGGAATAGGAAGAGGCGATGATGGGTGGTTCAGATTCTGATGAAGAAGGAGAAACAGTGGGTCGGTAGGGTGTCCTAACGCCAGCTTTACAGTCAGGTACCCTTCTTCACTGACTTTGATGAGGGGTATGAGGGTTGTGAAGTTACTACTCATGACAACAATCATACTTTTCCAATATGGGACTCTGAAAAAGTTGAGTTAAAGAAGAAAATGACATTCAGAGATAAGCAGCATCTCCAGGAATGCGTAAACACAAAGAATGACCGACAATACATGGTAGTTGAAACAAATGTAATGGTTGTACTCGTGTTTTCATTTAATGAAATGTGCTTGAGTTCTAATGTTGGAACTTGGAATCATTCAATTATTATTATTATTATTATTATTATTATTATTATTATTATTTTAACATTTGGTACTTATTCTGATGAGTGACGCGACAAGTCACTGTAGATTGATGAGTGACAAGTCACTGCAGAGTGTAGACTTATGAGTGACAAGTCACTGCAGTAAGACGTACCATGTGATAAGTCACTGCAGTCTGCTGATTGACGAGACGGTTCACTTAGACTGTTGACTGAGGTGACAAGTCACTCGCTTCTCACATATAACGTGATATGTCCATCATCTTTTATGACCTATATATAACCTATGTGGCCATTTCCTATCTTTCAGCAAACGACCATACGATCTCTATCTAATATGGAAAGAGGTAATTCATCAAGAGGTAATTCATCAAGAGATTACTCGCGGAGCATCCCTGGCCCAACCGGTGTTATTCAAGTGATTTTAGAACGACGAGCACGAGGGAATTCACCAAAGACTGAACGGGTTGCTAACACCCAAGAGTATGTTCCTTTATGTTGTTAAGAATCACACTAGAAAGATCAGTGGTAATATCCACTACAATATCTTTAACGATCCTAATGGCAAGGTAAGATCGTTCCAGGGGTCGCATTGATTCTAACTAGTATAGTCGTATTCAGGCCAACTCACAACTCTGCATATTTGAATATAACTCTAAAAATCTTCAACATGTAATTAAAATGGATAAGGAGTGAAGGTTATGTGGTGGTGTATGGGGGGTGCTAATATGTCATTAGGGCTTGTTGTTTTACTATTGTTTTATTGTAATTCTCTCTCTATGTATTACTTGTACTCGTGTTTTCGTTTTAATGAAATGTATTTGCTTTCTAATTATTCTTATGTTGAGTTATAAGCGTGTCAATATTTGCTTTCCAAGTATTTGTTGTACTCTCTATGTATTCTCATGTATGAGTTATAAGCGAGTCAGTATTCATTGTAAACTAAATATGATAATAATTTATATTTACAATTTTTTCAACGAATTGATACAATTTATTTTCATAGAATTTTTTCAACAAATATTTTTTTTTTCAAATTAGATATCCAATTCATATCTATTTATTTATTTTTTTTGTTTCATGGGCACTTCAACCATCATTTGAATTTTGAAGAAGCAAGATCTAACCTACTATCTATCTATATTCTAAATATGATAATTATTTATATTTACAATTTTTCAATGAATTGATATAATTTTTTTCATAGAATTTTTTCAACAAATATTTATTTTTTTCAAATTAGATATCCAATTCATATTTACAAGGGGTAACTGTAGGTAAATGTAATTAACAAAAAAATAATTAATTAATTAACAAGGGCTTTAATTAACAAACAATAAAATTAGGGAATTGCTAAGTACACCTGTGTATTTACTATGTACACCCAAATTTATTTATTCTAATAATTTTTCTTTTACAAATTCTCACTTTTATAAAGTTGAGCGGTGCATATAGGCCTAAAATTAACAAGAGGTAATATATATATATATATATATAATACATATGTAAATACATACATATATATATACCTGATGGATTTGTCGTCGAAAAGAGAGACACAGGTCGGCAACCTCCTCGGTGGGTGGCGTCGTCGGAGGAGATGGTGGTATGGTGGGTGGGACGGAAGAGAGAGGAGGAGATATATGGAGGAGAGTGATGCCGGTGGACTGAGAGAGAGAGAGAGAGAGAGAGAGAGAGAGAGAGAGAGGGAAAAAAAATCAGAAAACGAGATTGGTGGGGTTTAAACCAACTTCAAAGTCGTTAATAATAACGACTTTACTTAAAGTCCTTTTTGCTTAAAACGATTTTACTAAAAGTCGTTTTTCCTAATAACAACTTTAAAGGCGTTATTGGCAAAAACGATTGTGACTTAAAATCGTTTTTGGTATAATCGACTTTTACTAAAGTCTTTTTTGGTAATAACGGTTACATGTACTCGATTTTACTAAAACCGATTTTATTTTCAATTTCCCTTTTCTTCAAATTATTTTTTCAGATATCAAATTTTGGAGGAAATCAAAAAAAATTTAAACATTAAACTCGATTTTAGTAAAATCAATTATATATATACTCGTTTTTAGTAAAAATGACTCTATAGAGTCGATTTTAAAAATGACAATTTTTCTTGAAACTGTCTTTAAATTGCAATACTAGTTTGGTTAATAATTAAATTCCTTTTATCCAAATATTCGTGCAAACAACTCTTGTATGAATACACCAAAGTGGGGCCAAGTTTCGGAGGTGGTCCCACAATGTCATCAGGTATTGCAGGCCTGGGTGTGGTACAATCAATTAATGTGCATGTGTCAGCAGACAGGGCAAGGGACCTAAATGATAAACCCTTTAATTGGAGCTGGATGGACCTTTGTCACCAAATATCAACTACCCTTTCGGCATTTCCTAAGAAAAGAAATACTAACAAATACCTAACCAAAACAAAATTTAGCATTTATTCTTAGAATTCTCTGCCTTCTATATCCATTCAAGCCACAAATTGTGTGGACCCATTGAGGGAGTCTTCTTGGCAAAATGTTAAGTATAATTTTATCCACTACAACCATAAAATTGTTTTTGTTTTTGTTATTGTTATTGTTTTTTTTTATTTATTTATTTTTATTTTTTTATGCTCGTTTAGAAACAATATGCATAAGGTTCATTTATACAACATTTATAACAATCAAACGAGTTGATGAAATCAAGTGAATGATTATAACCTGACCCAATATATCAAGGGGATAGTCTCATGGCAGATCTTATGAGTTAGTTTGTTTGAATCTTGTAAACTATTCTCCTAATAAGTTTAGGATTATGATTCTTAAATTTTTATTCTAAAAGTGATTTCTGAATGATGTAGTAATCAGGCTAGATAAATAACTTTCAATCAAAATTCAAATGCCCTCATTGTATTAGACTTAATCTCATTGTCACATCATTAAAAAAAGTACTTTTGAAATAAAAATTTAAAAAGCTTAGTATAAGTTTAGGGGCATAAATGATTAAATTGATAAATTGGTGAAGGGAATTCTTTTAGAATATTTGTTGTGAATGCTGTAAAAGGTTTAAAAAAAAAAAAGACAAATATTCGGTTTCCAAAAGAATTAGAATATACTTTTTTTCAAGCTTTGACATTGAGGCGATAATATTCGGTTTCCAAAAAACGTAGCATACTGACCATTCTTAGAGTTTTCAAAAAGTAAAGAGGTACTCTATTATTTTTAAAAATTAGTTTCTCACTAAAACAAACCATAAATTTAAGAAACGACTGACAATTTTTGACATTGAGGCGATAATATATTATTCTTAAAAGGGTAAATATCACTTAGACCTATTGAGGTTTGCACTAATCATATTTAGACCCCTTCACGTTTTAGTAATATCATCTACATCTCCTGAGATTTAAAAAGTGTATCACCTACCTCTGTCAATTCACTGTGTAAAAAGTGACGGACTGACAAATAAATACAAAAAATACCCCTAAAAGTTTGATTCTTGTATCATTTTAGTCAATGTAGTTTCAATTTGGGCCCTAAAGTTTTAAATTGAAGCAATTTGATTCAAATGTTCAATTTTGTGAGAAAAATTGACAAAATTTACTCACATACTATGCACTATCACACTTTTAAGGGCAAAAATGAAATATCACCAATCTCCAAACCAGCTTATTAGTGTAATTGTGCATAATAGTGGTTAAATTCTGTCAATTTTTCTCACAACAGAATGGGGCATTTGAATCAAATTTCTTCAATTTAAAACTTTAGGGACCAATTTAAAACTGTAGGGACTAAATTGACCCAATTGAAACTACATGGACTAAAATAACACAACGACCAAATTTTCAGGGATATGTTTTGTATTTCTTTATGTCAGTCCGTTACTTTTTTAACGGTGAATTGACAGAGGGGGTCTAGTGATACGCGCTTCAAACCTCAGGGGTGTAGGTGATATTACTAAAATGTGGGGGTCTAAGTGATATTTACTCTTCTTAAAATTGTGTTGCAGTTTCTTATCAGATTGCTAACTGATGATAAAATATTAAGGGTCTGTTTGATAACCATTTTGTTTTGGTTTATTATTATTTTTTTTGTTTGTTTTCATTTTTTTGAAAATGGCAATAAAAAAAGCGTTTGGTAAACTTAATTTTGTTTTTTTTTTTTTCAAAATCAATTTCAAAAAAGGGACCAAAAATGAAAACAAAAATTAGTAACTTCCAAAAAAAACAAAATTGATTTTGGTATCCAAGATTACTATTTTGTCCTTACCAATTTTAAAAGCCATAACTATTTAACATTAAACCAAAATTAAACGTCGTTAGACTCATACATTTTTTTTTGTTGGGACCAAAAAAGTATATAATCGCAAAATGACAAAATTGCCCTTAAATATTACATTTAATAAATTAAAAAAATCAAGTCTTCAAATAACACAAGGTGACATACTCAAAAGTTATTCGAGGTTTTGGATTTAATGGCGGGGTTCATTTGGTCTGAATCTAATTGTAAAATGACTATTTTGCCCTTTATACGTCAAAATGTCATAACAAGTTAAGACTAAACTATAATTGAACATCGTCAGAGCCTATGAACTCATTCTAATATTAAGACCATTTTGAGAGCTAAAAAACATATATATTGTAAAATGACCAAATTGCCTTCGGAGCTTACATATAAGAAGTTAACATTGTTAAAATCTTCAATTAATACGGAATGACCTACCCCTAAGTTTTTCGACGTTCTGGATCCAATGGTAGGGTCCATTTGACCTGAATATATTTGTAAAATGACGATTTTGCCCTTCAAATTTCAAAATGCCATAGCTTGTTAAGACTAAGCTAGAATTGAACGTCGTCAAAGCCTGTGAGCTCATATTTAAGATAAAGAATATTTGGAACCTAAAAAGTACATATATGGTAAAATGACCAAATTGCCCTTGAGATTTACATATACGAAGTTAACATTGTTAAAGTCTTCAAATAATACAGAGTGGCTTATCCTGAGGTTTTTCGACGTTCTGGATCCAATGGTATGGTCCATTTGGCCTGAATATATTTGTAAAATGACTATTTTGCCCTTAAAATTTAAAATGCCATAACTTGATAAAATAAAATCAGAATTTAACGTCGTCAAAGCCTGTGAACTCATATTATTATGAAGAACATTTTGAAACCTAAAAAGTATATAGATCGTAAAATGACCAAATTGCCCTTGGGGCTTACATATAAGAAGTTAACATTGTTAAATTCGTCAAATAATACGGAATGGCCTACCCCGAGGTTTTTCGACATTCAGGATCCAATGGTAAAGTCCATTTGGTTTGAATATATTTGTAAAATGACTATTTTGCCCTTCAAACTTTAAAATGGCATAACTTGTTAAGACTAAACTATAATTAAACACCGTCAGAGCTTGTGAGCTCATATTTAAGATGAAGAACATTTGTGACCTAAAAAGTATATAGATTGTAAAATGACCAAATTGCCCTTGAGGCTTAAATCTAAGAAGTTAAAATTGTTAAAGTCTTCAAATAATACAGAGTGACCTAGCCCGATATTTTTCTATGTTCTGAATCTATTAGCGGGGTATATTTGTAAAAGGACTATTTTGCCCTTATAAATTTACAAATCCACAGCTTGTTAAGATTTTTTCTACGTTCTAAATCTATATACTTTTTAAGCATTTTGATTTAATCTTAACAAGTTATGGCATTTTGAATTTTTAAGAGTAAAATAATCATTTTACCCTTATGTATTCAGGCCAAATAGACCCCTCCATTGGATTTAAAATGTCGAATAACCTTAGTGTAACTGTGTAAGTCACCCCACATTATTTTAATACTTTAACAATGTTAACTTATTACAAGTAAACCCCAAGGGTAATTTGGTCATTTTACCATATATATATACATGCTTGTACGTTCCCAAATGTTCATCTTAATATGAGCTCACAAGCTCTGACGACGTTCAATTCTAGTTTAGTCTTAATACGTTATGGTCATTTTAAGGGAAAAATAGTCATTTTACAAATATATTCAGGCCAATTGGACCCTACCATTGGATCCAGAACGCCAAAAAACCTTAGAGTAGGTCACTCTGTATTATTTGAAGACTTTAATAATGTTAACTTCGTATATGTAAACCCCAAGGGCAATTTGGTCATTTTACCATATATGTACTTTTTAGGTCCCAAATGTTCTTATCTTAAATATGAGCTCACAGGCTCTGACGACGTTCAATTCTAGTTTACTCTTAACAAGTTATGGCATTTTGAAATTTAAAGGGCGAAATAGTCATTTTACAAATATATATGCAGGTCAAATGGACCCTACCATTGGATCTAGAACGTCCAAAAATATTGGGGTAGGTCAATCCGTATTATTTGAAGATTTTAACAATGTTAACTTCTTATATGTAAGTCCCAAGGGCAATTTGGTCATTTTACAACGTATTTTTATTTTTAGGTTCTAAAATGGTTTTTATAATAATATGAGCTTATAGACTTTGACGACATTAAATTCTAATTTTTTTTTTACCAAGTCATGTCATATTGAAGTTTTAAGGGCAAAATAGTCATTTTACTAAGTAGATATAAAATTGTAGCATAAAAATATAGTTTACCAAACACATTTTTTTCTTTTTGTTCTCTCTTTTTAAAAAACAAAACAAAGTTACCAAACGCATTTTTTATTTATTTTTTTTTAAAATGAACACAAAAATTTCTAACACAAAAACTAAAAAATGAAAACAAAAAAATAAAATGGTTATCAAACGGGGCCTAAAAAAGTGTAGTTTTGCTCACCCCAAAATTGTTCACCTTTTGCTTCTCCTCCTATTGACTAATATAGTGGGGCCTTTATTCATATTAAAATATCTTCAACTTGAATGAGTCCTTTATTATCAAAAAGTCAATAATATGCTAATTTTTTATTTTTTATTTTCACAAAAAGACATGGATACATCTTCTCTTCTTCTGTCCAATGTGTACATAAATTGTTGTTTTGAAAATTGAATAATCTAATATGTATAGTAACTCAATGTGGATATTACATAGGCACTTACTTACAAATGCTAATAGCATCATATGTGCGGATGTACCTAAGAAACAAGCAGCTAAAACATGATACTCCAGATAAGAGAAGCACATAGACTAAAGGGCTATGGCCATTGGAAAACAACAAAAACAAAAGTGTCATGAACCATTGTGTGCCCATGGTATTATGTCATTGTCTTTTAAGAATCACAATTGACAAACAAACGTTGATGTCCACGTGTCAGTTTGAAAATCACAAAAAGATGCTATCAAAGTTTGGTGAAGATCCTTGTATGGTAATGACCCATGGTTAGATTAGACTTGTTTTTTAAATTGCAATTTTTTGACTTTTAGAGGCAAGTGTTGAGTGTTGGACAATACTTATACTTTTAGCCTAATCTGTTAAGTGTTGAGTGTAGGACAGTATGTTGGTACATTTCAATGGCGAGTTTTTATTCTTTGTGTCACTGTTTTTCTAATTATTATGTAATTTATCATTGTTTTAACTTACTTTTTAAACTCATTATTTTTTGAAAGTCGTGACTTTCTAAAAAAAAAAAAACAAAACAAAAAAACAAAACAAAACAAAAATTGTAGAAATCACTAATCCAACTCGTGACTTCTCGTCACAGCCAGAAGTCGCTATTTCAACTAACGACTTCACTTTCTTCCCCAAAACTTCATCTTCTCTTCTTCCCCTGCACACAAAGAAGTCGCCAATGATGAGTCATGTAAATGTGATTGGTGCATGGATGGGTTTGGGTAAAAATTCTTTCAATGAACTAATCGTAAGCCTTTCCATTATAAATGCCAAAGTGGTGAAGTGTCAAGTAGCATCTCTGAAAATCAATGGTATGCTTTCATAATAAAATATTGAACTTGATTCTCAAATAATGTAATAGTTGTACTATATCACTATCGATAGTATCGCTTATCATTATTTGTGATACAATTGTCAGAGTATTTAGAACTCAAATTTGAGAAACATAACATTACTCTTAATACAATTCTTCTAGATCTTTTGGTTCTATACTATTATTTTTGGGACTTCCAAATAATTATTAATTTATTATCTCCTCAACGTATTTAAGATAAATAGAGTATATTTAAATGAAAATTAAAGCAGTACCACTACAATTAAATGTAGTCTCGTGCAATATTGGTTGGAAACCAACTTGAAACGCATTTATGAGCGATACTCCCTCCATTCTATTTTGTGTCCTTTTCTTTTTTGGCTGTCTCAAAAAAAAAAAATTAATTATAAATGGGAGAAGGGATCCGAACATGCACCTTAGGCGTTGGGAGAATTGGTGTCAGTCAACTTAGATTGGGTCTCACGAGTAATTGTTTATGATGAATTTTGTCAGCCTATGAGAAGGTGCCACGAAAGATCTGACGTGGCAAAATATTTAACTGTTTGAATTTGGACGCAGAGACAGTTATTGGCAGTTGATCATTTAATCTGTTTAAAATTGAAACTGCCAAGGGACACGTGTTGATCATTGGAGAATAACTGAAGAAACAGGTGTTAATCCGAGACGATGCCACGTGGAAGAATAGTTATCAGTTTGAAATTGAAGGATCATTCTACAGAGACTGCTCGAGGCCTTAACAATTATAAATAGAGGGAGTCTGTGATCAAGAGAAGATCCTTCGATCAAAATCAACATATACACTTCAATATCTTTATTGTATTTCTATCTAGGCTGTAACACCCGTACCCGGACGAGAAGATTAATTTGGTATTAATATGTGTTAATTAAAGATAATTAATGCATGAGATGATTTAAGGTGAGATTATGAACCCACGTGTAAAAAGGTACTCAAATGCGGGTATAGATGAAAGTCATGTGAAAGGCGGGGCTGGTATAGAAGTGGGGCCCAATGACGGTCTAATTAAATAATTTACATTTTTATGTCATTATATGTTTATATGATTACTTGTTTAAAAGTTTCAAGATATTATTATGTATTATGATAGGTAAGGGGACCAGTATGGGTACCCATGTGAGGGCGTAATTGAAAATAATTTACAATTGGTAGGTTTAATAGTAACCTCATAATTTATGTGGGATCACGTTTGGGACCCACGCGGGACTTAGGTTAAATACTTTTAGAAAATGTGGGTAGCTAATGTAATTAACAAGGGGGTTTCATAATAAAGCTTAAAGAAAGTTTGGGGGTGTAAACGGGAATAAGGAAAAGTGGAGACAACACATATGCATGAGGCATATGTGTCTCTACACACTAAACACAGTTGGGAATTCTTAGGAAAGAGAGAACGGAGAGCTCTCAAGTCGGCGACGGAAATCTACGCGACGTTTCTTGCCGTTTCTTCGCCGTCCGGCGTCGGATTCACGATCCGAGACCACTTTTGGACTCGTGGAGGTAAGAGGATCGCATGCACATAATTTATTTTCATTTTCGGCAACGTTTTTCCAACGACCGTTCTTAATAAACGCTGTTTATGATACCAAACTTGTGTAGAAATTACACCGATGGAATTTGGGTTGGAAATTTGCTAGAGGTTGAAATTTCTAAGCTTAATTCGTTAGTAAATTGAAGAGGCGAGTGTTCTAATCCCAAAATTGGTTGTTTAGATATGTTGATGTGATAATTGTTAGCTTAGAATGCTTAATCCATGTTTATGTTTATATCTGTTGTTGAATTTGGGTAAAAAGCATTTCAAAATTATGAAATTGTTATGCTTATATGCAAAGTTGTTTATATATGCTCATGTGGATCAAAGGGAAGTCAAGTAGTGGTCACCATTTATAGGTCCCATATGTAAGGGATAGGAAGCCCTCAATGAGTAGGACGTGGTGACGACCACAATGAAATGCTGGTGATGCCTTCGGGGTCACAAGAGAGTGTGTGTTGCGCTATATGCTCCAAAAGTGAGAAAGATCCGGGGTGAGAAGGACCCGGGGGTGGTGGCTGGAATGACTTGACTTTCCGGAGATCAATTTGTTGTTGTTTATCATGATTGTTGTATTTGCATATTAAACATTCCAATAGCATGATTAGTTCCCTCATTAAGCGAAAGCTTAAACGAAAATATATTTTCTGTTGTGGTTATTAAATAACCATCACAGGTACGGCACGGGAAGAAGAGAGAAAATGATATGCACGACGGGTTGGACGTGGGAGTTGTGTCCAAGTGTATATGTCACGCCCCGACGTAGCATAAATAAGGAAAGCGTTTAATTTCCTTTATGGACCCGTAGGTCGCGACAGTTTGAAGGATCGATTCCGTCCCAAACGTCGAACAACAAAACATAATGATCAGAGTAGAGCAATCAAAACTTACAAATTATTCTAACTTAATGAGTATTACAGCACGGGTCATCTAAAGGCACAGACCGCCTTGAAATAAAACAATAGCTTAATGTCTGTTACAGTCATCCTTATAACACAAACAGTTTAAAACTTAAAAACATATAATAAATAAACAGTTTCCTCATTCCGAAAGCAGCCATTCTCAAATAGCATAATCGTACGATTACTCCTGGTTATAACCTGAAAAGCCTGGACACGAATGTCCAGGACGCATCAACGTCGTCAGCTTCAAGAAGCTGGTGAGTATTAAAAACATAGCTTTGAATGTAAAACATACCCATTTACCTTTTTCCATTTTTTTCAATTTGTATAAATCAATAGTTAAACCGCAGAAAGAATTCATTTTGTAAAACTACAAGGAATACATTGAAAGTCGATCATTCATGAAACTTATGATTGTGTATGAGACAATGCACCACACTCATCTTGCCGACTCCTTTCTCTCAACAGACACACAACAACCCACTATCTTACTCCTGGTATCTTTGAAACACTCAGATAGCCACACTTTAGCAACGGGGCGCCAGGGAGTGTCCAGTTTGCCTCACACTTTGGTCCGGGGTACCAAGGAGTGTCCATTGCCTCACACTTTGAATACCTAAACCGCCATGCAAATACCGGAGCAACCTCACGCAGTATCCAGACTCGGGTATCAGGGAGTGTCCGTAGGCCACACTTTAGCACTACCATGGGTGCCAGGGAATGTCCAAGTTCGGCGTCACACACTTTAACGCTTCCATGGGCGTCAGGGAGTGTCCATATTTGCCACCGTCGCATTTCAAAGATACCCTCACCGCAATCTCAACCACAATCACAAACACAAACACAATCTCAATCTCGTACTCTTTCCACACTGACCATTACTCTTTTCCACACTGACTACCACACCCCATGCATGTACAACTGACTCCACATGTATGTCATGAAACCTTAACAAATATAAAGTACTGGGAATGATAACCATGGATATACGAGAAGAAATCAAATCTTATGTGAAACAACCAGTGAATTCATCAAAGAATGCTTTAATCTACTTTTATCGTTATTAGAACACAAGTGAGTCTACTTTGAAGCAATGCCCTAAAAAATGAGTTATAATTTTTGTACATGAATTACATACCAAAAGAAAGGTCTTTGAGTCTAGTTTCCAACGCTTCGAACCGTGCGCGTTTTCGAGTTTCCTAGAGTAAGTTATGGCTGTTTTAGTAAAAGTCGTCAGTGCTGAAAAATGCCAATCGATTGGTAAAAGTGCCAATCGATTGGAACACATGCCAATCGATTGGTAATCATTTCAATCGATTGGTAATCATACCAATCGATTGGTATCAGCAGTTTCTCCCCTGTTACGAGTTTGAAGCATGTTTTTGACCCATTTTTCAATTCTGCTTCAACCAAGACATATAATATATGGATTTTTTCATTTTTCCGCAAGGATTATGAATACGCGATCGGTTTTAACTAATTTCAATCGTAGCTCTCGGATTTCACGTAAAACCGAGAGGTGACAAAACTTTCAATCAACGGTACGTCGCGATACGGATGAATTAGGCCGTAGTATTCGAACCACAGCTTAATGGGACTAAGATCTTTCATTCCCAATTCACAGAATTGATTTTGGTTAAGTTTGAAAAATTACCATTTTTGAGCTTCAAGCTTTCATACGAAAATTAACAATGGTGTTCTTCAAATTAGACTAAACTAACAGTAAATAAATATGAGATTACATTCCAAGTGAGTTTAGAATACTCACTGTGCTAAAGATTGAAGAAATTGTTGAGAGAGAATCCAAAATATAAGACCCACTTCAAGCTATGGCTATGGAGGACTCAAGCTTCCTCTTTCTATATATTTCTGTATCAACTTCTGTGTGTAATTCTCTTTGCAAGTATATTGTGCAGAATGTGTGTGTGAGTAATGTACATATAGATGAATAACAAGAAGGCAACTTGGTGCCCAAGAACCACCTTGATCACTCTACAAATTGAATTGATTTTACTAATTAACTAAAAACCTCAATACACATATATGTACACACAGATTATACCCACACAATCTGCTATAGAGTTGTTTAGATGAGATTCAAGTAGGCATAGAGGTTCACATAGGTTCCTAGGGGGTAAGTGTAAGTGTTTGGGTATTTCAACTTATGGCATAAAGACAACACACACACTACAAACATTCCCAAACATGGCTCTAAACAATCATTAGTTTCCATAATTGGAAAGTAATGTATAGTCACTTCCAACTTTACGTCCAAATCAAAAACTGTGCCAGTTGAACACAGCGCAGACAGTTTTGAACAAAAACTGGTACTTTCGGGGCGCAGTGGTCACCACAAAAATACAAAAAAATTCATTTTAACGTAGGAAGTGATTTTCCGATTTTATAAAAATACTGATTGAGTTAAAAGAAAATGCTCCCACTGTTTTGAAATACAGTTTTAAAATCCAACACAGTTATTGCTAAATTTTATAAAATTGCAGTTTGACCCCAAAAGAATTTTAATTATGAAATAAAATAAGAAATTAGATTTAACAAATAAGAATTGGAAAATAAAATGAGATCATCAATACAGATTAATCATGGAAATTCAAATTGAATTTAAATATGTCAAATGCAAGTACAAATTAAATATGAACATGCTAAACTTAAAATTAAATGAAATGCAGGTTATTACATCCTTCCTCCCTTAAACAGGATTTCGTCCCCGAAATCAAGACTAACTAGTCCTAAAACAACTCCGGGTACTTCTTCCTCATATCAGCTCCCACTTCCCACGAGGCTTCTTTCTCGTCATGGTGATTCCACTGAACTTTCACCAACGGAATATCTTTATTCCTCAACTTCTTGATACTCTGATCTAGAATCTTTACGGGCCTCTCTTTGTAAGAAACGTTATGACTCGTCTCAATATCGTCATAGCTAACCACGTGCGAGGGGTCTCGTATGTACTTCCTCAATATACTCACGTGAAACACGTTGTGAACCCCAGACATCTTTGGTGGTAGCGCCAGTCGATAAGCCACTTTCCCGACACGTTCCAAAATCTCAAATGGTCCGATGAAACGCGGGGCTAACTTCCCTCTCTTGAGACCAAAACGTACCACTCCTCGGGTCGGTGAAACCTTAAGGAGTACGTGAGCTCCAACACTAAACTCCAAATCTTTCCAGCGTCGATCGGCATAACTCTTATATCGGCTCTGAGCGGTTCTCATCCTCTCCTTGACCAAAGAAATTTTCTCGTTGGTTTCTGTAACCAAATCTGGTCCTAACAATTCTGTGTCCCCAACCTCTGCCCAACACAATGGGGAACAACATGGTCGTCCGTACAATGCTTCGAACGGAGCCATACCGATACTCGTGTGATAACTGTTGTTATAGGCAAATTCAACCAACGGCAAGTGTGTCTCCCAAGATTCTTCAAAATCAATAACACAAGCCCTAAGCATATCCTCCATGATCTGATTAACACGCTCAGTTTGTCCATCAGTCTGAGGGTGAAAAGCAGTACTCATCTTAAGCGAGGTTCCTATAGCTTCTTGCAGACTTTCCTAAAATCCAGAGGTAAAACGTGCGTCACGGTCTGACACTATTGACACAGGTGCACCGTGAAGTCGCATAACTTGTTGTATGTACATCCGGCTCATCTTCTCTACCGAGTATGTCATACTGTAGGCAATGAAATGAGCTGATTTCGTCAGTCAATCCACGATTACCCAAATAACGTCATGATTTTGCTGTGACCGAGGCAATCCTACTACAAAATCCATCGTAATGTGCTCCCACTTCCAACCAGGAATAGGTAGCGGTTGTAACAATCCCGATGGTCTCTGATGTTCGGCCTTGACTTGCTGACACGTCAAACACTTGGATACAAACTCGGCCACGTCCTTCTTCATACCTTCCCACCAGAAATTTCTCTTCAAATCTTTGTACATCTTTGTCCCTCCTAAGTGAACTGTATATCTTGACTTATGTGCTTCTTCCAGGATATCCTTCCTAAGCTCTCCATCACCTGGCACACATAATCTATTCCTGCAACGATACTCTCCATCGACTCCCACCTTCCATTCTGTCGGGTCTTTTTCTGACATTTTCACGAACCAAGCTTGAAACTTCTCATCTTCTTTCTGAGCTCCAATAATGCGGTCAATAAGAACAGGCTGTAGGATAAGACATCCGAACAATTGTCCTTCTCCTTCTTCAGCATTCTGTACATCGAACTCTACCAAAGTCTCCAAAGCTCGCCACTCTCTAACCATTAAGGAGGCGATCGTCTCACGAGTCTGTCGACTCAGGGCATCAGCAACCACATTGGCTTTACACGGGTGGTATTCTAACGTAAAGTCGTAATCTTTGATCAACTCCATCCATCTGCGTTGCCTCATGTTCAACTCTTTCTGTGTGAACAAGTATTTTAGGCTCTTGTGATCAGAGAATAAATCAAACTT
This sequence comes from Hydrangea macrophylla, assembly GCA_033977485.1. Taxonomy (NCBI): domain Eukaryota; kingdom Viridiplantae; phylum Streptophyta; class Magnoliopsida; order Cornales; family Hydrangeaceae; genus Hydrangea; species Hydrangea macrophylla. The sequence goes on along the minus strand of CM066997.1, from coordinate 3,697,756 downwards.
CTCACCGTAGAGATAGTGTCTCCAAATCTTGAGTGCAAATACTACTGCCGCCAATTCTAAATCATGAATGGGATAGTTCAACTCATTCGGCTTCAGCTGTCTGGATCCATAGGCTATAACTCTGCCATCTTGCATAAGTACACACCCCAGTCCTTGATATGATGCGTCACTAAAGATAGTGAACTTCTCATCAGGCTTGGGTATTGCTAGTACTGGCGCGGTAGTGAGTCTCTCTTTCAACTCTAAAAAGGCGCGCTCATGCTTCTCTGTCCACTCGAACTTCAAATTCTTCTTCGTCAACCCAGTCAATGGTGCAGCTATTTTAGAGAATCCCTCAACGAATCTCCGGTAATAGCCGACAAGCCCAAGAAAACTCCGAACTTCTGTAGGGTTGCTCGGCCTAACCCAGTTTGTCACAGCATCGGTCTTGGACGAATCCACTGAAATTCCTTGAGATGACACCTTGTGTCCCAAAAATTTCACTTCTTGCAACTAGAACTCACACTTACTGAATTTGGCATACAAGTGGTGGTCCTTGAGCGTCTGCATCGCAATCTGTAGATGTTGTTCGTGTTCTTCTCCTGACTTAGAATAGATCAAAATATCATCTATAAAGACAATGACAAATTGATCCAAATAAGGCTTGAACACTCTGTTCATCAGATCCATAAACACTGCCGGGGCGTTCGTCATTCCAAACGGCATCACCAGAAATTCATAATGACCATATCGGGTTCTGAAAGCAGTCTTAGGTATATCTTCCTTTCGTACCCTCAACTGATGATATCCCGACCTTAGGTCTATCTTGGAAAAGGTCATAGCTCCTTGTAATTGATCAAACAAATCGTCAATCCGAGGTAAGGGATACTTGTTCTTGATAGTTACTTGGTTCAGTTCTCTGTAGTCGATACACAGCTTGAGTGTCCCGTCCTTCTTCTTTACGAATAACACTGGTGCTCCCCAAGGCGATGTACTTGGACGTATAAAACCTAGGTTCTTGAGCTCTTGAACTTGTTCCTTCAATTCCAATAGTTCTGTGGGGGCCATTCTGTAGGGAACCTTGGTGATCGGTACGGTACCCGGTATAAGCTCAATACGGAACTCTATACTTCTCTCGGGCGGCAAACCAGAAATGTCTTGAAATACTTCATTGAAGTCCTTGACTACAGGTATAGACGACACTGTCGCTTCTGTATTGACGACTTCGATGTTGGCTAAACATCTCGTGAGGAACATATCTCCCAAAGGGTTACATTGAAAATCAAAGGGTTAATTCTCATTGTCGGGGAATGTAATTCTCTTCCTCGCACAATCCAACTTCACTTGATTCTGAGAGAGCCAATCCATTCCTAGGATTATGTCGAACTCATTCATCGATAAGACAATCAACTTTGCAGGGATTTCACGGTCTCCTAACCGTAAGGGACAATCTTTGCACACATGTCCTAATCTGACTGCAGCTCCTAGTGGTGAAGTAGCCTTCAAAGCTTTCTCTAAGCGATGAGGTAAAATACCCAATCTCCGAATTGTATTAACAGATATGATCGAAAGAGCAGCGCCCGTATCAACTAACACTTTAACATGAGAGTTAAACAGAGTTAATGTACCTTCTACTGCTTGCTGATCAGGTTGAGCTTCTCCATAATCTCCTTCTTCGTACACAGTTCCATCATATCCAGCGGCATCAAGGATAACAACATTCAAGCGGGTCTGTCCCTGTTGACCATAAGTCACCTGCTTAGGAGCAGTGCAGAACCTACTGATGTGACCTGGTTCACCACAGTTGAAGCAGACTATCCCTTGCTGAGCAGCACACCTTGGTGCCTTGCAATCACGAGCCAGATGTCCAGGGTTGCCACAATTGAAGCACTTTCCACTACTACTTCCTTCTCCTACTCGGGGTTGAGTCGGATAGGTAATAGCCTGGGTCTTCTTGCTTCTGTCGAAATTCCTCTTCTGCCCTTGGGTACGATTCACTGGTGGTCTATTCCCAAAATTACCCCTGTGAGGCGATCGGAATTCAAATTGTTTTCGGCTCACTCGAGCATCCTCTTCCAGATCGGTAGCCAAACCAACAAGTCCTTCAAACGATTTATCTAAGTGGCCGAGAGTCAGGCGACGAATCTGCGGTGTCAGCCCTTGGTTATACTTACGGATCTTCTTCTCCTCAGTATCAACCAGGTGTGGAGCAAACCGAGACAGTCTTTCAAACTGTGTGGTGTACTCTTGCACCGACTTGGTTCCTTGCGTCAAATCCATGAATTCCTTCTCTCTTCTATGTCTCTCCGTAGCTGGGAAATACTTCTCCAAAAATCTCCCCTTGAACGCAGTCCACGACATTCCCATTGCAGCTCCATTCCCGATAGTAGCTATGACCGAATCCCACCAATCTGCGGTAGCATTGGTCAACTGAAACGTAGCCAATCTCCTCTTGTCCATCTCATTGCACTGGACAGCCTCGAACATACGGTCCATCTGTCTTAACCATTGTTCGGCCTTCCAGGGTTCTGCGGTACCCGCAAACTGCTCGGGCCTTAGTGCACGGAATCTCTCCAGCAATTTGTCTCCAGTCTGGCGGTCTCGTCGGTTTTCATTCTGATTACTAACCCTTTCGAGACGTCTAATGAAAGCTTCAAATATTCCTGTGGGATCGGCGGCCTCAGGTGCTCCTTCGATCAAATTTTTATTCCTCCTTAGTCCTCCAGCCATTCTATGCATGATAGTGATAGTAGAATGAGAAATATGCATGCAACAGTACTATGAAGCAATTCAAATGACGACAATATCCAAAAGAGTATATTATATATAACTTCTGTCAAGTAGATACAAAAAGCATGTATGGTCAGATCAATGCCTACCCTATCTGTATGGGTTAGGACGTATGCAAGAGTTGATGTTACAAAAATGGGGTCATTGCCCTACACTCTAATGCATGTAATTACAGTTGCAAAAAGAGATAGAGCTAATAGTCAAAACAGTCAATATGTACAAGGCGATATCTAAACGGTCAGTCATCGCCGTAGGTAGTCATCAATAGATCAAGCAAGTCAGCCTGATGAAAACGCTGAACATAAGAGGGGCCTGCCCCAAAGTTACAACCATGAGAGGTCATCAATGAAGCAGGTCCAGGGACATCTGCCTCAGGCAAGGCTGGCTCAAGTGCAAGTGCCTCCTCAAGGTCGACTGCAAAGTCGTCCCATCCTAAGCCATCCTCCTCGGCGTCCTCGGAAATAGGAGGGAACACAACGTCAACGTCACCGTCATCCTCAACAACGGGGACGACCGGTGGAGGCACCTCCAGCTGTGCAAGGTGGGCCTGCACAACCTGAACCTCGAGAGGTAAGTAGAAGGCATCTTTGTTAACCAAGCGAACCATCTCTACGAGCACTAAACGCTGGATCTCTATAAAGTAAAGAATCTCGAGGCGAGCACGGGATAGGTCGACCAGTCCTAATATGTGAATCTGATGCCAGAGGTCCAACTCGACGGTAGCAGCTGCACGCTGCCCAACAGCAGTGAAATAAAGGGTCGCCAAAGCCGGCACTATCGCTCCCACAGTAACGCAATGCCCTCCAAAAGCATCAGGTACAAACAGGGGCTGAGCTGGATCCATACCTGAAAAGGTACTACTTAAGTCAGAACAAAAATAATTTTAGGCGTTTGGGTTCTGAGTCTATCCTCCCTGTCGTATCATCGGGTGTGTAACACTTAATGGAATGTGGAATCGGGTCTATACTAGTAAACCCTAACCTGGCTAAACTATCTTGAGATAAATAATAACCTAGCTCTGATACCACTAAATGTCACGCCCCGGAACGGCATAAATAGAGAAAAATAAATTTCCTTTATGGGTCCATAAGGAATGACAGGTGAAAGTCACTAATAATCCACACCACGCAGTACTAGTCCAAAAGAAAAGCAACAGTAATCAACTGAAAATAGCACAAAGTGCTAACTATTACAAAATATCAGAGTATGGTCCACAGGATCACAACAGGTCTGAAGACAACAAATGCCCAAGTACCCGCTAACAAAAGTTAAACTGAACAACTGAAATATAAACTAGTCATAACATCTTCAGCCTTCAACTGGCATAAGGATAATCCTTCCTGGCGTAACCATCATCGGTGGGGCCTTCCTCTGGATAACACTCATCATTGTACTGGTCATCACCTGTAAAACAAGGGGCAGGATATTCTGGACGGGGAATGTCCAGGCAATAAAAGGCCGTCAGCTTACTGAGAGCTGAGTGAGCATAAACTAACGAGGTACCAGTTATCTGAAGTAAACACAAGCTTATAAAAACACGAGTTAACATCTTATTATAAAAAAATAACATTATCTTGTTCCTCTATTCATTCTTATGAACCGACCCTTATCGTCTTGTTACTCAATTACCGAACTCAACAGACTCTGATGTCATGAACAGACTCAATCGTTTAACTCTAGGGATACACCCTTATTCTGTCCATCGCTTTTAAGAGCATATGAACAGCTCACCGCATGTCATGGACTCCACGTCAGTCTGTCCCCAGCTTTTAAGAACAATGGTCCTGTTCACCGCATTTCAGGGATATAACGTTTCGAACAAGGCATATCAATCTATTGCCACGACTCAACGTCATCTACTAGTGATCCCAGCTCACCGCTTTTAAGAACCATGGTCCGGTTCACCGCTTTTAAGAGCATATCACAGATCATCCAGTCTATCTTAAGACTTCTTGGTCCAGCTCACCGCTTTTAAGAACCATGGTCCGGTTCACCGCTTTTAAGAGCATATCATGACCAATCATCCATCCACGTACCATTCCCGGAACTTACCAAACCTACTTACGTTCCATTCTAACATCGACACATGACAATTCCCAATGTGGCTTGACTACTCTGATTAAAAGAAACGGATATCGAACTCATATCAGGAACAACACGTCAACCCACGTCTTCATATTACTTTTTATTCATTATCCATAAATCTTTGGTGTCACATTTCTCCTGTCTACCCCATAATCGCATAATGGAATTCCCGAATCAGAAATTGAACAACTAAACCTCTTATAAAATAAACGGGCAAAAGAATCCATGTACTGATCATGTCAATCGATTGGAACAAAAGTTCAATCGATTGGAACAAAAGTTATGTCAATCGATTGGAATAATGTCAATCGATTGGAATCCTATTCAATCGATTGGGATGCAACTGATGTCAATCGATTGAGATTTATGTCAATCGATTGGAACTACGTCTTCTCCAGCAGATTGTAAAAACAGCATATATAAACGTGCACTACATGCATTTAACTCATCTAAACATCGTAATAACTTGCATAAACATCACATAAAGAGACCAAGTGAGTTAGAACTCACTTAGGGTGCGTTTGGGTGTGTTTAAAGGCTTGAAACCAACTTCTCTCTCTCTCTTTCTTCCTTCTCTGTCCAGCCTTCTCTCTCTCTGTCTCTTCCTTCCTTCTTTCTTCTTCTTTCTGTTTCTTCTCCTTCCTCCCAGCTGCCACGGCAGTGAGTGTGTGTGTGGAGTGTATATATGTGTAGATATAGAGATATATATATGTATGTGTATATATCTCACAAGAGGTATATATCTCTCTCTCAAGCTGCCAAAGTGACCCAAGGCCACAAATGGACGAGTATATATAGGGGTATGGGAGTGCCACGCGTTTAAAGCTGAAGGAAAGAAGAAAACATTTCTCAGGTTATGTCAATCGATTGAGAAATATGTCAATCGATTGGTAACAGATATTTGTAGTCAATCGATTGGAAACAATGTCAATCGATTGGGATGAATGGCAATCGATTGGAAATGTTGACACGTCATCACTTTTAGTCGGTTGAATGAAAATCGATTGGGATAACTTATCAATCGATTGGTATCAGAAAAGTGTCAATCGATTGGGAATATGTCAATCGATTGGTATCAAAATTCACCAAAAGGAAGAGAAAGTTTATACGAATATAGAAATGAAATACCGGGTCTTATTAAAATACCAAAATACAGGTTATTACACTAAATCCTGTCACGCCCCGACGTAGCATAAATAAGGAAAGCGTTTAATTTCCTTTATGGACCCGTAGGTCGCGACAGTTTGAAGGATCGATTCCGTCCCAAACGTCGAACAACAAAACATAATAATCAAAGTAGAGCAATCAAAGCTTACAAATTATTCTAACTTAATGAGTATTACAGCACGGGTCATCTAAAGGCACAGACCGCCTTGAAATAAAACAATAGCTTAATGTCTGTTACAGTCATCTTTATAACACAAACAGTTTAAAACTTAAAAACATATAATAAATAAACAGTTTCCTCATTCCGAAAGCAGCCATTCTCAAATAGCATAATCGTACGATTCCTCCTGGTTATAACCTGAAAAGCCTGGACACGAATGTCCAGGACGCATCAACGTCGTCAGCTTCAAGAAGCTGGTGAGTATTAAAAACATAGCTTTGAATGTAAAACATACCCATTTACCTTTTTCCATTTTTTTCAATTTGTATAAATCAATAGTTAAACCGCAGAAAGAATTCATTTTGTAAAACCACAAGGAATACATTGAAAGTCGATCATTCATGAAACTTATGATTGTGTATGAGACAATGCACCACACTCATCTTGCCGAATCCTTTCTCTCAACAGACACACAACAACCCACTATCTTACTCCTGGTATCTTTGAAACACTCAGATAGCCACACTTTAGCAACGAGGCGCCAGGGAGTGTCCAGTTTGCCTCACACTTTGGTCCGGGGTACCAGGGAGTGTCCATTTCCTCACACTTTGAATACCTAAACCGCCATGCAAATACCGGAGCAACCTCACGCAGTATCCAGACTCGGGTATCAGGGAGTGTCCGTAGGCCACACTTTAGCACTACCATGGGTGCCAGGGAATGTCCAAGTTCGGCGTCACACACTTTAACGCTTCCATGGGCGTCAGGGAGTGTCCATATTTGCCACCGTCGCATTTCAAAGATACCCTCACCGCAATCTCAACCACAACCACAAACACAAACACAATCTCAATCTCAATCTCGTACTCTTTCCACACTGACCATTACTCTTTTCCACACTGACTACCACACCCCATGCATGTACAACTGACTCCACATGTATGTCATGAAACCTTAACAAATATAAAGTACTGGGAATGATAACCATGGATATACGAGAAGAAATCAAATCTTATGTGAAACAACCAGTGAATTCATCAAAGAATGCTTTAATCTACTTTTATCGTTATTAGAACACAAGTGAGTCTACTTTGAAGCAATAACCTCAAAAATGAGTTATAATTTTTGTACATGAATTACATACCAAAAGAAAGGTCTTTGAGTCTAGTTTCCAACGCTTCGAACCGTGCGCATTTTCGAGTTTCCTAGAGTAAGTTATGGCTATTTTAGTAAAAGTCGTCAGTGCTGAAAAATGCCAATCGATTGGTAAAAGTGCCAATCGATTGGTACACATGCCAATCGATTGGAACACATGCCAATCGATTGGTAATCATTTCAATCGATTGGTAATCATACCAATCGATTGGTATCAGCAGTTTCTCCCCTGTTACGAGTTTGAAGCCTGTTTTTGACCCATTTTTCAATTCAGCTTCAACCAAGACATATAAGATATGGATTTTTTCATTTTTCCGCAAGGATTATGAATACGCGATCGGTTTTAACTAATTTCAATCGTAGCTCTCGGATTTCACGTAAAACCGAGAGGTGACAAAACTTTCAATCAACGGTACGTCGCGATACGGATGAATTAGGCCGTAGTATTCGAACCACAGCTTAATGGGACTAAGATCTTTCATTCCCAATTCACAGAATTGATTTTGGTTAAGTTTGAAAAATTACCATTTTTGAGCTTCAAGCTTTCATACGAAAATTAACAATGGTGTTCTTCAAATTAGACTAAACTAACAGTAAATAAATATGAGATTACATTCCAAGTGAGTTTAGAATACTCACTGTGCTAAAGATTGAAGAAATTGTTGAGAGAGAATCCAAAATATAAGACCCACTTCAAGCTATGGCTATGGAGGACTCAAGCTTCCTCTTTCTATATATTTCTGTATCAACTTCTGTGTGTAATTCTCTTTGCAAGTATATTGTGCAGAATGTGTGTGTGAGTAATGTACATATAGATGAATAACAAGAAGGCAACTTGGTGCCCAAGAACCACCTTGATCACTCTACAAATTGAATTGATTTTACTAATTAACTAAAAACCTCAATACACATATATGTACACACAGATTATACCCACACAATCTGCTATAGAGTTGTTTAGATGAGATTCAAGTAGGCATAGAGGTTCACATAGGTTCCTAGGGGGTAAGTGTAAGTGTTTGGGTATTTCAACTTATGGCATAAAGACAACACACACACTACAAACATTCCCAAACATGGCTCTAAACAATCATTAGTTTCCATAATTGGAAAGTAATGTATAGTCACTTCCAACTTTACGTCCAAATCAAAAACTGTGCCAGTTGAACACAGCGCAGACAGTTTTGAACAAAAACTGGTACTTTCGGGGCGCAGTGGTCACCACAAAAATACAAAAAAATTCATTTTAACGTAGGAAGTGATTTTCCGATTTTATAAAAATACTGATTGAGTTAAAAGAAAATGCTCCCACTGTTTTGAAATACAGTTTTAAAATCCAACACAGTTATTGCTAAATTTTATAAAATTGCAGTTTGACCCCAAAAGAATTTTAATTATGAAATAAAATAAGAAATTAGATTTAACAAATAAGAATTGGAAAATAAAATGAGATCATCAATACAGATTAATCATGGAAATTCAAATTGAATTTAAATATGTCAAATGCAAGTACAAATTAAATATGAACATGCTAAACTTAAAATTAAATGAAATGCAGGTTATTACAGTATATGTTCATATGCCTAGTTAGTTTATGGTTAAAATGTAACTTTTGTTGTTAATATAGATGTACCTTAGCTTTTTGGGAGCCTTGTAATATGTTAAGTTGGGTGTTGATATTGAGTTTGCACCAAAATGTAAGTTGTATTTGTAAGTCAAGAGTCATGTGTAAAGTTGGGAAGAACTTGGGCATGTTAAGGTAATTTTTGAGTTGTAAACCTTAACTTGGTTCCTTATGTTAGATACTCATGTATATGTTGGGAGAAATGGGATTTTTTATGCAAATTATGATCCATGTGAGTAAATTGTGTGTTTTAATTGTTGTATCACACTTGATTTAACTTGTGTTGGTGATTGGGAACACTTAGAAAAGGTTTTGGAATGATCTTTAATGCTTTCACAAAGTTTGGGGATGTTTGGAAGAAGTTTGGACTTGAAAAATGATGTTTTTTAGCAGTAGGGAGCTGTTCTGCAGAAGCCGGATTGATCAGGCCTTCCCGCGGATCGATCTACCCTTTTTCGGGGCCATTCTTCTTGAAAATCAGTGAAATAGATCGATCCCTTCTTTATCGCGGATCGATCCGCCCTTGTTTTTGGCAGCTGCTGACTTTTACGGAAACAAGCATAACTCTCTCTACAAAATTCAGATTCACGCGCCATTTTTTGCGTTGGAACCGGTACTCAAAGACCTATCTTTTGGTGTAAATTTTTGATATACTTTATAAATGACAATTTTGCCCTTGGGGTTGTTTTGTTTCAGTGAAGCTATTCAAAGAGGTCTAATCCATGTTTTTCTTAGTAAATTAAGGGTGTTTTGGCATGTGGGCTTTGTCACACGTGTCCTAATCCGTCCGAGGCGGGTTGGGGTGTGACAATTTTTGGTATCAAAGCAATAGGTTAGAGCCTTTTGGGGACGAGTGACAATTACGACTACGACGCGTAATAAGCATAAATGATCAATGAATGTGTAAATCATGCATACACGTTTACTTAGCATGTTGAATGATGTTGAGCATGCATTGAAAAGTATAAACATAACGTATGTGTGTAACTGTATTATGAATGCCAGAGAAATAATGTCTGGTTCGACACCGCCTACGTAAATGGAGAGAATGGAAAGGGTTGTAGCCGAGTTGGTATAAGTTGTTGAAACTCATGCGATCGAAGGGAGACGTGATCAACCGAATCCTAATCCTAGGGAGGAGGTGACCATTGTTTCACAATTTTACAAACAGAAACTGACACTATTCAGAGGGGAGACCGATCCAATGAGAGCAGATTTTTGGTTGTCCGATATGGAAATTTATCCAAAAAAAGAGAGATTGAATTGGTAATTTATTTACCTTTTGACTTCGAGTCAATGTGTCTCAAGAGTTGGCATTTGTCCATTTGTACTGCCATCAAATTTTCCCACCAACTTAAGAAGGCAGGGGTGCAGGTTGTGTATACTGGCAGAGAGGTGAACTCCAGATTGCTAACTTTATTCTGATAAATTGTTAAAGCAGCAGTTACCACTATTTCCGGTACTCTCGAAGTGGTTTTATAAGCCATAAAGGTGTTAGCTTGACTTCTGAGTGGGAAAGGAATTGATTGACTTCTGAGTGGGAAAGGAATTGATTTAGAAATGATGTCTTGACATCCATTTGCCAAATTTCATAATCGAAATGTGAAGCAATGGATAAGAGAATCCGGATAGACTTTAGCATGGCCACCGGCGAAAAGGTTTCCTCATAATCGATTCCCTCCTTTTGAGTGAACCCTTTCGCAACAAGCCTTACTTTAAAGGTTTCCGCCTTACCGTCTGCTCCTCTCTTCTTCTTATAGATCCACTTACATCCAATGGGTTTTATTTCATTGGGTGGTTCTACAAGATCCCAGACTTGATTGGAGTACATAGACTCCATTTCAGATCTCATAGCCTTTTGCCAAAGATCTGCATCTTTATCTTGGAGTGCTTCATTGTAGTTACAGGGGTCGGTACCTTGTTCATCAGGGACCCGGTCATAAGACTCTCCCAAGAACATATACCGGTCAGGTTGAATAATAACCCTCCCACTACGACGAGGCACAACCCGTGTCTGTGTATCACTGATATTTCGTTGTGAAGATTCTGAACTTAATACACCATTATCTACACGTTGTACTGGTTCAGGAACCTGCGTGTTAATGGTTGGTTCGGGATCTACACGAGTTTCGATAATCCTCCCACTACGACGTGGTAATGGAATATCGATAACTCTTTCTTGTGGTGTTTCTTCTCGTACCGTTGGTATCGAAGAAGTATGTCTCGGTGTCTATCCTCTCATTTCCTCTAAAACAATACGGCTTCTGGGCTTGTGGTCCATAACATAGTCTTCTTATAAGAATGTGGCATTGGTGCTAACAATAACCTTCTGATCCTTAGGACTATAAAACAGACCACCTTTAGTTCCTCTTGGATACCCAACAAAGAAACATACTTCTGTTCTCGATTCCAACTTTTCTGCGTTCCCTTTCAGCACATGTGCTGGACTACCTCAGATCCGAACATGCCGCAGACTAGGCTTTCGCCCAGTTCATAATTCCGTGGGAGTAGTAGGTACTGACTTAGATGGTACTAAGTTTAGAATGTATACAGCTGTCTCTAATGCGTGTCCCCAAAAGGAAATTGGTAAATCCGAGTAACTCATCATAGATCTTACCATATCCATGAGAGTCATGTTCCTTCTTTCTGCTACACCGTTCTGCTGAGGCATACGGGGTGCAGACAATTGGGATGTAATCCCTTACTCCAATAAGTATTCCCTAAACTCTCCCAAGAGGTACTCTCCACCACGATCATATCGTAGTGTCTTGATACATTTACCTAGACGCTTCTCCGTTTCAGCCTTGAAGTCTTTGAATTTCTCAAAACATTCAGACTTACGCCGCATCAAATAAATGTACCCATACCTTGAGTAATCATCGATGAAAGTGACAAAGTACTCAAATCCCCCTCTTTCTTGGACAGTCATAGGACCACACAAATCAGAGTGAACCACTTCCAACGGCTCTTTAGCTCTATAGCCCTTGGCCGAGAATGGCCTCTTGGTCATTTTACCTTCTAAGCAGGATTCACAAACTGGAAGTGCCTCCACTTCCAATGAGCCTAATGGCCCATTTTGAACCAGTCTTTGAATCCTTTTCAAATTAATATGGCCAAGGCGTAAGTGCCAAAGATGCGTTTGGTTCATCCTCGAAGGTTCTTTTCTCTTAAATGGCAAACTATTTGTGTTATTCAATTCATTAAGTTGCTATATAAGAGAGATAGGATTTATAATATAAAGATCATCCACCAATTGACCAGAACAAATAAAACGTTTATTTTCTTTAATAACTACTACTTTATTAAAATGAACCGAATATCCATTCTTTACTAAACTAGAAACTGAAACTAAATTCCTTCTAATAGAAGGTACATAAAAGCAATTTCTTAATATTAAAATCCTATCTCTACCAAAAATAAGATGTAGATCTCCTACTGCAACTGCTGCTACTCTCGTAGCATTTCCTATACATAGATAAATCTCTCCATCACTGAGCTGTCTGGTTCCCTGGAACCCCTGCAAAGAATTGCATACATGATCAGTGGCTCCCGTATCTACACACCAGCTACCGGTAGATCGGACCGCTAAACACGATTCAACAACTAGTAAATAAGATTTACCTTGATTGCTCTGTCTGGCGAGATAAATTGGACATTGCTTCTTCAAGTGTCCTGGCTGCTTGCAAACAAAACATTTGCCTTTAGGCTTTCCCGGTTGTCCTCGTGGCCTTTGGATCGGCGGAGGACTCGCGGCCTTGTTTTGAGCCTTTTTCATTTTCTTCTTGCCTTTCGGCTTTGAAGCAGAACCTTTCTCAAACACAAGAGCACTCCCTAACTTTCTGTTGAGACCCTCAGCTGCCTGGAGTTCTTTAAGCAGCTCCGCCAAAGTATGTTTAAATTTATTCATGTTGTAATTGAGGCAGAATTGCTTAAAAGACTCTGGCAGTGACTGGAGTACGATATCGACCTGGGTTTCCCCGTCGATTTCAGCTCCAAGGATCTCTAGTTCATTAAGAAGAGATATCATCTTAAGAACATGATCCCTTACAGGCATCCCCTCAGCCATGGTTGTGTTCATCAAGTCTTTCATAGCAACCTGCCTAGCGGCACGACTTTGATCCCCGAACATCTCTTGGAGGCTCTCCATTATGTCATAAGCACTGGTCATTGACTGATGCTGATGTTGCAGAACATTTGACATGGATGCCAAAATGTAACACCGCGTCATCTCATCAGCCTTGACCCATTTCTTGTGAGCCTGGGTTTCCTCATCGGTTGCCCCCTCACCAGGTTACTCAGGACATTCTTCAGTAAGCACAAACTTGTACTCTTCAGCAGTTAATACAATATCCAAATTCCTTTTCCAGTCTATATAGTTTGGTCCAGTAAGTTTATTTTCTTTAAGTATAACAGCAAGTGGATTGAAAGTACCCATTTAAAAGCCTGAGAATCACATAACATAAATAATTACATTTGAGCAAAAATTACTATGGATTCGAGTTAAAAATATTGGTTCCCTCTACCATATTTGAAAGGAATCCGCCAGCAACCTGATACACCGCGAATAGTATGACTCGATGGGAAGCCATATACTATCCATCATTTGTTCAGATAGGCAATTGCCTTTTAATTTTACTATCCAGGCAATGTATCTTGCCTAGTAAAATTAAACTGCTTACTTGCTTTGATCCTATAAATAACAACAGTGACTCAGATGGAGAGAATATTATTATTTATAGCTAAGTGTACACCATCACTTAATTCTGGGTCAAGAGTTCTGTGAGGAACACCTCTGATGGAGAGGTGACCCACACCAACAATCACCCAAAACATTCTTTTAAAGAAGTGTGTACTGATGATTCCATGATCAACTACATCCGATGGGGAGGATGACACTAGAGCCATCACACAAAATTAATCATATCATCCACAAACCAGTGATGGAGACTATGGGATTTATACTTGATAAATTCCCTCTCCCACTTAGAATTTAAAAAAAAAATTGAGGGTTATAATTTTTTAGAAATTTTTTTAATTTAATTAATAAAAAATAATGGAATACTTGACAAGGATTAATTCATCCTTACTTGTGAAACCCACATGTGTAGATAATAAAATTATTATATTCTCATGATTTTAGAAAATAAGTACTTATGTTTTCAAATTATGGAATTAGTTTTATTTCTAAATACACATGTAGTTGTCCATCATTTTAAATTAATATAAATTAAACATGCAGCTAGACATCTAAAATAGGTCTAGAAATAATTATCCATGTTGTCCTATTCATTAAACATGAAACAATAATAATCATTCAATCACACATAAATAAGGAAACCACAATAAAATAGGAATCCCACTATTATGGTCAAGCTGCAACTCTTGTGAAGAAATCTTCATTGAACCCGATTAGCTCTATGTCGCCACTACGCAACGGGGGTCGAGCTGCCCGGTCAGCTCGCGGGGATCGAAATTGCCTTCCAGAACTATTTTCTGAAACAACGTTCAGAAATTGCCTCCAGATTGCTTTCTGAAACTGCTTGTAAACTGTCTTCACGAACTATCTTCACGGATTTACTTGAGATATATTACACAAACCCTATGCCTCCATAAAGGAGTTCACATGCTATTTCTTTGCAGTAAATTAACCACACATCAATTAAGCGTGGGATCTAATACACACAAATCCTATGCCTCCACAAAGGAGTTCACATGCTATATTAAAACAGCAAAATTAACCACGGATAAAACCATCGTAGGATCCAATCACACAAAATTAGTGACCATAATAGTGGAATAAGAACGCTGCAAAACAAGGGTTAGCACAGTTCTACGTTCTATCCATCCATCAAAACACGCATAAGATCTGTTTTATTGGACAACATGGTTGCGTCCAACCCATACGCAGAATCAACGTTGCTCTGATACCACTGTTAGGAAACTGCGTTCTCAGAATCCATTGATAGCGCGTATAAGTTGGTACTGCAAAAAAAATTACGTGAAAACTACAATAACCCTACAAGGGCGGAACTAGGGTTACCTTGAACTGCAAAAACGAATTGCTGTAGTAGACGAATCGAGAACACGGGCTCGATAACAGCTCACGATCTTCTATCGTATTCCTCTGCTGCCAGAATATCGAACTGAGTGTGGGCTCTTTCAAAATCCTTTTTATTTTCTGCTCTCCCTATTTTACGCTCTTTTTTCTATTCCGAGTTATAATTCTCTATACAGAAAAATGCTAACTGAGGAGAGAGCCAAAGCAGCATATATATAGGCTACGATAGGGACCATAAGAAGTCAATAAGGAATAGGCTTCCTTATGGAATTAGGAAACCCTAATTCGATCTGAATCAGATTCCTATTTCCATAAATTATAATTCATACCACTAAAGAATTATAATTGCACTCCTACCTTTATCTCAAAAATATATTTCGAGCTCCATGTTATTAAATGCTTATTATCTCCCCATGTTAAGATTACAGATATCCATTAATTAAATATAATTACTGATAATCATATTTAATTAATTTCTTAAAATTCCTTGAGATCCTCTGCTTAACTTATCTGATATGTCGGATACAAAATCCACCTGCAGGGTTTGACATAATCAAAACTTATAAGCTTTCTCAAGGGGATATCATCAATCTCAAAATTGAGACATGGATTTCATCATTAATTAATATCCACCACACAATTAATATTGTCACCCAATCCAATGAGATATTGACCCATTTAAGGATCTCACCCTTTTAGGGATCAAAGTGTAAATATCAAATGTACGTGTCTACAAATTAACTTAGGATTTAAAGCATAAGCACTCATAATAGCCATGAGGTATTAATTTTCTTATAAGTCAGTATAAAGATAATTACCCCAAGTCAGTCCCATTTAATACACAAAGTGTACCAGCATAGTGAGTTGAAACTATACCGTTTTCCGTAGTCAAGACAAACCTACTACAACACCATGCTGCAGTCCTACCGATGGTGTGTCCAATCCCATCTAAGACTGTAAACCAAAATCTTACATTTTATAATATCTGATGGCCTGATCTTCCGTGTGTAAGCCGAACTCTACATTTCAAACCACCTACTATATAGAATGAAAGACACACATGCATAATATTAATTATACAATATAATACAAATATTGCCCACATTGATTCTCATAAAAAATGGATTAACTGATTTTATTAAATAAATAATAAATCACTACATAAAGCATGGTTTTTAGTATATATCCCTAACACTTAGGATTATAAAGGACAGAAAAGGGTTGAAACATGTCATTCGACCTTACTACAAAGAGATCGAAGAAGAAAGAGAGAGAGTCTCTGAAAGATAGTTCAACGTCTGGTAACAGAACAAAGAAAGGTCCATGACGATCAGAGTTTTCTCTAGGCCCTAAATTACGGATTTCTGGGAAGTAGGCATAAAGCCATAGTTGCAGAATCCAGAAAGGACCACCTTGGTTTGGGAGAAAGGGGTCATGGCACAAATCAGAAAAAGATCTATATAGAGATCCTAGCTCAAAAGGAGCCAAAGCTAGTCTTTGACCAGCAACTAAAGCTTTAGCGATGTTGGAGAATTCGAGAACAACTCTTTGGGATGAAGTACAGAACAAATACTTCGAAAGCCAATAGAGAAAGAAACAATAATACTCAACATCTGATACACTCCTTGTTGATTTTTTGTGAGAAGTTAGGAAATTTGTGTATCCTAAAGATTTTGAATCAGCTCAAATTGGAGGACTATCAGACTCTACCATATATAGGTGAGCATCTTCCCCATGAGACAGAAATCCTAATAAATGACAGATGTCTAAGACAGTTGGACCTATGGGACCAAATCAAAGTTGGAAGTGATTGAAGATAGGGTTCCAGAAGCATAAAGCTCCAGCGAGTAGGTTAGGACTGGCTTCGATTGGATACTTCGAGAGGTTAACGGCATGATAGATCCCTGTTGCAATCAAAGCCTCTCTATTTTTATCTAAAATCCTCTCTACCCATTCTGGCCACTCTTTCACAGGTTTGGGCTAATGCTGAAATGTCAATTCAGTCCTAGGAATAGGAATTTCTTGTTGGTATGCTAAGTGTTGTTGTCCTAATCTAGGGTAATAAACATGAAGTTTAAGGTTAGGAGTGCTCAAGTAGGGACCTACGGTGATTGAGGACTCATGGTTGGGAAAGGTAACAGGGACAAGGATCTCATTGATCAGTGAGGTTTCTTTTCCATTCGAATAGTTGGATTGTTCATCCTGAATGATCCTCTCGAAATCATCGCAAACTTTCTGAAATTGGGTGTTGTCTCTGGATGTGATCATCTTTTTGGAAAGAAAAATGAAAGTGATTATGAAGAAGGTAGAATGCAAAGGATATAGATGGGAGAAAAAGAGTTTACAAAAGTTAGAAGGATTTTTTCATCCTTATCCCTTTTCTATTTATAGCCTTTGGTGACGTTTGGAAATAAGCGCATTTATTAAGAAGTAGCCGTTGGAGTTGGTTACTTATTTAGTCGTTATTTCAAATGAAAAGTTATGACAGTTAGAAATGAACCATTTTAGTTTGATCAACACATACATGAATTTTTATAATTCATTGAACTTAAAGAGAGTACAAATACAAGTTACAAACATAATTGATAGAAGTGTGAAAACCCATAAGTCACAATATTATGAAACCTAGCCCAATAACAAGCAAAGTACTCTGCTTCTAGTTCTATCTCGAGACTTAAGTTCCTGGCTTGCAATGCCAATTTGTCTTCACTTCGAAGGGTGACATAAGCATCCTTGAGTTGTTCTTCATGCTGATTTAACCGAGTGTTGATCTTGGATAAAGTTTTTTGGAGCCTTAGAAGCTCTTTAGCTAAAGGAGTTCTGCCTCAAAGAGATATGCCAGCAGCTTTGGCTTCATCTTTGAGATATACAATGCGACCTTCGAGATCAGGCTTCGAGTAATAGGAAACACCACTCTTTTCATCAGAACTTCCATACCCATAGATGTATTTTTCTTTGAACTCTGATACTTCATCAAGAAGTGCAAATGGAACTTCCTTGAAGCTTTCATAGAGATCCATTAGATAATTTAAGTGATGAACACTTCCTTGATGATAGGTATACCATCTTACGTGAGTGGGTAAAGTTCGAAGGGTGAAATCAATTTGGGTTCGAACAAGTGTTGAAATTTCCCATTCATGACATAAAATGTGACAGCTCCATTCAAAGTTGTGATTCGAGCTTTTGGTTATTGCAATATAGAGAATGGAAGATGCGAGAAGGCTACTAGAAGCCTTTGTACTTGAATTTTTAAGCATGAGGAAGGTGATAAAACAGGAGGAGTATGTTCGAATGTGGGACCATTCCAACATAATTGGTCTAATTTCAAGAAAGGATCACTTATATCCTCAATGGGGTCCACCACTTGGACCTTTGTGTCTAGAAAGCCTAGTAAAGAGTAATCGAAGAGAAGCACTCTTTCCTTGTAATCTTTTTCAAAAAGTTTACATTTTGAAAGGAAAGCTGAGGAGTAGTGCTCATTGGAAAAAAAATTCATGAGATGCCCTTACATATGTATAGATAGGGGGTCTGCCTTGGGGAACTAAAACAATACCTCTTTGAAGTCTCTCACCAGGAGGACTGGTAGATGAGATTAACCAAGCATTCAGCAAGTTTTGTTCTCGAGAAAGATGATTCGAAAAAGGATAATAAGGTTTTATTATCCTTCTTCGAATGATTCCTTCAGTTTCAGGATATTCAAAGTTTGGATGGATAACTGAATGTGTTGTGGTTGGTGTTTCAAGTTTCATACCTTTGTAATATCCTACCCCTTCACCATGGGAAATGGGTTGTTCCCAAGCAGGAGGGAAAGTTTGAGTGTTGTAGATTGATTTTGGAGGATTCGAAGATGAACTTTGCCCTGATGAAGATGCACTTGGCCAGTTTAACATGTTATGTTATTTTCCCCACTTCGAGTACGTGAATGGTTCAGGAAGAATCTTAGGAGGATCCCAATTGGTTCGATGAGGAATTTTAGGACGTTTAGTTAACAATATCACTTTTTCAGGAAGATCTAAAGGGAAGAGATCACCAGTATCGAATGAAGATTGAGAAGAAGACATGGTTAATAGAATAGATTCGAAGTGACAAGTAAGGTTGGAGATGCAAGGACTGATCAAAGTAACAGCCAATGTGGAAACTAATGCAAGTTTGAGTTCTCAATTTGAACGTGTTCAGAAGGTTGCATGAAGATGTTAACTACTCAACATGATCTATACACGATGACCATTATCTTTTTCAAATCAAAAGGAAAATGGCGCGGGGGGTAATGTTTGTGATGAATTTTGTCAGCCTATGAGAAGGTGCCACGAAAGATCTGACGTGGCAAAATATTTAACTGTTTGAATTTGGACGCAGAGACAATTATTGGCAGTTGATCATTTTATCTGTTTAAAATTGAAACTACAAAGGGACACGTGTTGATCATTGGAGAATAACTGAAGAAACAAGTGTTAATCCGAGACAATGCCACGTGGAAGAACAGTTATCAGTTTGAAATTGAAGGATCATTCTACAGAGACTGCTCGAGGCCTCAACAATTATAAATAGAGGGAGTCTGTGATCAAGACGAGATCCTTCGATCAACATCAACATATACACTTCAATACCTTTATTGTATTTCTATCTAGGCACTTAGATTTAGAAGTACAATACCTTCGAAGTCATCTTCAAGGTTAGATTGTAGTCTGTTTTTACTTAATAAAATAGTCTGTTATTTTCATTTACTGTTCTTAAATAGGAGTAGTTATAAATTACTTGGTTCAAAGTTCTTTATTCAGTTATATCATTACATGTTTAAAGTCCTTGTTAAGGCATCGAACGTCACTACAATCTCCCTGGTGAGGCGCAGTTTGGATAATTACACAATCACACGTAATGAAATTGGCAATTTGCTTGCCTGGCACGCCCGCACTTATATAATTCCACATACATCCTTAAAGGAATTTTCCAACCAAACAGTAATTCTTACGAACATTTACTGCTAAGAATTGAGATCCTATCTGAGTTGGCTGGCACCAACTCTCCCAACGCCTTAGGCGCACGTTCGATTCCCCTCTCCTAGTGATAATAATTGAAAAAAAAACATTTAGTGTTACCTTTCCAAAATTACCCGTGTTCATTGAAAACATCCAACTATAAGTAAAAGATGAAAAAACAAAGATATGGTATTTTTGAAAAAATGGCAATACTTTATGCATATGAATGAAATTATATTTCCATGTTCAATACTAATTTCATGAAGAAAAAAAAAATGATATACATAAACATCATTTCACCTTGTACTAGTAAGGTAATACAACTCCCATGATATCACTATTAACATTGAATATTTTCTCGTTCGTGATGGCTTTTTGAGCTAGGATCTCGTGCAAACGTAGAACCTACTTTTGCTCATCCGTTGCTTGACTAGGCCTTCACGGATGATACGTATCACATTCTAGTAATTATATTGATAATACATGAACAAAATGATAATAGAATATGACACATGTCACCCAAACAATGGGTGAGCGAAAAAGCTGTAATGGATGATACATATCCCATTCTAGTAATTATATTGATAATACAAGGGCAAAATAATAATAGAATAGGACACATGTCACACAATTGAGACGTGGGTGCACAATGGGTGAGCAAAAAAGCTGTAAAAGCAGTAATCTCCTTTCGTAGTTACTTCTACCAACGCTCAACCTGGTTCTATACGGCTCTAAAATATCATTTTACGCAATTAAATCTTTACACGAATCATCTATTCTTTTAGGGAAAATGCTAAATGCATCAATTTTATGCACCTAAACTATCTACTTGCTGATTTGTCATGGCAGTTTTATAATTAATTCGAACTCTATTTGGTAACTGATGAACAAATTTGAAAATTCGCATCAACAAACGTATAATTTTAAGTGTCCCGTATAGATATACCTAGCATTACTCTTTCTTTTTGAGCTCTATTCTCCATTAAAAATCAATGTCAATATTGTTTCTTAAATTCAAGTAGGGTTCTTCACTTTACCAAGAGATTAATACAAATAAAGCGACATATATGATAAAATATAGTAATTTGCTTCATTGAATGATAAAACCGTACATAATCACAACCAACAGAAAACAAAATCTCAACTACTTGAATTTTACTACAAATATCCTTTGAGGCCATTAGCTCATCCAGGCCACAAACTTGGAATTTTTTACCTCACCCAATCACTTTTGGAGTCACATTTACCAGACTCGTCATGTTTTCAACTTAGTTTCCAAATTCATCACATTTCCGAAGTCGCAAGCGCAATTCGTGACTTCACTCAAAGAATTTTTGTACAAGTCGCTTAGTCAAACTTGTGACTTCTTGCCACAGTTAAAAGTCGTTAGTTCAACTCGCGATTTCTTGCCGGACTTCGCAAGGAAGAAGGTGAAGTTTTGGGTAAGAAGGTTAGGTCGCGAGTTGGACTAGTGACTTCTATAGAAATTTTTTGGGTGAAGTCATGAATTGCACTTGCAATTTCACAAATGTGATAGGTTTGGAAAGTAAGTATCACCTGGTAAATATGACCCCAAAAGTGATGGGTGACACAAAAAATACCACAAACTTGTCTAGAATGGGTACGCTCACAAAATTATGTATTCTGAACAAGATCAACGAACCTGACATACAACTGAAGGGCAGAGGATCATCCCTATTTATATACACTGGAATGAACAATAGACACATAAAAACACTATAAAAGAATATGCAAATTCAAAGAAGGTAGCACCTATGCCCCCAAGGAAGAGATCAAAAGGAAATGCCACGAACGAAGTCTTATCGGCTATTTTTCTTCCTCACAAAAAAAGGGTAAAACTTATAGATCGGGACAGTTTGTTCTCTTATTCGGCTTCTTAACGACAATTTCGGAAAAAGAGTAGAGTGCTTTCCGGGAAGATTGTTAAATCTCTTGAAGTTCAGTATTAAGGAATGAGATGTACATGCCACGACTCATATAAGCCATGTTAATGACTAAACAGTAGGAGCAGACTATGGAAATGACACTAATCTTGCATTGAAGACCGGTTATCTATATTTTGAAATTTTATGCTTTGTAGCCGAGTAGCTCTAGTTGCCAGGTTTTCATAGTTATACTTCTTCATATTCCCACCAATCTTTAAGCTGAACTAGTTTCACACAACCATCTCCACCACATGTAAGAAAGCCATGAGAAACAACTTGAATATCCGTCACTACCGCCTGCAACAATTGAATTATATATAGCTTTTGTAAATACACATAGCTTTGTGCAACTTATATATACATATGCATATGAGAAATGCTAACCTACTACATCTCTAAATGTACACACTTCTAAACAGACAAAAAGTCCATGCCACCTCGCACTAAAGTAATTTTATAAAGGACTGAAGCAAATTACTTTCGTGCCCTGAAAATAAAAATTACTTTAGTGCCCCCATTTTAATGAGGTTATAACAACTTTTTGTGTGCATTTAAAAGTGAACACGATTCCATCCTACTACATGAATGCAGCAGGATAGCAAGCCCTTATACATGTATAACTAGGTGGTTCGTAGCTATGTGCAATATATGCTTCCAACAGAATCTCAAGGTCAACAAATATTTAATGTAAGTTTGAGTTTCAACTAGCTTGAAGGATAAACAGATTACCCAAACGACTCCCCTGAAGCCCCGGGAGCTTGGTTGCAAGAAGGTATGCCTCTCGTGCAATTTTGACCAGTAACAGACTAACTTGGCTCTCTTTGCATCCCAAAGTTTAACATCACCATCTTTACTTCCGGTTAAGAAAAAAACTGGTGTTTGGGATGACAGATATTTTGGTGACACCCCCTTCAGTCCGACCAATAAATAGGCATTAGAAGAAAATCCATTATGTTCAGTTATAATCACACAAAATAAAATTTTGGGCTTAATTACACTTTACACCTTCCTAGTTTACACCCAGTCGCACTTTCCTCCCACAGTTTTAAAGTTGCACATTAAACCCTAGAGTTTATAATTTGTGTCAATCTACACTTTTCGCTAAAATCCGTAACAATTGTTGAAAAAATTACGATGAATTGCTACGGATTATGTCATTTTTTTTTACACAAGTATTGATATAACTCTTGACATATTTTGATGGAGGGTGCAAGCTAATACAAATTGGAAACTTCAGGGTCTAATGTGTCAACTTGTAAACAATGGAGGACAAAATCACACCAAGGGTAAACTACGAGGGTGAAAGGATAAATTAACCCTAAATTTCCATACCTAAGTGAGCCTTTGGTATATATACCAAAGCATCCCATTTCTATTATGGTCCCCGAGTCTGTTCTGTGAATCAGTTGTTGATGAGGCACTTGTGTTCTGTTCGCTACTATTAGAATGCTTGTGCCTCTTTGTCCTTCCAGTTGCTATGTAACGGAAGTCATGAAGTCCAACATCACCGCCTTTTCCACCAGTCACAATAAGTGGAGAAATAGAACCACTTCCTATGTCATTATCAAACACAGCAAGGGAGCGGGCACCACCTACACACACACACACACACACACACACAACCAGAAGAAATTTTAATGTGCAATTTTAAACCCATCATGGATGGTTTGTACAAATGAAAATGCAATAACAAACACAAGATATGCCGATTATGATGCATGAGGACCATGGTTCAAAATATTGGCCCGTCCGAGATAACAACCCAAGTCATCTCGGTATATTGTAGGTTATCGGGACGAGACCGGTATCCTTTACAAAAACATATCAAGAGAATGTCAACCGATTATGTATAGTGAGATTCCGTGTGTCTCGGCCGAGACAATTTTCTTGAGGACTTTTGGACTTCTTTTTCTTTTATCGAGAGTTCACAACTTAGTTACTTATCTCATGCATGTACTGAAGAACTAGATAATATTTTGTGGCTGGCGGTGTATTCTGTTTATTTGGTGGAAAAATTGCTTTTACTTTTTTAAACAAAAAATTTCATGATTTTTTTTTAACTACTCTTCGAAACTCAATTCTAGCTTCTTGTTGCGTATCATTCTGTGCCGCGATAATACGCCGTGATACAGTTGTCTCAGAGCTTTCTGATACGGTTTCCAATACTGCGGATTTGAACCACGATGAGGATGGTTGACACTACTTGATCATGTAGACAGTTACCATTTGAGGCTTTTAATGGTGATCTGGTGTCTATTTGACCAGTACAAAAGGGGTAAAATGAGATAGAAAAAGGATATTACACATATCTTCTTGCAATCAGCTTAATTCCTAGACAATTTTCTTTTATTCGAATGCTTATGCCTCTAAGATTCAACAATAGAACCACCAAGATACAAAACAGTTTTTCCTTCAGTTTCTACTCAGCGCCTTTTCGTAAAACATGGTATTACTACAAATAGAGATTTCATAGAATTTAGAGGGAGAGGAATAAAAAACACATGTAAACAAGCTGCCCAAATGCAATTTAAGACACTTAAGAGTGAAATAAACCTTCATGGCACATGATGGAAGCTTGAGAGGTGGTGGGTGGAGCCAGCGTATCCCATACAAGGACATTAACATTATTGGAGTTATACCCAGCGGCAGCAATGATTGATCCACTAGAAGTGACATAAGTCACGTCCCTGCAATATAATAGGCTTGTATAACTAAGTGAACAAACCAGCATAAATAGTTAGCAATGTGGGTCCTTATGCTGAGATAAACCTGTGATTCGAGGCCTATGTACCAAGACACATTTTTTCACATATCCAACATGTATGATGGGTGTCCATGACACCATGTTCGAGCAAACTGAAGGTGCATGCTACATGGTTTGAGGCTATCAGCCACAGGTGGTCCATATGCACACACATTTACACGGGCTACAAAATGATGTTACTAATCTTATAACTTTTCTTCAAACATGTCTCAGACAGTTAGAAATGAAAGAAAAATGGGAACATGTAAAATCCAAATTAGGATTAACAGAAAATCGTAGTTCAGGAAAAAAATGCTCACCATACATCCAGGAAAGGTACTAGTAGACAATGTAGCACGGACATGGATAAGGGACAAGGATCCGACATGATGCGGACATGGAGACGCGGAAAATCTTAAAAATGTAGGATCCGAAAGCGTAAAAATAAAATTCACATCTATTCAATTAATTATATAATCCACTGTGTCATGTCCACCTCCGTTTCCTAAATTTTCAAATAAGCCCATTACTTATCTCCCATTTTACTGAACTGAGACATTTACCTCAGATTTTAAATACATTTCAAATGAAAAGAATTTTTTTTCCTTCATGTCCGACACATGTCATGTATCCGACACAGACACGGCAGTGCTATGTAGCCAGTAGAAACCCATGTGACACTTTCTTAATACCATAAGAAAAATGCTCACACATCAAAGAAAAACGAAATGAGCCGTAAAGCAACGCCCTTAACAACTAGCTCCCTTTAAAACTAAATTAAACCATAATTCGCCCTTCGTAAATGAAGATACTCTTTTAAACAAACTATAAATCAAACTTAGGAATCAAAACAGCCTAAGGGGCTTTTGGGGAAGGCAAAGAATCTCAGTTCAAGAAATTTTGATCGTTTGCGAGACGAACTTTTTTTGCACAGGAGTCCATGCCCAATCCAAACATATTCTTAAGATTGGTTCCTTCTCCAAACCTATACGACCCTCGTTCTGCTAAAAAGCAGATAAAAAAGGAAAAGGTTTGGACTGAACTAGATCATGCTATGCATTTCCAAATAGGCACTAAGATGATTAACTTCAACCAAAACTGGCTATAAAGTTCAGTAGGATAGAATACATACAAAGTGTTGTTGTTAAAGCAGAGAGACGATTCTGTTGGACCTACGTTGCTCCTTCCTCCTACCTCAAGCTGCCATGTACATACTGTTCCATCCAATGCAGCAGTTGCAAATCTGTGTCCACAATGGTCAAAATGCACAGACGATATTGATGCAAGAGCATATGGTGGAGGGACATTAGCAGCTGGAAGAACTCCATATGTTGCTGTTGCTTTCCCCTTTCCGAACTGCAGTAATCAGTCAAAAATAGCTCCCATATCAGTTACTCGCAAAATACAGCACAAAAAACTTATAATGCAACTATAGTTACAGTTCTGATAATATAGATCAAGCATCATACAAATACCAAAAGAACTTGCATGACTTTCCAGTCTTACAATTACCAGAAAATGCGAATATCCCTGAAATCCAAGCACCATAATAAAAGGAATCAAAATCTACTTAGGCTCTGTTTGGTTTTCTTCGGGAAAAGAAAAGAAAACACTGATGAAACACTTTTCTTTGTTTGGTTACTAAACGAAAACAAGGAGGAAAATAGGAAGAAAGAAAATAAATCTTGGAATTTCGCCAATCCCATCCTCTTTACTTGAGTTCCTTTATGTTCTGAGATTTTCAATTTCTAATTATTTAAGCGTGGAGAAAACCGCTAGGGAAAACACCATTTTTTTCTCGTCTTCTTCTCCTACGGAGGTGCCATACCGTATCAATAGCTTAACTTCGGTAAAATGCCTATTTGCTATGTTTTTAAACAATTAATAGCAATACAACTATCACAAGCAAACATAATTTTTCTTTTTAACTTCACCATGTTCTACTTCAAGAGACTAAATTCAATATTATGCCTGCGTTATACATCACAAACTAACTAACAAATTCCAGGAAATTGCCCGAATCCATCTATGTAATCAT
Source organism: Hydrangea macrophylla (assembly GCA_033977485.1). NCBI lineage: Eukaryota > Viridiplantae > Streptophyta > Magnoliopsida > Cornales > Hydrangeaceae > Hydrangea > Hydrangea macrophylla. Next base: position 3,671,035 of record CM066997.1, on the reverse strand, counting down.
TAAAGTACATGGCCTACCAAGTAAATATACCAGTTCCACAAACTGAAAAAATATGCTTTCCGATATTATAGGGTAGATCTCTGCCACTATTTCTTATATAATAGCAACAGTATGGATAATAAAGAGTCAAGACTAAAACAGAAAGATGAAGTGCTAAGGCTCCACTGTGCACAGATAGTCCCATATAAGCCATGTATAGCTTTGTAGCTCCCGAGTCCACCCACCAAGGAAAAAATCAGACATGCTCAATTTTAAAATCAGTACCCTACGAATAGTCATTGTACATCCATTAATCAAAAACAACTTTAGCCATGAATTTCATTGGTGTTGGATAGCTGGTTGCCATCAACAAGATTATTGACCCATTGACCTGGACGAATAAGAAAAGAGAGAGAGGACGCAGTAACTGGACTTTCCATTAAGAGCCCGTCTGGATTAACTTTGTTGAAACTTGATATACATTGTTGGCCCATTCTCTAACAACTTAAAGCATTTAGAGCAATTGGTAACTTAACATGTTATCGGAGCCTTGTTTGTGGGAGATCTTCAGTTCGACTCTCCATCCCTGCGTTGGTGTGCATATTTGCACTTTGTTATTTGCCTACACTATGTTGGAGGTTCATTAGTTGGCTCTCCACGTGCATGCCGCACGTAAGGGAGGGTGTTGAAGCTTGATACATTGTTGGGCCCATTCTCTAACAGCTTAAGCTTTAAGAGCGGTTGGTAACTCAACAAACTTACTTAGGACCAACCATCATTTGTTTTGTAGTATTGAAGAGTCAGTTTTTTAAAAATCTGTTCCACTTTTAAAGCTAAAAAGACAGCATAAATCAAAAGCAGCAATTTGCTGCTTTCAAAAATCTACTAATGAAAAAATCTCTTATTCCTATAGCAATATCATACGGGAACTGAGAGTGTAAAACCTGGAAGTAATTTTTTTGCTCATATGAAGTTTTTTACAACTTCCAAAATAAAAATGAAGCAGTTGCTACATAAAAAAATTCCAATGCAATGCTACGCACAAATGCAGTTTTGTGTTACAGTCGAAGTAGACCATACCTCCCATAAGTATATGTGTGTATTGCAAGAACCCACCAAGAAGAAAGGCCGAGAAGGGTGACTAGAAAACGCCCTCGTACTAATATTTTCTACAGTGGCAGGTGGATCAACAAACTCTTCAAAATCCTCTTGAACCCCCCAACCGAGCCCAGATGCGCCAATACCTGCATAACCTGGAATCCCAAATGCTCCGCCACCTGTTAAATCTCTCCGTGGTCTGGCCAATGAACCTACACCAATGGTTGCTCCACCGAGCCCAAGGTGTGTGCCTTTCTTGCTCCCAAGACCGACCCCAGGAGAAACGCATGCAGGAACTGGGATAGATTCGGACCCAGCCCACCCATTTTGTGGCCAATCAGCCTCTGCCCATACATAATCGGACTGATCTCTGGAAGGTAGTCCATTATCCCAATGAAAGAAAACTATTCCCTGAACAAGATAGTATCAGATATTACGTAACACAGAGGCATAAAATCATATTATACTAATGAGATACCAAAGAGCTATGCAACACGGAGACGGATACGGGACTCAGACACGACAAGATTCAAAAACAATAACACGCAAACCTTAAAAATGTAGGATACAGACACAACTAGGACACCTCGAAAAAATACATAATTTAATTAACCAAATATACTGTGGCATGTCCTCTACTGTTTCCTAAAATTTCGTGTAGACCCATTCCTTTTCACCCACTTTACATACTAAGATTTCTAACTCAAAATTTTAAAAACACTCTCAAAGGAGCAACCATTCCATGTCCACTCTCGTGTATCCATCACGTGTCCAGTCAGTGGTATGTGTCCGATGTAAAACAATTAAGACAAAGTGCTTTTGCCTGCCTGAATTGCTTTGGTGTGTCATGCGTGTCCGACGTGTGTCGGTGTTCGACATGGACATGGCACCAAAATTGAGATGTCCATGCTACATAGCCAAAAGAGAATAGCCGTTTAAAAAGTAGTAAAGAAAAATAAACTCAATTTCTAAAGAAACTGGTGGGTGTGTAGACACTATCATCATCATATGTAGTGCTCTGTTAATTTATTGACACAGTATTTATCTTAGGTGAAATCCATTATTCTGTTTGGCTGGCAGTCTCCTCTACTGTCATATTGGGGAAAAAGGGGGGGGGGAGGGATTAAGAAAAAATTTCATTGCATAAAGCAATTCTGATGCAATAATATCACTGTCATACTTAATATCCTCCCAAGTACACTCAGTGCCCGTGTTTTTAAAATTTTCTTCTCAAAACTTATTTGCGTTGACTGATTCAACTCAACACATCCATGTCAACAAGAAAAACGACTCCTACTTCTGTTATCTATCATTTACGCGAAGTGACGTCAACTTCTGTGAAAAATGTGAATGTGATTAATGGATGCTCTACAAATGGGAAAATTAGTTTCATCATGCACCTAAAATATCATATACTTTATGATGAGAGCTAAAAATTATGCAAAGGGTCTGACCTTTTTGTTGCTAGCTAGTCCAGCTTGCTGTTGATAAATGGAGTTTAAACACAATGCCTGCTCAATTATAAATATTTTGTAATCAACACGTACATATTGAGATGCAATTATTGACTTCAAAGGAGCAACAAGGCAAAAGTAGAATTACTCAATCACCTCCAAGAGTTCTCCATTTCTCTTACATATTTCTTTAGGGATTTTGAAGGGCATGACATCCGTTACAATAGTATCCTCATGCCCAGAACTTGGAAAAGAAGAATGGCCAGGCCTACCTTCTTGAATACTAGTTTCCCCAGTTTCATACTCACCCATCATTCGTATATACGTATCACTCCATCCTGTAGGGGGCTTTTGCATATTATACTCTGAAAACTTAAAAACTTGTGCAAAACCTCCGTGTTTAATTTTTGGATCAGCACAAATATCCCATAATATTTCAAACTCCGATAGTCCATTACTACTGTTCATACTCTGACTAGGATGCTTATGAAGAGACCTGGGTTTTGGCTGAAAATATTCTTCTAGCCATGAGAGAGAAGGTTTGTGTAATCCATCCTCTACTTGCTGCTTCAGGAATGATGCAAGTTGCTTTGCGTGATATAACGACATATGCTTACATGTGGTCTTTAGTAACTTGGCTAACACTTCTGAAGCCAGTATGATCTCGTATAGAATTGCCTTCATGTTCAGAAATAGCAGAACGGTATTTATCAGACGCTAAATTAAGATGCTGTTCCAAGAAACCACACATGAGTCCCCACAAAGAAGCCCCTACTATTTTCCATCTCTCGTCTACTGGTATTGAAGACATTAAATCTCCACCTGATGCCACGTCATCAAAACACAGCAAATCAGCTATTTGGGGAAGAAGTTTCTTCAGATCTTATGTGTCAATATCACGAGTTTGCCCATTGGTACATGGGATTATCAGAGGCTTCACAATTGAAGTTAGACCTTTAAGATTCCTTCTAATCCAAGCTGATGCAAAATAAATATATAATTCGCACAAGTCAAGAACAATAAAGGTTTCCCCAAGGAAATCTTCTTCACGGGAAGAAGAAAACAACTTAAAAGTCGCCCTTAGACTCCGCAGTGACCATATGATACACTGCATGTAAAAACCCCATGCAGTCGTACTTTTCTCAGAGGAACATGATTTAAATTGAGAGCAACTGATACTACACGCAACAATATATCTCGAAAACAATCTCGACATTTCTTCAGTTGTCTTATGAAGTAGCTTGGGCAGGGTACTACAAAAGAAACTGTCGGATGTGTTGCTTTCAGCTCGTGACAGATCACACGAAATATATGCTTGAAACACATTGCATCCCATAAACACTAATCCGTTATTGCACAGGGATGATACACTCTGTAGAAGGAGGAGAAAAACACGGATCAGTCCCCCCCTAGAAAACAAAATGACCATAAGGAGATAGATATATGCATGGTAGTCAAACCATGAAGTGAATCGTAAATCGATTTGCCAAATCATAAATCACGAATCCTATCGAAGATCGAAGCGTGAGTCGTAGAAAATAATGAATATGATATGTATATACTTTATATGTATCAAATCGGTGCTTAAAATGAACAAAATAACAATTTAACATAAGTTTAATGCAATATTACCGCTAAAAATGTTAGATTTCCACTTAATGCTGTAACCAATATTGTGCAAGCTTAGGGTTAGAAAATTATCTAACCCTACATATATATATATATATATATATTTTTGATGGACTAACCTATTATATATTAATCATAAGAAGTAAAAATAATTACAAAGAGACCCATTAACTAATAAATAATAATCCAAGAAATAAAATAAAACAATTATTCTCAACACTCTCCCTCAAGCTGGTAAAAATATATCTCTCATGCCAGCTTGCCTAGAGCAGTATGGAAAGGTTGACTTCATATTCCTTTGGTGAGAACATTCGCAACTTGATCACTACTCTTTACAAAAGGAATGCAGATAACTCCACTACTAAGTTTTTCCTTGATAAAATGTCGATCAATCTCGACATGCTTGGTTCTATCATGTTAAACAGGATTATGAGCTATACTGATTGCTGCTTTATTATCACAGTACAGCCTCATGGAATCAACATGTTCAATCCTCAAATCCTTTAACAATAACTTGACCCAAAGAAGCTCACAAATACCTTGGGCTATTGCCCTGAACTCAGCCTCTGCACTGGATCCTGCCACAACATTCTTCTTCTTGCTTTGCCAAGTAACCAAGTTACCTCCCAGAAATGTACAATACCCGAAGGTAGACCTTCTATCACTAACAGACCCTGCCCAATCAGCATATGTATAAGCCTCAACCCTCAGGTGATCATGCTTAGCGAAAAATATGCCTTTTCCTGGAGCAAACTTTAAATAGCGAAGAATTCTAATGACAGCATCTTGGTATGACACCGGGGAAAGTGCATAAATTGACTAACCACACCAACTGCAAAAGCAATATCAGGACGAGTATGAGACAAGTAAATCAACATACCAACGAGTAGGGGTGGGCATTCGGTCGGTTCGGTTTCGAACCGAAAAATTCGGTTCGGGTTGTTCGGTTCGGGTTGGGAATTTTGGTACCGAAATCCGAACTGAAATAAACTTCGAAAATATAGTTCGGTTTCGAAATTTAAATTCGGTTCGGTTCGAAAATTCGGGTTAAAACTAAACCGAAGTATTTTTTTTTTACAATTTTTTTTAATTATATATATATTTTAGGAAAAATTAAGTATAGTAAATTAGTGCAGATTCAGTGATTCACCACTTTGAGATTCTGTTTTTTTATTGTTATTTTTCATCAAACAAGTTTTTATAACATTGCCCTAATTCATCAAACAAGTTTTTATATAGTCCTTAAAATTTGGTTATTCGGTTTCGAACCGAATTTTTTCCTACTTTCGAAAACCGAACCATATTAAATAATATAGTTCGGTTTCGAACTGAAATAATTTCGGGTCGGTTATTAACCGAACTGAAATTTGAAAATTTTTGGGTTCGGTTCGGTTTTTCGGGTTGGCCCGAAGTATGCCCACCCCTACCAACGAGTCTCTAATAGCTCCCCCTGTCAACCAATTGAAGAATTGGATTAGGGCAAAATTAGGAGACACAATGTTGTCTCCTGTATTTTATTATATTAAGAGAAGAAAGTAAGAGTACAATAGTGCCCCTATGTCTAATACATAGGAGTAAGGAGGAAAAAATTAAAAATAAAACAAGCAAACTAACACTCCCCCTCAAGCTGGTACAAAAATATCTCCCATTCCCAGCTTGCTAAGAGCAAAATGAAATGGTCTACTCCCAACTCCCTTTGTAAGAATATCTGCAAGTTGATCCCCGGTCTTCACATATGGAGTACAGATCACACCACTACTGATATTCTCCTTAATGAAGTGTCTGTTGATCTCCACGTGTTTAGTACGATCATGTTGCACTGGATTGTGAGCGATGTTGATTGCAGACTTGTTGTCACAATACAATCTTATAGAGTCACAAGGATCAAGACCTAAGTCTTTTAACAACTTAATCCACAGAAGTTTGCATACACCTTGAGCCATGGCTCTGAACTCGGCCTCTGCACTAGACCTAGCCACCACGTTCTGCTTCTTACTCCGCCATGTAACAAGATTACCTCCCACAAAGGTACAATAGCCTGAAGTGGACCTCCTGTCTGTCACAGATCCAGCCCAATCAGCATCTGTGTATGCTTCCACTCGAAGGTGGTCATGTCTAGCAAAAAATAAACCTTTTCCAGGAGCTGATTTCAAATACCTCAAAATCCTGAAGACAGCCTCCATGTGAGATTCACGAGGAGCGTGCATGAACTGACTAACGACACTCACTGCAAAAGCAATATCGGGTCGAGTATGAGAGATAAATGAGTCTTCCCACTAACCTCTGATATCTACCTTTATCTACCTCTGCTCCGTCTGAATCATCACCAAGTTTCTGATTTGATTCCATTAGAGTGTCATATGCTCGACTTCCAAGCATTCCAGTCTTCTCCAATAAGTCAAGTACGTATTTCCTTTGGGAAATAAAGATTCCATGCTTAGATCTAGCAACCTCAATTCCCAATAAATACTTCAGAGTCCCCAAGTCTTTTATTTCAAACTCCATGGACAAGTATTCTTTTAGCCTTTGCATTTCTTCCAGGTCATCCCCAGCTATGTTACACGTACTCTTCAAAGTGTCCGGAGGACACGGATATGATTGCCATATCCGACACGGGTACTTTGCCCTTCTTGGCTGAAAATTACACTAAACTACACTAGAAGGATCCTACCCAAGTGTCATACCCATGTCTGCAAAGAGTCGTGTCGACAAGGGTACTTCTCCTATTTAGAAAAGTCCATGTAACATAGATCCCCAGTCAAGACAATGTCATCCACATACACAATCAATGCAGTAGTCTTCCCCTGTGATGAATGTTTTACGAACAAAGTGTGATCGGCTTGACTCTGCCTAAAACCATACCTGAGCATAGCTTGTGTAAATCTCTCGAACCATGCCCTAGGAGACTGTTTCAAGCCATACAATGATTTTCTCAGTCTACACACCTTGCCATCTGTCTTAGAGTCCTCGAAGCCAGAAGTAACATCCATATACACTTCCTCGTCTAGATCACTATGGAGAAATGCATTCTTCACGTCAAACTGGTGAAGAGGCCACCCAAAGTTGGCAGCCAGAGACAGAAGGACCCTAACTGAGTTCATCATTGCAACAGGAGCAAATGTCTCCTGATAATCAATTCCATAGGTTTGTGTAAAGCCCTTAGCAACTGGTCGAGCTTTGTACCTTTCAATGGAGCCATCAGCCCTATGCTTCACAGTGTACACCTACTTGCACCCCACATTTCTTTTGCATTCAGGTAACCTTGTCAATTCCCAAGAGCCATTCTTACGAAGAGCTTTCATCTCTTCGATCATAGCATGCTTCCACTTGGGATCCGCAAGAGCATCCTGGACATTATTAGGAACAAACACAGAAGCAATTTTCGAAAGAAAAGCTTTATAGGAGGGAGACAAGTGAGAATATGACACAAAATTCGAGATAAGATGTTGAGTACAAGCCCTAACACCGTTACGTACAGCAATAGGGACATCAAGATCAGAGTTAGACTCCATAGGAACAGGTATATAAGACTTACTAGGAATATCAATATCAGAATCAGAGTTACCTTGGTCCTCAATACTTGAAGGAGATGCCAGTGGAAGAGTGGAAGGAGTGATCTCTTTATTCTTGGACTTACTCCATGTGCCTATTGAATAAACCATAAACTCCTTTTCTTTCTCCATATCCTTCCCAACCTCATTTTCTCCCTCAATTTTTTTTTTCCCTTTACTTTCTCAGCAGTAATATCCATAACAACTTCCCCTGAAGGCAAAGGGACAGACAAAGGCACCTCTTCCCTATACCATTGCTCTCCCCTGAAGAGGTGACTCAGATGTAAGTGAGGACTGAAAGTACGACTGAGATTCATGGAATGTAACATCCACGGATACATACCATTTCCGCGAAGGAAGATGATAACACTTGTAGCCTTTCTGGGTTGGAGAATATCCCAAAAAAACACATTTAATCGCACGGGGATCTAACTTTCCCCGAGTAGGGGAATGATTGTGAACAAAGCACACGCAACCAAAAACACGAGGAGAAGTGACTGATAGGACTTCAACAGGTGCACATTTATTCAAAACTCGAGTTGGAAGACGATTAGTAAGGTATGCCGCTGTTAAAACAGCAACACCCCAATAGGACTTGGGAGAATTGACAGAAAACAGTAATAATCTAGCAATATCTAGCAAATGACGATTCTTGCGCTCCGCCACCCCATTTTGCTGGGGTGTATCGGTGCAAGAAGTCTGATGAATGATCCCATGGGAGCAAAAATACTCAGCAAGACCCGAATCCATGTACTCACCCCCCTGATCAGATCGTAAAATTTTTAAGGTAGTCCCAAACTGAGTGCACACCATTTTATGGAATGCTTTGAAAATTGAGAAAACCTCCTTTTTTTCTTTCATCATATAAACCCAAGTGGTACGAGAATAGTCATCAATAAATGTAACAAACCATTTATGACTTTTCAAAGAATTAAAACGAGAAGGACCCTAAACATCATAATGAACTAAAGCAAACGGAACTAAACTTTTATTAAAAACAGGAGCAAAAGAAGCTCTTTGATGTTTACCCAGTTCACAAGTTTCACAAAGGAAATCAGAACATCTTTATTCAAGACTAAGGAATGAAATAAATGCTTTAGTAAATAAACAGAAGGATGTCCTAAACGTCGATACCAAAGATGTATGTCTTCAGCTTTATTCTCAGAAACCACTGTATGATGTGCTAACGGCCCTCCAACATCCAAGAGATAAAGTCCACTCTCCTCTCTACCACTGCCAATCATCCTCCCCGTGGTAAGGTTCTGAAAGACACAATGAGAAGGGAAAAAAGTTACACTGCAGTGTAAGTCTTGAGTGATACGACTAATGGATAACAAATTATGAGAGAAATTGGGAATATGAAGTACAGATGACAAAGGCAAGGATGGAGCAGCATGAATGGTACCCTTCCCGAAAATAGAGGAAAAGGTACCATCAGCAACACGAACCTTGTCTTTATCTGAACAAGGCTTGTACACAGAGAAAATATCATAACATCTAGACATGTGATCAGATGCACCAGAATCAATAATCCAGGGAGAAGAAGAATGAGACAAGTGTGCCCTTGCGGATGTGACTAAGTTACCTGAATGAGCAAATGAAGAGGAGACACCTGTAGATGCAGTAGAAGCAGACGTACGACGAGGCATCAAGGAACGAAGAGCCTCCTCTACCTCTGAGACAGTAAATAGTGCAGAATCGGAAGTAGATGGGCCCTGCTCAACAGGAGTCGGTGCCGTAGGATCTAATGATGTAGTATGATGAGCACGATAATTACCTCCCTACGGATGTCCCCCACGACCCCAGACTGTCCTGAACGACCCCCAGGCTGTCCCGGTGGGCAGCCGTGTAGTTTCCAGCATGTGTCCCTGGTATGATAGGGCCGATTACAATAATCACAGAACTGTTTGGCTTTCTCAGATGACCCAGACTCATTAGAAGAATTACGGCCTCGGGACTGTTTGTTCCCATCTCTCTGGGGAACCGAAATGAGAGCTGATCTCTCAGTAGAAGCAAGTGGAAGCATAGCAGAACGTTGACTTTTCTCGTTCTGTATATATGCAAAGGCCTCCTGGAGAGAAGGCAAAGGATCCATCCCAAGAACACGGCTACGAACAGGATCATACTCAGTATTAAGTCCCTCCAAAAACTTAGAGATCCTCTCTTCAGCAACAAGTTTATTGTAAGCAACGGAGTCGGTAGTACACACATGCTTATAGTCCAAGAGGTGATCAAGTCGTTCCATAGGTGTATCACACGCCTTGCTACCGAGCATCCCGGTTTCCTTCAACAAGTCTAACACATTCTTCCTTTGAGGAAAAAAAAATTCCCTGTTTGGACAGAGCAAGTTCAATTCCCAGAAAGAACTTCAAGGCCCCCAAGTCCTTTATCTCAAGCACTGCTAACTATTTTTTCAATATCTCCATCTCTTCTAAGTCGTCTCCTGTAAGTACAATATCATCAACATATACAATAAGTGTAGTGGTCTTACCTTGTATGAAATGTTTGATGAATAATGTATGATCTGCGTGGCTCTGTCTGAAACCAAACCGAATCATAGCCTGCGTGAATCTCTCAAACCAAGGCATCGGAGACTGTTTAAGACCATATATCGATTTCCTTAATCTACATACATTTCCCTCTGTCTTGGAGCCCATAAAACCAGGGGGAACATCCATGTAAACTTCCTCCACCAAATCACCATGCAAGAATGCATTCTTCATATCAAACTGGTGAAGAGGCCAATCTAGATTTGCAGCAAGGGAAAGAAGGATTCTTACAGAATTGATTTTTGCAACTGGGGCAAAGGTCTCTTCATAGTCCACACCATAAGTCTGAGTGTACCCCTTTGCTACCAACCGAGCTTTATACCTTTCAATGGAACCGTCAGCCCGATGCTTCACTGTAAACACCCACTTGCACCCCACAGTCCTCTTACCTTTAGGCAACGTTGTTAATTCCTAAGTGTCAGTCTTGTGAAGAGCTTTCATCTCTTCACTCATAGCATGTTTCCACTTGGGATCAGCAAGAGCATCCAGGACATGGTTAGGAACACTGACAGAGGAAATTTTGAAAGGAATGATTTATAAGAGGCGACAAATGAGAATAAAAAGGGCAGCCCAGTGCACGAGGCTCCCACCATTACGGGGTCTGGGGAGGGTGAGATGTACGCAGCCTTACCCCTGCAAGCAGAGAGGCTGTTTCCAGATTCGAACCCGTGACCTCTAGGTCACAATGGAGCAACCTTACCGTTGCGCCAAGGCTCCCCTCTAGGCGACAAATGAGAATAAGACACAAAATTAGAGATAGGGTGTTGAGTACAAGATCTAACACCCTTATGGACAACAATGGGAACATCTAAATCATTTTGTTCTGAAGAGGGTGTATCAGAAGAATTACTTGAATCATCATCACTCAGAGAGAATGGCAGTGGAAGAGGAGGAGCAACAGTCTCTGAAGCCTCTCTAGCCTTCCTTTTACTCCATGTCCCCCTCGAATAGACTCTTAACTCTCTCTCCCTCTTAATTCCCTCTCCTTCAGGCTCCCTCTCATTTCTCTCCATACCAACTTTCTCACTCTCTCTTTCGACCCTTTCCTGCTCCACCTCAATCATCATAGGTAACACAGAAGCAACAGGCATCTCTTCACACTGTCTCCCCCGAAAAAGATGTCTGAGGGTCAACAAAGTAGGACTGAGACTCGTGAAAAGTGAAATCCATCGACACAAACCATTTCCTAGAAGGAGGGTGGTAACACTTGTAATCCTTCTGTGTAAGAGAATATTCAACAAACACACATTTAATAGACCGAGGATCTAACTTCCCACGGTTAATGATTATGAACAAAACAAACACAACCGAAGACACGAGGTGGAATAGATGTGGAGAGGGAAGGAGGAGAAAGAACCTGAAGTGGTGTTTGTTTATTTAGGACACGAGTTGGGAGCCTATTAATGAGGTAAGTAGCTATAAGAACGACTTCACCCCAGTAAGTACGGGGAGCAATAACCTGGAAGAGTAAGGAGCGAGCAACATCAAAAAGGAGACGATTCTTGCGTTCTGTCACGCCGTTTTGTTGTGGAGTGGATAATACCGTGAGAAGAAAAATATGCACCCAACCCAGAATCAATATTCTCACCACCTTGATCAGAACACAAAATTTTCACTACAGCCCCAAATTGAGTATTTATCATGTAGTGAAAATTTTGGAAAATATCAAATACCTCTCGTTTTTCTTTCATCATATACATCCAAATAGTACGAGAAAAATCATTAATAAACCAACGATGACCCTTAAATGACACAATATGAGAAGGACCCCACACATCAGTATGAATTAAATTAAATGGAGCTAAACTTTTATTATCACTAGGAGCATAAGAAGCTCGAAAATGTTTTCCAAACTCACAAGCATTACAAGAAAAATTCGAAATACCACTATTTGCTACTAGAGTAGGAAGCATATGCCTAAGTAAAGAAAAAGAAGGGTGTCCTAATCTCCTATGCCAAAGGGTCTTCAGTTTTATTCTTTATAATTACAGTATGATAAGCCAACTTCTCCCCTTCATCTAGAATGTAAAGGCCATGCTCCTCTCTACCACTGCCAATCGTCCTCCTCGTGATAAGATGCTGAAACACACAACGAGAAGGATAAAAAGTTACACTACAGTTCAAATCCCGAGTAATACGACTCAAAGACAAAAGATTGTGAGAAACTGAGGAACATGTAGCACAGAAGTCAAGGGTAGAGAGGGAGTAGCATGAATTAGTCAATTAGACCTTTCCCGGTAACGGAGGAAAAAGTACCATCAGCTATTCTAACTTTATCTTGGCCTGAAGAAGACTCATAATCAGAGAAAAGGTTAAATGAAAGTGAAATATGATCAGAGGCGCCGGAGTCAATAATCCAAGGGGAGGAGACATGAGAAAGAAATGCTCTTGGTGATGTAACAACATTACCTGACTTGCGCAAAGGATGAGGAGGAGCTTGTAGATGTCAGAGTAACACACCTGGCCATCAGTTGTCTGAGAGTCTCAAGTTCGGTGGTAGACAAAGAGCTGGAGCTGGCATCAGAAGATGGAGCAGGACCACTAGAAACCGAAGCAGTAGGCTCAGAAACGGTAGAATGATGTGCATGGGCAGCCTCTCCACGGCCACCGGAACGACTTCCACGACCTCCTCCTCGACCTCCCTGACCACCAGGTGGTTTGCCATGGAGGCTCCAACAATTGGCCCGAGTATGATGGGGCTTAAAACAATAGTCACAAATCACAACAGGGCGATCGAAAGAAGCCGGCTGCTGGGTCCCATCTCTAGGTGGAACAAAAACTAAGGCAGACCTCTTGGTAGGTGCAGAACGAAGCATAACAGAATGACAGCTCTCCTCATTTTGGACATGAGCAAAGGCCTCCTGAAGCATCCCAAGTACCTGACTACAAACTGCATCATTGTCAGGATGAAGTCGCTGAAGGAATCTAAAGACCCTCTGCTTCTCAAGTAATTTCCGATAGCCCTCAGCATCAGTAACACACACAGGCTGATAAGCCTGAAGATGATCAACACGATCCCAACTAGTGGTAAGAAACTGAAAATATTTTGTGACAGTCATGTCACCCTGTTCCAAACAGTAAATGGAACAAAACAACTCAAACTCCTGTGCATAGTTCCCCCGTCGAGAGAAAGTGGAAGTAACGGAGTCCCAAATTGCCTTAGCATCTTCATGCGATAGAAAAACTCACCAACTTCAGGGACCATAGAATTAATAAGCCATGCCAAAATAACGGAGGTTTCAATCTCCCACTATCATAGCCGGGATTCGTAGAAACAACGGATGTCACGCGCCCATCAAGGTAGCCCATCTTCCTACGTGCCTTCAGATACAATTCCACTGCCTGTGACCACTTCAGGTAATTTTGGCCATCAAAGGGAGTGGGAGTAAGTTTAAGGTTGGGATCCAAATGAGCAACCAATGTGTGAATTGTGGTTGATGTAGAAGCTTCCGGTTTGGTTAGGTCTGCCATTATGCCGAATAGAAATGGAAAACCCAACAATGTGAAGGAAAACGGAGAAGATGCGAAATCACCAAAAATCTAAAAAAATTGATCAAGGGACCTAACAACACCACAAAAAGGAAAAAGAGATCAAAACAGCAAAAAATGAACTAGTCCAGGGTGTGGATGGGCTGCGGCAAAGAGGCAGGGGGGGTGTATGGGCTTCGGCGCAGGCAAGGTGGTGGTGTAGGGGCTTCGGCACGGTGTAAGAAGGTTGTTGGAGCAGTGGCGCAGGTTGGGAAGGTGGTGAGGGCTTTGGCGAGTGCTGCAAAGTGGTGGGGGCTAGCGGCGAGTGCTGGAGGTGAGGGGGGTTAGCAGCGCAGGGTGGGTGGTGGTGGTTTCTTGCGGTGGTGATGGTTGTGGTGGTGGGATGATAGTTAGGGTTGGGAATCCCATGGCTTTGATACCATGTTAAAACCAATATTGTGCAAGCTTAGGGTTAGAAAATTATCTAATCCTATTATATATTAATCATAAGAAGAAGTAAAAATAATTACAAAAAGATCCACTGACTAATAAATAATAACCCAAGAAATAAAATAAAACAATTATTCTCAACACTTAAAATGTCAAAATTCCGAACTATGAAACATGAATTGTATTGTATTGTACATTGTAAGATTCGCATCTAGTGACATATGGGTTAACAAAAAGACTTACCATGTTAGTTAGGGGGAGAGGCATCAAAGAGAACTTCTGCATAAAATATGCAAGCCCTGAGGTAAATTTGTGTTGAAAATTTACAAGTGAAGTCTTGTACTGATGAATCTCATTCTTGTAGAACGTAATCAGATTCATGTCTAGCCAGCTTGGATGCTCCTTTAATAATGTTGAGATGTACTGCATTGCCAAATCTATTTTTGCATGCAACTCCAAATGACAAGTCACATCACCTGATATCCAATTGGAAGATTCATGTAGGGATGACTTTAGCATTTTGTTCAGAAGTTCATGACATCCAATATCTGATACATTTCTTTGCTCTGAATCCCCGAAAGTGTTCAGAGAAGATGAAAGGCATTCCAACGCTTCGAGCTTACAATTATTAGAAATATATCAGCAATGAACTTTATCTTCCAGAGAAGTATATTCAAGATAGACAAGCATGAAGCAACACATACACGCACATAAAACACGTGAAAAACCACACTCATAGAGGTCACAAATTAGAGAAACAATTTTGGGCTCATATGGCATGTTAGAACAGATCAAAAATAACAAAAAAAGGTAAGCAGCAATTCTTCCTTATCCAAAAAGCGTAAAAGGTCATAATTCAGGGTGAAAATTGGGGCAGAATAGTTACAAACTTAACCTCTGGCATTATTCATTATCTTAGTTAACCAGTCGGGTCCTGCCATAGGGTTCATGTATGTCTTTTTTGCATGTACACAAGTGGATAAGGGCAATTATCCCACCAAAACAATTATCCAAAACTTATCACTATCAGATTACAGGCAATGAACTATCAGATTACGGGCATTCATTGCTTAACAATTATTTTCCTTTATTTTTCTTTTTGAATTTCCCACTTCAGAATGTAATGTGTTTCTGACGTTAGCTCGGGAACAGGCTATATGGCTACCCAAAATAAGTGACAAGGGATTAGAAACTGAGTAGGGTTTGTAAGGAAGTGGTTTATACGTATAAGCAATTACTGCAAAAGAAAAAAGAGAAAACAGAGCAATCAAATACCCGGTAGCAAAGTTTTGTTGAAAAAAAGAGAAGAGGAATAACGCAGTAATAAGGCAACACCCATGAAGCTCCGGCGGAAAGGGAAGGCCTGCCAGGCTTTATGCCCATGGCTGCAGGATTCTTCAAGAAAGCAGAATGTCGTTACACATATCTCACCTCTCTCTCTCTGTGATTAAATGATAGTCTCACTTATGTCCAATCAAGATTTGATATACCCAAAATAATGTTACTGCACAAAGAATAAGCTTAAGAGAACAATATGCACAAAAACGTTCGGTGCCATCCTATAAACTCCAGAGCTTACCTGTTAGATAATACTTTGTATATTCCAAAACATTGCACCTCTAAATTGGGCAGAACCTTGACCCCCAAATTAGAAAGTATAGATGTCCTTACTCGAATTAAAGAATCTAGATCCACTGACATATAAATACATCTGATTAAATGCTATTACTAGTTTAAACACAATGCGATACAGAAAGAAATAATAAGTTTTCCTAAGACTACAACGAAAACAACAAAAAAACATCTCAAACTTTTCTATCACGGAATGAAATGGAAACCTTCAAGTGGAAGGTCAAATGACAAGGATTGCCCTCAAATTACTAAAAGAAGGGCGCAACTGGTTGTGCAGAAAGATTATGCAGTACACTATACTTTTATCATCATGCTTAGACCAAGTCTATAAGCCATTCATGTGCTACAAAGAGCAACATCTAAATAGATCTTAACTGAGGAGGCAACTTGGGCGTCACTATGCCAAGAAGAATGAGATCAATAAGAAAAAAAATAACACTTACATCTATTTTCATTCAACCACCATAATGCAGATTAAAATATAAGAAATTTAGACAAACTTACAGGCAGGCCGCGTCTGTTTAAGGCAGTGGCACTCATTAGAATCGCCCACCTACCCAAGAGTGCAGCATTTCGCTCCCCTACAGCATTCTTCATGCTATTTTTGGTTGACAACATTAGCCAATACTGACCAATGGTTGGATCCAAAAAAGAAGAATGGTTCGATAAGAGGGCTGACTTACTGATCAGAGCATCCATAGGAACAAAAATCATGCTCTGAAAAGATTGAACACAGTTTCTAAGTTCGATAAGAGGGCTAACTTACTGATCAGAGCATCCATAGGAACAAAAATCATGCTCTGAAAAGATTGAACATAGTTTCCAAGTATCCACTGCAAATCAAGAGAGTTAACATGAGTCGACTGCTGCTAGAAACCAATTGCATGCCACTAATGTAGTGCCTGCAATGGGAACAAGAGATTTTTTCTTCAACAAATTTTTGAAAAGCAACATAATGCTGCTTCTGATTTAAGCCGTTCTTTTGGCTTTGAAGCGGAACAGATTATGAAAAAAAAAGTTTTCACCAAACAGACTTAAATCTCTCAAAAACCCAAATACAGTAAGTAATTTTTATTCCCAAACAAGCAAATCCAAATTGGCTCTTAATAGGTTGAAGTGCTCATGTCACAACTCAACACTCAGACACGGGTATGGGACCTGTGTCCGCCGACTCTGGTTGGACACACACCAAGAAGCATGATAGCTACTGTATCGTAGTATGTTGAAGTCTCTAAACTAGTTTTCTTTTGATAGTTTTTACAAAATGGACGAAATGTTCATGTTAAAGTCAAATTATATAAAAACATATTTTCTCTTAGAAATATAAGAAAATTGTAGATTTAATTTCGACTCGTGTCTCTGGGTCCTTAGATTCACTTGGCCACGTATCCACACAGTACCTGAGTCCATGTCACATATGCGTCAAAGATTAAAAAAAAAATTAGAGCAAACTTAAACCAACTACTCAACACCTCCAAATAGCTTGCAAGCCAGTAACCGCCTTTCTCAGTTGCAGATGGAAGCAGAAGCTTTGATATGAGATGACGCTCTAATGGCCCACCATTACCCTCAAGAAGGCGACAAATTACAAGAGCGAGCTGTTCATCCCCTAGGTTTTTTGCACAAACAGTGACTGCAGAGGAAGTATCACCTCCAAGCAAAAAGAAAGCAATAGCCAGCCCAGCTGATGTCGTCCCATCAGAACATATGCATTTTTCAGAGCAGCAGCTTGATTTTTATCATCCTGTCATAGATATGCAATTGCTCGTTGGAAAAGAGAGAAGGAAAAATTTAAATCCACTTTACCACTGACATGAAAGTCAACATCATCACAATTCACAAGTACTATGAAAACCATGTGTATTAATATGTAACAGGGAACATTTTAGTACTTGCATTAGTTGCATAAGCATGTCTTAAAGGAGTCAGATTTAAGACCTGTTTGGAATCACTTCTTGAACGCATATTTAGGTCCAAATGTGTTTCTAGGATACAAAACTGCATATAGTAAGCCTGTTCGGACAAAATTTTAAGAGTCACTTTAGAGCCCCAAAAGCCCCTTTTTGCTGACGTAGGGTCTTACAACATTGGGATGTACGTTCTGAGAGAACTTTGAAAGGTGTTGATTTTTTACAATGTCAAATAATTTGACATAATTGGGCTTCACAGAAGCAAAGTTGCAGACTATGCTTATAAGATCACCTTTATAACCAATTTTGTGCATGAATTTTGCAATGTGCTTGTAGGAGGAAGAAACAAAATGTAGGGCACGGTCAAGTGTGGACGTTCACTATAGTGTAGTGACTCATCACTCATGTAGCTAGTAGGATGTGGGTAAATAACTTGGGGAGGAGATGGGTGTGTCTAATTTTAGCTCATGCAAATGTTTTGTATTATCAAGCAGTTAAATCTATGAGTCAAACAAAGAACATTGAGGTTCTTATCAATTCAAACTTTAAGTAATGTTGGACTATCCCACATCGCCCAGGCATAGCCCCCGTCTGTGCTTCTTATAAGCCTGGGTAATCCTCCCCTCATAAGGCGTCTTTTGAGGGTGAGTCATGCCCATTGGTACTTCTACTCGTAGTAATGTAGAACAGATTATGTCAGATCATGTAATCATAGCCATAAAAATGTTTCGCTTGAACAGTACAAAAATTCAAACTTGTGTGACAAGTTGGCCATGACCTAATTTTATGCTCCAAATTCCAACACGAGGCAGATTGAGAGATTATCAACATAACCACGTGTTATGAGTTATGAGTGACAGGAGTACTAGGTACTCATTATTAATAAGAATAGATGCGTACTCGTAATTAGCAAGAATATATGTACAAGTTGAGATGAAATATGTTAGAAAGAAAAACGCTTGATGAAAATTATACCTTTCCATATAGTCATTCAATTTCCTAGGAAAAAGGGATCAATGACTTGGTATCAGTAAAATTAAGGGAATGCCCATTGATTCTTTAAAGTGTTGTATGCTCGAAGGCAGTCAGATCGAGGTTCTATTGCTTACGTTGAACTTGCCTGGTCTATAGCGCGATGCATGCGCTCACTCCTCTAATCAAAAAGCTAGAGATCGGGATCGAGTGTAGGATTCAATCTATCTATAGCGAGCAGGTGGTGCATCTTCTATCTCTATCTAGCAGGTGCGGTCATCAGCCCCATGCTTTGCGGTAGGCAATGGTAGTGAGGTCGAATGGGAGATATTAAAATCCCTACTGGCAGGCAGACACTAGCAATGCGAGGGCTTACTTATAAGTCTTTTCGTAAGTAGAAGTGAGCAATGCCAATTGCAGAGCATAGTTAGGTGAAGTATCTCCGACTCTTTATTTTATTCCCACCTAATGGAGAGATGGTTAGTTCAAGTCACCGGTCGGAGATGCAGCTATGGAGTTCTGAGTCGAAAGGAGTGGTTTACCGGGCAGATGGATGGCAGGTCTATTAGACTCCAATAAAGCGAGAGGGTCCGCAGGAGAAGAAAATCCTATTCTCACTCAAACCGGCTAGTCTAAACAAGCCTTCTCACTCGGACGAGTGGCGGTCACTTCCTAGTGTATGAATCCTTATCCATAGAATGATGGGAAAAAGAAGAAAGACTGGGAGTGTGATTCCGTCCTACTGAACCGGAATGGATAGCTGAACTTGCCAGGTGGGTTACTACTAAATCAACCTCTAGTTGCTCCCCGGAGGGTTGGTTTGCTCACCTACCAATCAAATTCCTTCCCTCCTTCAGTCCCACCCACGTAGAAGTTCGGAATTAGAAGTAGGAGGCCTCCTACGTCAAGTATGGACGATTCTTCTGTTCGATCCAGAGCCCTGCCCAATAGCGCCCTAGTCATTGCTTTCAATGGATGGCGTTTCTTTCTAGATGGATCGACACCACCTGACGGAACGGAACCAAAAGTTTAGGAGAAGCAGGGGTGGATGAGTAGCCGAAGCCGAGGGCGGAGGCAGGTTAAGAAAGACGTATATAAGAAGACATGGATGGCGTAGAAGCAAGCATCCAAGGAGAATAAACAAGTAGGAGATGCAAGGCTCGGTGAGATTCGGCCAGGGGGCTGCCAAGTAGCTCCTTCGTCACTCTACAATCCTCCGAACATAAGTTCTCCCATATTTGCCTTCATAAATCCACATCAGTCCCCTCCCATAAATTATAAAAATGCATATGCCAGTCACAATGCCCATATTAGGTGGATCATGATGCAAAAACTGAGTCCTGAAATGCATATAATATTGCTATGGCTTCTCACCATCAACCCTATCTAACCAGTCAAGTAAAGCATCTAACAAATGGATTAATGACTAAATATCCTACATATTTAGAAAGTACCTGAAAATTGCGTGAGAGAAATGCCACCAATGGCTTGTCCTTGTCATCTTTGCTTATTTTAAAAAGACCAGCTAAAACTTGAAGCCTATTCAACGCTATATATAGAAGCGCACAAGCTTTAGGATCTTTGGTTTTCAGATATTGTTGTCTTGCCAGCTTCTCCATCTACAATAAAACCACCCGTGTCAAACTTGATTAAAATTGTATGCAAAAGTATTCTAGGCCCTACTTTTCCTTCAGAAGGGGATTGCAACTTCTTATCCTAACGAATCTGTAATGAAATTATCAACAAATGATATGAACACCCAATATTTATATGGAACTGTGGAACATACACATCAATGTGAAAGAAACTTGCATTTTAAACACTGAACAAGCTCACACCTTAATATACTGTTTGTGATATGAACATAGACTCCACGAAATCCCATGACATGCACAAAGTACAACCACCTCGTAACAAGCTTTTCCAAGTAAAGAATAGGAAAGAAAAGGGGCATATGACATTCTTTACCCAGAATACAATGCCAAAGAAAATGTAGTGAAAAGAGCAAAGAAACAAAGAGTAAAGAAATCGAGCGAAATATTAAATAGTTCTCAATAGTCACAGAGGTACATGAGAAACATGTTAGAACCTCAACCGCTGATATTGCAAAATCAACTAGCAAAAAAAAAAACCCTTCTTTGTATAAATAAAAGAGAATGTGGAAAACTGGTTCAGAGTCCAAATATTACTCTTACGCGCAACTGTGTGGCATTTGTATACCAAAATCCAAAGCCCGTGCTCCGTATTTCTTGCCAAGATGGTTCATTAGGTAAAAGAGAATTGAACAAATTATCTTGACAGTCGGAGATGAAAGCCCATGCAACCATCCCCGAGTTGACAGCCAACTCGCCCACTGATGGTAATCTGCCAATTTTCTGGGCAAAATGTAGCCGTTGAAACCTTACAGCAACCCAAAACCTTGAAATGAAAGAAAGAAAGAAAGAAAGAAAGAAAAATTGGCATCAACCAAAAACAACAAAATGCTAGCACCAAAAAGAAGAATATAGAAATGAATATAAAACCGGAAATCAACCAAATATCGTAAGCACAGATTCTAGAGCCTGTTTGAGTTACAAATTACAATAATCACATTTGGGAAGAAAATCTTTTTTAAAAAAGCGACAAATTGGAGATTTTGAAGAAGGGGAAAAAAAAAAGGGTGGTTTTTTAGCTTTAAAAAGTAAGCAGAATTTTTTAAACTTGTAAAGAAGCTAATCCAAACAGACACAAGTGTTTTTACCATGACCAGTTACCAAAAGGAATATAAATTCACTATTGCTCTGTTAGATAGGGTTAAAGCAAGAAGGTAAGCATTGCGCACAAAGCTTTCGTTGAAATTGTTAATAAAGCATCATCCAAACCACTATACCTAAGTACGGGCATGAAATAGTAAACACAAGATAGGTATCCAATGCAGCTCATGACAATGACAGTGACGAGTGACCTATTTAAGTAAAAATGGGCAAAACAGGGATTACAAAACAAAGATGCACTAGAATATTTTATTTGAAGAGATCTTCCACGAATGAAAATGCATACTATTTCTTATCAATACTTTTAAGTTGTACATTCCAGTGACTTTCCTCCTTATTTCCAAGAAATTCAGGGGCTTATTGAGAAATGTACGGTTATCCTCTTTCACCGCTCTCTCTCGTGCTGCCGTGCATATGTTCTCTTTGTCACTGCTCTCTCTCGTGCATATGCTCTCTTTGTCAAAACTAAAATAAATAACAAATATAATTCCAGTTTTTTTTTTCTAACAGGCTGGTCACATTTCTCTTTTCTAGAAGCACATAACCAACACACAGCTATCCACATTCATGGGATGAGATAGATTTGTTGAGATATTTTGAGATCAAGGGAAGTAGAAAATATAACAGATACAGGCTGTGGGTACGTCTACCATCCTCACAAACGAATAAAAAAGAAAAAGAAAGTTTATGATGATCATTAACGATATTCAAAACCTGACATGAGAATATGTAGTGGAGGCATCTGGACATTTAAATTGGATCAGAGAGATCTAATATCTTATAAGGAATCAGTTATTTATCGTGTAAACTGTAAATGTGGAATTTTCCTCCTTCCCACTCCAAGAGCCACGAAGTTATATCAGTAAACTACACCTTTTAGGGGCAGAGAGTGACATGATCACAGCCAATGACAGACATCAAATCTTATAGACCAAATAAATCCAATCCCCTTTTAGCTCTTCGAATAATCACCAAACTTCTCTACTTTGAGTACTTGTAACTCATAAGAAGTTTGAGTTAAAGAAGGAAGAAATCTTTGGCATCTTTTCCCAATGTCATCTAAGTCAAAAAATCATGTGACATATCTTCCATTAAAATGGGAAAGGTCATTAGTTTATTATCATCTTAAATCCACAAGTACATGCACGAACACTTCAATTTGGATGATGTGTCCTTGTCGTACACTAACACTCGACAGACATGCGAAAAAACGTGTTTTAATTATTTCACCTCAGACATGCGGCCGGAATGGGAGTGGACACCGCAAGGTGGCTCATTTGAAAATGTTTTTAGAAGTTTTGAGGTTGAAGTTCCTAATAGGAAAAAAAATCAGAGATAAGAAATAGGTTTATCTAAAAATTCAGGTAAGAAGGGTGCACGGAAAGGGGAGGGCAGACGACATGGTATATTGCATAATCAATATAAAGAGATGTTCTTATTCCCAGTGTCCTAGCAGGGTCCGTATCCTACATTTTAAGATTTTCCGTATCGCGTCATTTCCGTGGCTGTAATCGTGCTACGTGGATCAACAAGACCTACATAATAAAAAAATCAAAACTACCTTCGACCAGGTTCATCAAGACTTTCGTAAACAGAACCAGACTGTGGGTTACTAATTTCATGGAGAAGATCAATGATAGCAACGACTTGCATCTTTTCTGCAATAGTTATAGCTGCAAAGTCGTATAACTTTCCAAGTGGTTCAACAATGTCTTGAAGGTCATATATTTTCGAAGATGGCATGAATCCATTATTAGAAACACCAGTTCCCCAACCATATACAGACTGAGGCGAACCTTTCTGAAGCTGCAAAGATGACTCTTCATTCCACTGAAGTGATTTATCATTTGAACTTGTTGAAATAAGCCCTTCCAGATAATTTGACAAAAGGACTGCTGGAATGACATGGCAAGACTTTGCAGAGCAATTTCCATTCACAGAAGCATTAGAAGTGAGATTACCAACCAGATGCCGCAGAGCTACATACGCACGTTTCCAAAAGCCTGGGCAAATATGGAATCTTATGGTGAAACTTAACAATGGCTGAAACAAAACAATCGATACAACCTCATGTGACAAGATACATTAAAAGATGTAGAAAAGTTATAAATCAAAGGCATATTTTATTATTTACAATCTCTTGATTATATAGACTTACAGGAATATGAAATTAAGGAAAGAAATAAAAGCATTAAATAGAAAAATAATAACGGTCAACATGACCTAAAATAACATAGCATAAATCCCGTAATCATATCATAATTATTTCAACACTCCCCCTCAAGCTGGAGCAAAGATATCTCTCATGCCCAGCTTGCTAAGGTAGAAATGATGATTCCTGCTTCCAAGACCTTTAGTGAGAACATCTGCCAGTTGTTCACTAGACTTCACAAACGGGATACATATCACTCCGCTGCTCAATTTTTCCTTGATGAAGTGTCTGTCAATTTCAATATGTTTAGTTCGGTCATGTTGCACTGGATTATGGGCAATATTGATGGCTGCTTTATTATCACAGTACAACCTCATCGAATCTGTAGTCTCAAGTCTAAGATCTCTCAAAAGAATTTTTATCCACAATAGTTCGCAAATTCCTTGAGACATAGCTTGGAATTCCGCTTCAGCACTTGATCTAGATACAACGGCCTGTTTCTTGCTACGCCAGGTAACAAGATTTCCCCCAACAAAGGTGCAATATCCTGAGGTGGACCTCCTATCAGTGACTGAGCCTGCCCAATCTGCGTCTGTATAACCTTCCACCTGAAGATGATCATGTACACCGAAAAACAGTCCTTTTCCAGGAGCTGACTTCAAGTATCTAAGAATACGAAGAACAGCACTGTAGTGAGATTCACGTGGAGCATGCATGAATTGACTAATAACACTTACAGCAAAAGCGATGTCAGGACGCGTATGTGATAAGTAAATAAGCTTGCCCACCAATCTCTGGTATCTCCCCCTGTCAACCACTGCTCCATCGGTGTCATCTCCTAGCTTCTGATTAGCTTCCATGGGAGTATCACACGCCTTACTCCCTAGCATTCCAGTTTCCTGGAGAAGATCAAGGACATATTTTCTCTGGGAGATAAATATTCCTTGTTTGCTTCAAGCCACCTCAATTCCCAGAAAGTATTTGAGATTTCCCAAGTCTTTTATTTCAAATTCCTTGGCCAAGTATTTCTTCAACTCCTGCATATCTTCCACATCGTCTCCTGTCAAGACGATATCATCCACATACACTATGAGAACGGTGACTTTCCCTTGTGAGGAATGTCTAATGAATAGTGTATGATCACCTTGGCTTTGTTTAAAGCCATATTTTAACATAGCTTGAGTAAATCTCTCAAACCATGCTCTTGGAGACTGTTTGAGCCCATATAAAGACTTTTTAAGCTTGCAAACTTTTCCTTTGGTTTTAGAGTCTTCAAAACCTGGAGGAATATCCATATATACTTCTTCTGCCAAATCTCCATGTAGGAACGCATTTTTCACATCAAATTGATGTAGGGGCCAATTTAAATTTGCAGCAAAAGATAACAGGATTCTCACAGTATTCATCTTAGCAACTGGGGCAAATGTTTCCTCATAATCTACCCCATAGGTTTGTGTAAAACCTTTTGCAACTAACCGTGCTTTGTACCTTTCAATTGATCCGTCTGCCTTATGTTTGACTGCAAACACCCACTTGCACCCCACTGTCTTGTGCCCTCTAGGTAAGTTAACCAATTCCCAGGTGCTATTCTTGTGGAGTGCTTTCATCTCCTCAATCATAGCATGTTTCCATTTGGGATCAGTGAGTGCATCCTGTACATGGTTAGGTATAGACACCGAAGCAAGATTGGACACAAAAGCTTTATGGGAAGGAGAGAGACGGTTATAAGAGACAAAGTTAGATATAGGATGTTGAGTACATGACCTAACACCTTTACGTGTAGCAATTGGAATATTTAGATCATCAATGACAGGAGAATCAATAACAGGAATAGAATCAGAGTTACCTAGGTTCTCATCAGGAGAAGGAGGTGGCAGTGGCGGATCTGGAGCAATGGTCTTATCTTTCATCCTCCAAGTTCTTCGCTGATATACTACATCCCCTTGTTCTAGGTTTCCTCCTCTTTTCCTGGTGAGTTCCTCATCTGCCTCTCTATCAATTTCATCCTCATTTTCATTAGTCCCCAATATCTCAAATGAATTAGACACAGTCACGTTAGGCATTGGCACATGAACATCAAGTCTATCACTAGGAGTAGTGGCAACCTCAACATTATCAGACAACTCTTCTATATGCCTCGTCTCCCCCTGAAGAGGTGTCTGAGGAGTGAAATAAGATTGTTCCTCGAAAAAAGTGACATCCATGGAGACATACCACTTCCGGGTAGGAGGATGGTAACACTTATAGCCTTTCTGTGTAGGTGAGTAACCAACAAAGACACATTTAATTGCACGAGGATCAAGCTTCCCTCGTGTTGGGGCATGGTTATGAACAAAACACACACAACCAAAGACTTTAGGAGGGATAGAAAACAAGGAAGAAGGACTGGAGAGTACTTCAACTGGAGACTTTTTGTTGAGTACTTGAGTAGGTAATTGATTGATGAGATAGGCAGCTGTTAAGACTGCTTCTCCCCAAAGAGACTTTGGAGCCTGAGCAGAGAATAACATAGACCTAGCAGTGTTTAAGAGATGTCTATTCTTACGCTCAGCAACCCCATTCTGTTGTGGAGTGTTGGTACAAGACGATTGATGAATGATGCCATGATCTAAGAAATAATCTTCAAGACCAGATTTAAAGTACTCCCCCCCATTATCTGACCGAATAATTTTGACACGAGCATCAAATTGAGTACAAATCATTTTATGAAAATTTTTAAAAATTGAGTGAACTTCACTCTTCTCTTTCATCATATATACCCAAGAAGCACGAGAAAAATCATCGATGAATGTGACAAACCACCTATGACCTTTAAGTGTAGCAATTCTAGAAGCACCCCAAACATCAGAATGAATAAGAGCAAAAGGAACAATACTTTTATTATTACTAGGATAAAAAGAAGCACGGTGGTGCTTGCCTAGTTCACAATCCTCACACCGAAAGGTGGATACATTTTTATTGGACAATAACAAGGGGAATAAAAACTGAAGTAAACTAAAGGCAGGATGTCCTAGCCGCCTGTACCAAAGCATGATATCACCAGATGTAGAACCGGAAAAAGTAGAATGATGTGCTAGATGTGGTGGTTCCTGCGATTCCAGAAGATAAAGACCATTCTCCTCTCTACCACTGCCAATCGTCCTCCTCGTGATAAGATCCTGAAAAACACAGTGAGAAGGGAAAAATGTGACGCTACAATTTTTATCACGAGTAATACGACCGATAGATAAGAGGTTGGTGGCAAAACTAGGAATATGCAAAACAGAAGATAAAGATAAGGAGGGAGAGACTCGAACTAAACCTTTGCCTGAAACCGAAGAAACGGTTCCATCAGCAATCTTGACTTTCTCCTGTCCTGAATATGGTTTATAATCGGAAAATACAGAAGATGAACCAGTCATATGATCAGACGCCCCAGAATCAATAATCCAAGGGTGACTAGATTGAGAATGGAATGCACTCACAGAAGTGGCTAAGTTACCTGAATGAGCAAAAGATGATGAGGCAGTAGTAGGTGTATCCAGTCTAGACATCAAGCGACGAAGATTCTCCAAATCTGAGGCAGATAAAGCAGGAGATGGAGCCAGAGGTGTATCAGCAACGACGGAGGAATCAATAATCTCTGTATGATGGGCATGAGAACCACGGCCCCCAACGTTACCTCCACGTCCACCACGGCCCCTAGACTGTCCAGAACGACCCCCTCGACCTCCTTGTGGATAACCATGGAGTTTGTAGCAGGTCTCCCTGGTGTGATATTTGGTGTTACAGTAGTCACAAAACTGCTTTGATTTGTCAGAAGAACCAGATTCACTCGTAGTGTCACGACCACGGTTCCCATCTCGGTGAGGAGCAGAAACTAAAGCGGATCTCTCCGTAGATGCAGGTGGAAGCATAATAGAACGACGACTCTCCTCGTTCTGTATGTAAGCAAAGGCCTCCTGAAGAGTAGGCAAAGGATCCATACCCAAAACACGACTAGGAACTGGATCATACTCTGAGCGAAGGCCCTCAAGAAATTTAAAAACCCTTTCTTCAGCAACCAGTTTGTTATAAGCAGTGGAATCAGTGGGACAAACTGGCTTGTAGTCCAAGAGATGATCGAGGCGCTTCCAATTAGTAGATAGAGACGTGAAATATTGGAGAACACTCATCTCCCCTTGTTCAGATCGACCAATTAGCCGTCTTAACTCAAATATTTGGGCAGAATTGCCCTTTCTGGAATAAGTACTAGCCATGGTCTCCCAAATGTCCTGGGCAGTCGCCATGTCTAAGAACCCCTCACCAATCTCTGGAATCATAGAATGAACAAGCCAAGTCATGACAATGGAGTTTTCCATCTCCCATTTATCATAAGTGGCATCCTCGGTGCTAGGTGCTTGAATTTTACCGTTGATGTACCCCATTTTTCCTCTACCCTTAAGAAACAATGTCACGGACTGGGACCAAGCCAGGAAGTTTTGGTCATTAAAGAGAGAAGTAGTGATCTTTAAGTTCGGGTTATCAGGATGAGCAACAACAATGTTCTCAGTCCTAAGTGGCTGCGAATTCACGGTCGATTTTGTAAGATCATCCGACATCTTGAATATGCGCACAACAATTACCCGCAACAATCACAGAATGGCGGAATAGGAACAGGTACCAACGGAAAGATAGCACGCAAAGGAAGGAGGTCACAGCACCATGAAGGATGCCCAAAAATAACCTATATTCACTGGTCCATAGAAGGGCCCAAAAACACGCAGAGAATTATATTCCAATCAAAACAAGAATCTACGGTTGCAGCAAGAAGGTAAAATGGAAGATGTAGAAGAAAATGGTGACTGTGAGAGGTCTACAAGGCCATATAGGGGCTGCGACAGGGGTGGGCTGAGATCTGGGGGGCTGCGGCTAGGGCAGGGAGGTGCTGGAGGTCTGCGGCTAGGTCAGTGGGGAGTTGGGGGGCTGCGGCTAGGTCAGGGAGGGCTGGGGGTGCTGCGGCTAGGTCAGGAAGAGGGTCTGAGGGCTGCGGCTGGTGGTGGGTGGACTGGTGGTGGCTGCCGGCTGGTAGTGGGGTGGTGTTTAGGTGGTGTATGGTGGTGGTGGATCTGAAAATCCCCCTTGGGGAGGCTCTGATACCATGTAGAAAAGTTATAAATCAAAGGCATATTTTATTATTTACAATCTCTTGATTATATAGACTTACAGGAATATGAAATTAATGAAAGAAATAAAAGCATTAAATAGAAAAATAATAACGGTCAACATGACCTAAAATAACATAGCATAAATCCCGTAATCATATCATAATTATTTCAACAAAAGATAGGTCAAGGACTCAAGGCAACAAATTCTAGAAATGAGACATGATAAATACTATCTAAGAGATAAGGATATCTTTCGGCTTCTGGAAGCATAATTATTTTGGGGTAAATTACACTGACCTACCCTGAGGTAGCTGACAAATACAGGGATCCCTCCCATTTCTTAATACTAGACTTAAATCCCTCGAGGTTTGTGTTTAAATATCACTGACCTTTCTTCCTTTGATCAAATATCAGTGTATCGTTAATTAATTTTTTTCTGGAGTTTTGACAGTTACTACATCCAAACCAGCAAAAAGTTGTAAAATTATATCGAAGTCTTTCTATTTTAGTTTCACGTAGGAATCAAA
Organism: Hydrangea macrophylla; assembly: GCA_033977485.1. NCBI lineage: Eukaryota > Viridiplantae > Streptophyta > Magnoliopsida > Cornales > Hydrangeaceae > Hydrangea > Hydrangea macrophylla. The sequence goes on along the minus strand of CM066997.1, from coordinate 3,641,785 downwards.
AATTAAAGGGAATTGGCGAATTGCCTATTTTGCCACCTTCTATTAGTTCGTATTAAATGTTTGCCTTTTCTAAAGAGTACGCTATTAGATATTTGGCCTCCAATAAGATTGTATTATTGGGCGGGAATAAAATGAAGAAGAAGAACACAAAATTGTGTTTTTGGAGTATTGAGCATGTGTCCCTTTTTAAATCACTACAGGAAGAGCACGTGCAAGACCAGTGCCAATAGGAGAAAATTGGTATTAATGAAGGATAATTGGAAATAAGAATCAAATCATTATAATTGACTCAACGCAAAATGACCAAAAAAAACTATTCAAAAAGTGAGAAGATGGTCAACAATGTCATTACACAATTGCAATCAGGTGAAAATGTGAGAAAAATAATAAGTAGCATTGTGCTATTAACACAATTGAATGTTTAGTAATTACTGTAATTTGACAAGTTGAAATATTTTTCAAAGGACAGAAGCCGCATAACCATAACTTAACGGGCCAAAATGGGTTAAAGAAGAGAACGTGTGTCCTCTTTTAATCATTAGCTTTCAGTTTTAAAAAATAAAAAAATAATAATAATAAAGTTTGAATTGAGTGAAGAAACTTCTTTGATATGAACGTAAGTTTGAATTGAGAGGAGAGTATAACAGCTCTACTTTGTTTGATATGAACATAAGTTTGAGGCTGTAGAAACCAGGTATTTACCAGATGCTTTCTAATTGTGGTACAGACTACGAAGTACAACTAATTCTCAGACGTGACTACTCCTCCCAGTATACACTATCAATTCCCTCTTTCAGTAGAACCCAAAAATCTCCATATTGATGTTAAGAAAAAATCATTACAACAAACATTGCAGTTTTACTTTACACGATTCAAAACGAAAAGTCCAACAGCATATGATGTTCGTTTTTTTTTTTTCCCTTTATTTAAGCATATTATGAGTGTTTACTTCATTCAGAATGTCAAACGATGAATCACATTTTTGATGCTCAAAGATGATTATATATTGCAAACTGAATTATAATACCTGAACTTATATTTATCAGAAGTGCCTCAGGGTGATAGAGAGGGAGAGCTCCATGCAACTTCTCTGCGATTTCTACCACGCTCCAAAAACCGTAGTTTACACTTGAATTATACTTCTGTTGAGCACTTGCTGCCTAAATGCTAGAGGGAATATCATTTCTCATGTTCATCTTCATAGTAGGACCGAATCTGCAACTTGGCTTCCATTGATGAACCTTTAAAATCACCAATATCAGAATCACAGAAAATTGCAGCAAACGTATGTTTATCTGATCCACCATCACAATATACAGAATTGTCCAAGAATAGCCACTGACTAAAGAGGGAAAAGTAATCCTCATGAACAACCACAGCTGTTGCTCGAGAGCCCCACATGAAGTCCTGAATAGCAGGGCATAAATTAGTGCATGCAATGCAAACCCATATATTTCTTTTTTAAAGAATTTCCTTGCTCCCCCTGAGTTTGACTACTACATCGTTTTGGAGCATATACCCGCAACTCATTTCGTAAGCAAACCCCAAGTAATAGTTGACCATTCCCCAAAGTCAACCAATTCAAAGCAACATCTCCATTGAGAGATAATGTATCTTGAAGTGTAAAACAGCCTGCTCCTACGAGGTGCACGGCTTCCCATATACAGATAGTATTAGATGTTTCTAAGTTTTTTGCTGGGCAGATAGTTGCAATCTTTCTACCACAATTAGATATAGATATTGTAATGATGGGGTCTTGGTGGGCGACAAGCATACCCACAAGGTCCCACTGTACATTTGTGTCTGATGGTTTAGCTCGTATACTTCTCCATAGTTTTATACTACCATTAGCACATCCAGTGACCATGTGATATGCAGAATCCCACTTTTGTTCTTCAAACAGAGTACAATTACTGGGACCGACCACATCAAAGCTTGTAACCTGATCGTGGTTGTACGGGTCTGGAAAGACGGACGAGCAAGGATGAGCAACAACACAATATCTCTCATCGGAAAAACTACTTTCCGATGTCCACTCCTTTTCAACAGTGTCTCTACGGTCGAAACCGCATACACAGCAATTTACAGACAAATCAAAAGAATGCATTGTAATTTCCCACGATAGAGCCAGAAATTCTTTCTTCCACACTGCAAATAACATAAATTTATTGCAAATAAAATTTTTTTGACAGGTTGAAGACAATGGAACAGAGCAAATCTTGGTTGGTCCCTCTCCTTGGCCACGCCCAGTAAAAGGGATAGTGCATAAATTCTGACATGACACTTTCTCTTCTCCATTTTCAGGAACTTTAACTACGAAGCAATCAATACCTACAACACATCCCATAAAAAGTACACAGTCTTCATCTAATAGAGAAGGTGCCCACCATAAGCTTGTATATTTCTTGTAAGTATCCTCGTGTACAACTTTTCCAGAAAGTTTCCAAGAGGGATTCAATGTGGGCAGACCAGCAATGGATGTGGAAAAATTGGAAAGTGTCCAAAATAGAATCAATCCAGAAGAATCTATAGAAACAACAAGTCCAACTTCGCACCTACGAGGATGCACTGCGACTTGTATAATTTTTCCAATATGACTGTCTATGTCTAAAACTCCATTAGCATAACATGACACGAAGTTATCTCTATGATTCACTATTTCATCTTTATTTTGTGATGGTGGAGAGTATAATTGTGACCAGACTAAGGAATTACAAGGTAATAATCTAACCAAAGAGCATATGTTTGGTGGACCAAAGACTTGATTCCTCGAGATAAGAACATTATTAACTAGCAAATCAGTACTTCCCACTTCTGAACCCACTAGTTCTTGTCTCTTCCATAAGGTCACTCGTGGGAACCTCATCAGGGCAACATCATCAAGACAGTGGATGGCCCAGAAAGTCACCAAAATTTGAGGACCAAACCCAACTAACCATTCGCACTGGCCAGCCTTGTCATGCTCATAACCTTCAGAAGAAAAATGGTTAGCTCCATCAACTTCTGTTGCCCATCTTACATATATATCAGAGACTAGGGTTCCATTCAATGCCTGATTTGACTCAATCACAGCTGAAACACGAAAAGACGGCCTCGTGGCTTTTTGGTCATTACTGTCCCTGCCAAATTTTTTGACCTTACCATCATCAATCTCACTCCATAACCTTATAGTTCCATCTAAGCAGCAAGTTAACAACACATGCCTCCATGAACACCGAGCATCAACTGATGGTCTTCTTCTTCTTGATGGCCTCCATTGAATCATAGAAACAGGCATCGGATGATGTAGCTCCACTTTTACATGTTCAGATTTTCCATCACTATGACAAATTATCACATATTTGCTCGCCTCACTGATTGGGGTTGATGATCCATCACCGTGCAGTTTATACAGAGGTGCTGTTGCGGAAGTTCTTTGATAGACCAGGTTGCGGAAACAAGTGTTTGAGGCAATTCTGTTTTAAACTTCCAAGCTATTTCCCAGCACTTTCCCTGCTTTCTCCACAAAATTACATGAATGCCACCTGATACAATCCCATCACCTGAGTCTGTCCATGTGATAGCATCCACTTTTGTAGATTGAACTAGTACTGCAGTCTGCCTCCAACAAAAAGAACCTGAATATGAGTAAATAAGTCCAAATTTAAGACAATCAAAAAGAAGGGAGAGGAAGAGAGATTATAAGGGCATAACAGATAATCAAAGGGCGTTCGAATACTGAGCATCATATACAGAGGATTTTTGCGTATAGGATTTCAAAATTTAAAGTAAGAAGAAAACAGAAAAGAGAAAAAATATCACCAATTCCTTTGAATGAAAATTTGTTATTTACACGGAAAAAAAAGAATAGAACTTTATCTTTCTTCAATGACAAAACCAATTGAGTTTGTACCCGTATTATATGTATCACATTGCTATCTGCATCATACACATCAGATCAAATGTAATAAGGCACAGCAAAGATGTGATTCATAGATCCATTTTTTGAATACATGTCACAAAATTATACGGTGCCTAACTTACTGTAATAGTTTAACGTTCCCATAACAAATGTATCATAAAGAGTAGATAGGGCATGACACATCTTTGTATCATCCATATATCATGAGAGAGTCATAAAGTCACATTATATAATGTATCAATGAGACAGTGTCAAGTGAAACACGACGTGATGTTGTATTCTATCATAATCGTAAGATAAAATAATGCCTACACCACAAAACTACGCTTTAAAAAATGGAAATGTAGTATTTTCGTGACTTCTAGTCCTAAAACGGCAGTCATGCGGATAGGACTGATGCACCCGATACGAATTGCTAATGATGCCCATATCAAAAAATCTGTGAAGCACGAGTGCTTCTAAAATGGGGCCACACGCCCACTTAGTGCGTATGGAGTGTGAGTGCGCACGTAGAGTGTATGGACTCCATTGCAGTTCTTGGAGATGATTGAGTGCGGCTTGAGTGCGGCAGAGTGCGGCCACATCGTTTTTTTTTTTCTTTTTTTAAGTGGCAGGGGTCTAATTTTAATTTTAACAACTTTGACGGGTGTACAACAAATACAAAAATAAAAAAGAGAGGCAATATACAAGGGTTTCTTGATTTCTTGAGATCAGACCACACCCAAACACATCATTCTTCCTCTCTCTCTCTCTCTCTCTCTCTCTCTCTCTCTCTCTCTCTCTCTCTCTCTCTCTCTCTCGCAGTCGGCACAGCACCTCCCTGGCGTCTCTGTTCGTCGCCTCTCTAGTTCGTCTCTCTTCCCTCTACTTCATCTCTCTATTTCACACACATGCACACACGCGCACACACACACACACCCCTATGAAACACGGACTCTTTGAAAAGGCCGTCACACCCGCACCTGGTGCGCACCCGTACTGGGTGCTCCGCGGATTCTTTGAGTTCTTTTGGAGTGAGGCTGGGGCTTTTTTGTAGCGTTCTTTTGTAAAGGAACACAAGTTCTTCATACAATTTTGAAAACTTCGGAGGTTTAAAAGATAAATAATAGAAAATAATAATAGAAATTATATAAGGTATACACTAATGCACAAATAGTAATAAAAATAATTTGTATATACTACTATCTGAAAATATATTTCTAATATTTTATCCAAGTACTCTTGTCGCACCAGCACCTTACTTTTTGACAAATTGGCGAATCCCTCGCACCCGCATCCGCACCGGTGCTACCTAGACACACACACAACCTCTCTAACTCTCGATCTGCTTCTAGCGGCGCAGGTCTCTCTCTCTCTCTCTCTCTCTCTCTCTCTCTGTGTGTGTGATCCAGGTATGGGTTCTCTTCTCTCACTCTGTTTGTTATTTATTTTCTCTCTCCTTTTTATGGTTTTTTTTTTGTTAGTCATATTATATAGCATATATGTTTCATGTTTTATTATATGTTTCTTGTTTCATGTTTCTCTCTCTTTTTTCTTTATCTCTTATTCTATGTTTTTTGTTTTATTCCTTGTTACTTGTTCTAGTTGTGAAAGTTGTGAGATTCATTTTGTGATTTGTGAAATATTTTTTTTGGTACCCCTCTGTTAGAAATGAATTCGGAGAGTATGAATTCAAATATTCTTGTAACTTTGTTTTATTTCATGTTTTTATATACTATATAGTACTATTTAAATGTGCATAAAAAAAATTTAAAAAAAAAGGTAATATATAAATGCTACGTAAAATATATTTTAAAATTTTTATTTAAGTACCCCTGCCGCACTCGCACTGTTGATTTTGGGAAAATTGCCGAACTCTCAGCACTCGTGTCCCCGTCCTCGCGTCCCCATATCCGCACTGGTGATTCCTAACAAAAAATTCTTGTATCTGATCATGAATTACTATCAAGGCTTTCAAACTTATAGCAACTTGGTCCAAGTTGAGTTTTAAAACTATGGCCCACTGTAACCCTTGAGAAGAAAGGTAACATGTTGGCTCTATGAGTGGAGCCATGGTATTGTGAGGCCTTGGTGTGGTGGTTTGTTCTCAATGCAATAGGAAGTGGGCAAGGTATATGGCTCTCGATGAAGTAACAATAATGACATCAACTCGTGAGATGCGTTAACACATGATGCACTCAAAAGAGTAATTGTCAGGGGCCTTGTTGGGAGTGAATAGATAATTCAATTAAAAGGTGCATTTGTAGGCTCACGCGTGAGGAAAGATTGATGAAGCTACATGTGATGGTAGAGTCCCACATAAAAAGGATTAATGTCACCAAGGACTTACATGGTTGGCCAAATATCATGGCTTTAGCTTTTGGGTTAAGTTGGCTGTATACCAAAACCTTTCATTTTTCAAGTCCCTCGTCCTTCTGGCTAGTGCAGACAAGGTGTTTGTGAAGTTGCTCATGTGAGGGAAAGTTTGTCGTAATTGCTACCAATATATTTGACTTAATAAGCTTGATGGAAGAAAAATAGGCATACTTAATTGTTGATTTCATAACCAAACTTTCTTTGTTTGAATGAAAACTTCACTAGGTTTAGCTATTATACTCATTGGAAAGTGATAGTAACAACCGAAAACCAACCACCCAACACCAATCGGTATGACGTGATTCACTAATGCTTTCGGCCGAATTTGGTTTCACGTTTAGAACACCGAATTGGTTTGATTAGGTTAATATATCCAATCGAAAACGACCATTTACAACGATAGTTCTTGGGATGCTTTCATGTGGTATTGTGCTCAGAAGACAACTTAAGTGTATTATTTTTGTGGTCGGGTTTTCCAACTTTGTTCTTCATTCTTGTGAAGCGTTGAGCTCATAACCTTTCTATAAACAATTTCTTCCATCATAAAAAAATGCTTCTCACCAAGTTGCCCATGGATGTATGTTTAGAGTCAAACAATGAAACAACTATATTCGTCTTCAGGATCTTGGTGCCTTACTGTGATAAAGAGTCTACAACTTGTAGTACCCGTAAAATCTGTAATACTTTATTTATGTAATTTTCTAATTTCCTAATCCGACCCTGTATGATTTAATAATATATTTTTAATATACATGGTTGCCACTTGAATATATATATATATAACTATAGGTTACATTTTAATATTTATTGTTGCCTAATTTATAAACAATAGATTTTATGATATATTCGTTGCCACTAATTTTATAATCATAAATTGTAATATATATTTTTAGTTGTCGCTTAATTATAGATCGCATAAACCCGATCCCTCGCATATTAATATATTTTAATATTTGTTGTCATTTAGAATTATAACCATAGGTTATATATATATATATATATATTATTCGAACCCAATAGTCCCGAGACTATAGTCGTAATTATTATTATAGTACTGACAATTTTTATTGTTACCCCGGACATTAAGTAATGTCCGGACTATTAATATTGGACCCGGACTGAATAACACACGAATCTGATATTTTCCCGGACTGAAAGGCACGTGACTCGAGATAAGACCATATCCCATAATTTAAGATTTTGTAGTACACCTATATCTAACTTAAGTACAACCCTAAACTAACATATACCCATTGGGTATTCACTCTACCCAAACACCCCCTATGACCCTTGGACCCCTACCACGTTACCCCCTCAAAACCCACCGGACACTAACCCCCACCCCCCAACCGTCGGATCCCCCTCAGCCCATTCCCTCTCAATCAATCCCTCATTTCTTACTCACTTACACACACCACCCATCACCCTCACTACCACCGCCAAAATGGGATGCCACACACACACACAATTTTTTTATATAATAGTAAAACCAAACCAAACCAAGCCTTGTGTCCCAATCAATTGGGGTCGGCTGTATGAATCCTTTTTCTCCATTCTGCACGATCAAGAGCTATATACTCATTTAAATTATATATATTCATATCTTGTTGCACCGCATATTCCCAAGTCAGTCTAGGTCTGCCTCTCCCCCTAACCATTCCAGGCACTACGATCTTATCACTCTTTCGCACAGGTGCATCTACAGGTCTTCGTTGCACATGGCCGAACCATCTAAGTCTATTCTCCCTCAACTTATCCTCAATATGTGTCACTCCTAAAGTCTCTCGGATGTACTCATTTCTAATTCTATCTTTCCTAGTCTTACCACACATCCATCTTAGCATCCTCATCTCCGCTACACTCACTTTGCTAATGTGTTGTTTCTTAGTTGCCCAACACTCTGTCCCATAGAGCATAGCTGGCCTAATAGCTGTCCTATAAAATTTTCCTTTCAATTTTGCTGGTATTCTTCGATCACATAATACTCCAGAAGCACTCCTCCACTTAAGCCAGCCCACTTTAATTCTATGGGTCACGTCATCACCAATCTCTCCGTCTCTACTGATCATTGAACCTAGATATCGAAAGTGTTCCCTTTTTGGGATCTCCTGATCTTCGATCTTCACTGCTTCGTCGTCTCTACTTCCACTGTTGCTAAAAGTACATTCCATGTATTCTGTTTTCGTCCTACTTATCTTTAGCCCCTTAGTCTCCAGTGCTTCTCTCCAAGCTTCTAATTTAGTGTTGAGTCCCCTTTTAGTCTCATCAACCAAAACAATATCATCTGCGAACAACATACACCATGGGACCTCATCTTGAATGTGTCTAGTCAATTCATCCATAATTAGGGCGAACAAATAAGGGCTCAAGGCCGACCCCTGGTGCAGGCCTACAGTGATTGGGAATTCGCTGGTTTCTCCGGCTGGTGATCTAATTGTAGTAACCGCTTCATCATACATATCCTTCACCACGTCAATATAACCCTTGGTCACTCCTTTCTTCTCTAGCACCCACCAAATTAAATCTCTAGGCACTCTATCATAAGCTTTCTCTAAATCAATAAAAACCATATGTAGATCTTTTTTCTTCTCTCTATACTTTTCCATTAGTCTTCTAAGTAAATAAATTGCTTCCATAGTTGATCTCCCAGGCATAAATCCAAACTGATTTTCTGACACTGATGTTGCGCCTCTTAATCGATGCTCCATCACTCTCTCCCATAGCTTCATAGTATGGCTCATCAACTTAATACCTCTATAGTTGTTGCATTGTTGTACATCTCCTTTACTCTTATATATAGGCACTAGGATGCTCTTCCTCCACTCATCAGGCATTTTTCTAGTCATTAAAATCCTATTAAAAATTTTTGTAAGCCAAGATGCCCCCACATCTCCCAAGCATTTCCAAACCTCAATGGGGATCCCATCTGGTCCTAAGGCCTTGTTGGGTTTCATCTTCTTCAAAGCAAATTCCACCTCAAACTTCCTTATTCTCCGATAGAATCTGTAATCTCTAGTTTCATCGTAACTTCCAGTTTCTTCTTCCATTGTGTTATCCATATGTTTTTCATTCAGCAACTTCTCAAAATAGCTCTTCCACCTTTCCTTAATCTCTTCGTCGTTCACTAATACCCTAGAGTCATCGCTTTTTATACACTTAACCTGATTAATGTCTCTTGTTTTCCTTTCTCTCGACTTAGCAAGCTTATAAATACATTTTTCTCCCTCTCTAGTGTCTAGTTTGGTGTAGAAGGCGTCATAGGCTTTCATTTTAGCAACTCTAACTGTCCTTTTAACCTCCTTATTTGCACATTTATAGCTTTTGAAGTGTTCCTCACTTCTATCATTTTGCCACTTCTTAAAGCAATCCTTTTTGGTTTTTACTGCAGCTTGTACCTCTTCATTCCACCACCAAGTATCTTTAGAAGCTAACCCTCTTCCCTTCGACTCTCCGAGGACCTCCTTCGATATTCTCGTGATGCACCCTGCCATTCTATCCCACATAGTATTGCTTCCATCTTCCAAATTCCAAGGTGCTTCTGTATACATTCTCTCTTGGAATATTGCTAGTTTCTCGCCTTTAAAGTTCCACCACCTAGTTCGCGAGTTTATAGGGTCTTTTCTAGTACGACATTGTCCTTTTATATGGATATCTAAAATAGTAAGTCTATGTTGAGATGTTAAACTCTCTCCTGGGATGACTTTACAGTCTTTACATGCTAAGCGGTCTGCCTTTCTCACAAGGAACAAATCGATCTGGCTTCTATTAGATCCACTCTTAAAGGTTATCAAGTGTTCTTCCCTCTTTTTGAAAAAGGTGTTTGCTACTACAAGATCATATGCTACTGCGAAATCTAAAATACTCACCCCTGCCTCATTCTGATCTCCAAAACCATACCCCCCATGCACCCTCTCATATCCAGTTCTATCTTTGCCTACATGGCCATTAAAATCTCCACCTACAATTATCTTCTCTCCTCCCGGTATTTCTTGCATTAAGGCGTCCAACTCATCCCAGAATTGTCTTTTAGTGTGATCATCCAATCCTACTTGGGGCGCGTATGCACTAATCACATTAATTATATCCACTCCAACTACCAGTTTGATAAGCAATATTCTGTCTCCTTTCCTCGTGACTGTCACAACTTTATCCTTGAGGTTCTTGTCAACCACAATTCCGACACCATTTCTATGCCTATCTTTCCCTGTATAGAATATCTTATACCCGGTCTTTTCTACCTCCTTAGCTTTCTCTCCAACCCACTTTGTTTCTTGTAAACATACTACATTAACCTTCCTTCTAATCATAGTGTCTACTAGTTCCATAGCTTTACCTGTTAAGGTTCCTATATTCCAAGTTGCTAACCTAAGCCTATAGTTCTGGACTACCTTCTTTACCCGCGGTGGCCCAGATGAGCGCGGGAACCCTTGCTTATTTAACACCGCACCCGGGCGTCGATGCGAGACCACGCTAGAGAGAGAGAGGAGCCAAACCGAGGCCACGCCGAGGAAGGTAATGCTCTCACGCCCCCTCTGTAATTTCTATACACTCACAGACGGACACACACCCTCACGCACACCCTTGAGCAGACCCGAGACCCTCCACCATGGCCGGCGGCCATTAAAGCTCATACGAGCTCGGGTTTTTCGCCCGTCACCAAATCACCTAAGACTTATGCCAAAATGACCCTAACGACTCCCTTAACACCCTCGATGAAGGGCTCGAAGATTAAGTCGCGTTTGGACGACCTACGGTTCGATTATTCTTTTGAAAACGCAACTGTTTTTGCCCCCGTACGGACAGACCGTTAAGATTCAGGCTTCAAGACCTATACCGTTAGATCCGGCTCGTTGAGGCACTCGATTTCGACTTAAAGTTTGCGTAATTTCGTTAAGAAACGAGGGAGATATGGTCGATTGAAGTTTTTGTGTATTTTTGGATATATATACGTTGTATATATATATCCACGACAAGTTTTTGGGGAAGATGATGACGTGGACTTGGGAGGGGCTGTTTGGCAAAATAGCTTATGGGTTAGCTTCTGTGTGTTGGAAATTTGGTTTGCCAAATTAGAAGCTTACATATTTAGATATTAATTGATTTAGTATTAATCTTGTTTCATTTATATTAATCATGTTTAAATTAACATTTTAATACTTTAAATTATTTACTAACTATGATTAGTGAATAATTAACTTTGTACTAAAAATTTAATAATCTATATTATTAAACTAGTAACTATATACATATAGTATATATTAACTATTTAAGTAAAAAGTTATTTGTCTTAAATTAGTTCAAAATAGTTTTAAATAGTATTATATAGCTTTTAATATTCTGAAAAAGAATACTTTAATATGTATCATATTTTGAAAATATATTTTATCAATTAATTAGTATACCTTATTATTTATTTAATTTAAATAAATAATCAAAATTAGTTTTAAAGGGTAATAATTAGGTATAAAATACCTAATGGCCATTTTTAAAATGTAGAAAAATTATGTTGATTTTTCCAAGGCCTAACGACCTCGTTTTATAAATTGTTTATTTATAAAACCCAAACTTTAGTATTTTATTTAATTAATATGGACCCGTTTGCTTGTCCTTAATTATTTAAATACCAAACGAGTCCCGAAAGTTATGAGAAAAATATCACTAGCATATTTTAAGGTCTAATATTTAATAAAAATATTTCTAAGGACCTCTTGTCCTTCTAAATTATATTTTATAATTATGGGACTCCGAAGACTATAATTATATAAATAGTACTTTAATAATTTATAATAAATAATCCGTAACTCAGAAAAATACGCGGTCAGTTCCCAGAGTCTTAGAATAATGTCTAGATACATTCCCTTGAGTTTGGAGACCTTTCGACTCGGTCGAAAATACAGCTTACCTGTAGGGCCTACACAGGTATAGAAACTCAGCCTTTTATGTGACGGACTCCGATTTGAGTCTAGTCAATGTCGTTGGACTTAGAATGACACGTAAATCACTACCTTGAGGTTTATATCCTCATTTAGTAAAATTACCATTATACCCCTATCATTAACACATACGCTTCATCACCGTTGTTCTATTATACGTTGTAGGACTGTGACTTATCCACCGTTCGGAGAGTCATAAGCTGGACAAGACATCCAGGTGAGTGTTTCTAACCTCACTCTCAATATACATAATGACTGCTAGAGTATTTGTATGTATGTACCGTACTTATGATGGTTATTCGATGTGCGTAGATGTTTACGTTATATATATCTGTTATGGAATTGATTACTATGTGACAAGCTTGTTAGATATCATTATGATATATTGATAAGAAGTAAAAGAAAAGGACTATATGTGAAGGGATGTTTAGCCATGTGTATGCTGTGATGGATAATTGATTATGGAACGTTAGCTTGAATGTTTTATATAGCAATGTTGATTATATGAGCACGTTGTTATTATTGATTTGATAACCATGCCTAATTGTGCAAATGAGAATAAAGAGCATGTTAAAAGAAGTTTTATCTATATGTCTTGCCTAATGTAATTGTGTCATCGAGAATCATGTAACTGAATGTCACATCATGGTGTCAGTAGACGCAGTCAATGTCAGTCAGTGACCCTGGCCAAGTGAGGTTGTGAGTTGAAGTAATTAGGAGTCTTGGGAAGTATGAGTTGTTATGATTGAGATTCTTGTGTTGTGAGTCATGAGTCGTTACGATTTGGAAACCCTTGAAGATGATAAAGTTACGTGATAACGGGACAGTATGATGGAAATGCAGAATATTGTGATTGTAATAGTAAGAGAACAGTTAGAGCTGCTATTGTGCCAGTCGTCCGTGTAAATGCCGGAGATGGTGCATGCGTCTGGGTTTACCGTCGTACTGCTTAGCAGTTAGTGCTCTAATGTACTAGTCGTCCAAGGGGTTTTGCCGAGGATAGTACACACGTTGTATGGGTTGCTTTCGTGCTGTATATCATGCACTAGTCAGTTACTAATGTACCGTCCTCTGCGGTGGGATTTCCGTGATAGTACACATGATGCGTGCCTTTGCCGCCATGCTTGCCGTTTCGCAGTTAGTATTCTGACGTGCAACTCGTTGGGTAGTGATTCACCAACCAGCGAGGGTATAGACGATCGAGCCAATTCCGCAATCGTGCTATTTGGATTATGAGGCCGTAAGGCGACGATATTATTATGAGGCCGTAAGGCGACGATGTTACTATAAGGCCGTAAGGCGATGATGTTACAGTATCAGAGTGCGCAGTGAAAGTGTGGTTTGTATTGTGAAAGCAAGTTCAGGATAAGTTGTTGTTGTGGGTTTTATAACCCGATGTTATCGAGTTGCATTGGTTATGGAATTTTATATTCCAGAGTTTGGGTTTGGGTTCATTGAGTACGCATTTACATGCACGAACATAATAGAAATGAGAAATTGATTAGTACGTATATGTTGATATGATTACAAGAAGCAGACAAACATGTTATGAATTATATTGATCTTGTTATTTGGTTAATGATAGATGTTTAGTAATTGCATCATATGTTAATTGATACCTTTGCTATGTCCGTGTGAGCGACGTCAATCGATAATGGACTATCCGCATCCTAAGATGCAAAGTAATAACGTGAGATGAGTGGTTAGTGTATGTATATTGGTGGTGAATATGGTTATGAACGCCCACTCAGCTTTGTTGCAAAGCTGACGGCATATTACGCCTGGACAATCCAATATCCAGATTTCCTTGCAGGTTGGTCAGAGGACAATTCAGTCTTGAGAGTAAGATGCTAAGGAACACTGGAAGTGTAAAGCTAAATTGGAGACCAAAGATAGCCGACAGCATTGTGTATTCAGAATAGTTGCGGTATTAGTACTGGGACCTGTGATTTGTAATTGTTTAAATTGTTCATATTAAAGTTTTAAGTTACGATTAGCTTCCTTCCCTTCTTTTTCATATTGTTTATAGTGTTAGAGGACAGGACGGCTTTGTAACTCGTCATTCCCTACGGGTCCAGAAAGGAAATTTTAAATTTTCCCTATTTTTGGCTACTCCGGGGCGTGACACAACTAGACTGAGTTAAGCTTTTGGATCAGTTTCGGTGTCAACATGTATGTCAAAGACTCAAGATCTTCGTCGTGGACACCATTCCTCTCTCTCAATTACTAAGAAATTGCCAATAGGTACATACAGCACATTGCATGTGTCCGGCATGCACATTGAGTATACAGACCGTTAATAAAGGCTGTTGTTACCAGCCCCCATCAAGGGTATGCCCAAAATTCTTAAGTATTCATTATTTAAACCCCTCTAGAGTACTCTTATGATTTGCAAACATTGCAAAATTCAGAGAACGCTTAAGTAATAAAAGTCTTAATCTTTACCAATTCCTTCTTTATAATTGAACCCAAAGAATTACCGTCTACAACATATTCCAAAACCAAATTACTATGTACTCAAATCACTAACATATGTAAATTCATATCAATTATGATAGACTAAAAAAACTTCTACTCAGTGATCAAATTATCAATTCCAGATTTAAATATCACCATGACAGAGCTAAAACAAAAATACACACACGTACCATTGGAAGTTTCCAAATCGTACGAAAACAAGCCGATACAGTTACCCAATGATGCGGCGAGGTCTCCGACGGAAGGCACGACCGGCAACCAAGAAACTGCAGAGACAGCGCCAGTGGAGAGTTCGATGACTTGCCGGAAAATAGGGCCGATTAGGGCTTCTTCGCCGGAGAGAGGGGATGGGAAATGAGAGATCACGAGAAGAGAGGAGGCTCCATAGGCTATCCATGAGTATCCGGCGAATTCCGGCAACCCAACTGATGGTCGATTCGGAGGGGGTCGGCGCCGGAGGGATGTTCTCCGATTTGATGAGTTTAAGAGGTAAGCGGTCCGAGAAATCGACGGCGGTGGTTGATGTCTCTGGTTCGGTGGTGGCGGTGGTTGTAGTGGTGGTTCTGTCGTGCATTGTGTCCTTGGCTGGGAACCTAGAGAGAGAGACGTGTTGAGTAATGGTACTGACACAACACATTGCACAATATAAAGCACAATAGGGTTTTAAATGTCTGCATACTGTGATGTATAAGTGATGCATAAAAAAGTGTGAAAAATTCAAACAGCATATGGTACAAGTCATTTAAAGCTATGTTGTGCTTTGTGTTGTGCAATGTGTTGTGTCTGTAGCATTACTCCATCTATAAAATCTTGTTGTGAAATATGTTATGAAATGTAAGATGTGCCTAGCATTTCCCTGAGTAATGGTGGGAATACTTAAATATTCTTCAATGAAAATTAAGGTAGTCCGAAGTCAATTTGTAATGCCTCGTTTGGGAATTGCAACTTTAGAAAAGAAAAGGAAAACTAAGAGGGTGTTTGGAAACCAAAGGGAATGGACTTCTAGAAGAAGAAGTCCATTTACAGAATTGAAATTCGTTTGGTGAGATTTGAGAATGGACTTCTTGACAAGAAGTGCATCTCCAGAATGCCCATTTCAAGAAGTCAAAAATCCTGACTTCTCAAAACTGTGATTTTTGCACTTCCCCAGAAGTCAGGAGCTTTATACACAGAATTACACTTTTATCCCTTGTTTTATAATTAATGCCCTCTTTATCCAAACCCCATACATGAATTATGTAGCCTAGCCGAATCCCTATTATTTTACAATTCCTATAGAAAATAAGTCATTTATCCAACATTGTAATTAAAAGTGTTTTTTTCTTTTTTCTATTTTTTCGGTGCCCAATTTTAGTTTATTTGACATGATAGTTATGGATAAATATTTTTAATTTATTTCAGCTAACTATTTTGCAGTCTAAAATTATATACAATAAAATGTTATATCCATTTAGTTTTAAATTCATGATTAAGGGTAATATTGGTAAGTAAGTATAAGTTTTTACTTTTAAAAAGTTGCCACCAAACATATTTGCACATTTAGATGCACTTTTTATTTAAAAAATACTCATTCGCCATACAAATCCTTCTTTAAAAAAAGTCCATTTTGAAAATTCCATCTTCAGAAGTCCATTCCGGAAATGGACTTCTGTGTGAGAAGTTACGCCAAACAGCACCTAAGTATTATGGCTTATTTGGTAACGTTGTTGTTTTTTGTTTCTTTGTTTTTGTTTCATTTTTTGAGTGTGCTCCTTGTGTCCTTTTTTGTTCTACGTCTCTCACAGTGAGGCACAATTTTGTAAGAAAATACTTTTAAGGGATATTAGGTCATAGACCCTTAAAAATTAAGTGTCTTAATAAAAACCCACACGATTATGCCTTTTTTTAAAAGCCTCTAGCTACTTTTTTTTCAGCGAAAAGCCCTTCTGATAGATAAAGACAGATAATATTATTTGTTGACAGAGATATAATATTCACAAAAACAACCAAAATTTCTCATTTTTGGCCTTTTGGAATTTATTTTTTTTTTATTTTTTTTTTTTTATGTATTTCTTTGAGATCTACGCATTAGACTTGAAAATTTTACAAAAAATGATAAGTTATAGCCTGATTTTGAGATTTACCTGTCTAACAGATAATATTATTTGCAATTTTAAATCACCATAACTTTCTCAATTCTTGGACTTTTTGGGTGATTTTTTTTTTAAATTTTTTTTTTATTTCTTGTATTTTTTTTAGATTCATGCATCTATGGTGCCAATTTTACCGAAGAAATATGTTTTTATTATTATAATTTTTTTTTTCAGTTTTCCATCTTTTTAAATTTTTAGTTTTTTTTTTCCAGTATTTCATGGTCAATATTGAAACGTACTTGTAGAACAAAAGTTATAACAATTTAAAGTTGTTTAGGCATATAAAAAGGACCTAATAAGTTAAAGAAAAGTAACATGAATATGATTTTTAGCTTGGAATAATTTTATTTGAAAGACTATGGCTGAAGCTCCCTGGTTTTTAAAAGGGAAAATTACATTTTAGTCTATTAAACTATACACATATTTTTAATTGGGTACATAATTTTTTTTTTTTTTTTTTGCAATTGGGTCCTTGAACTTCAAAAATTCATTCAATCAGACCCAAATTCTGACACTGTTAGCTAAAATTATTAGAAATTGTCACGTACGTTGCACGTTGCACGTAGTGCTTACCTGTCACATGTTAGGTTAAGACAAACACGGGAGACTGTGAATGGTTAAAAAATGATGTGATTTGGGTATGATTGAATGCAATTTTGGATCTAGTCGAATGTGTTTTCGAATTTGATTGAACGCGATTTCAGATCTGATTGAATGCGATTTTTCGTATTATTCACAATCTCCCGTGTTTGTCTTAATCTAACATGTGACAGGTAAGCATTACGTGCGACGTACGTGACAATTTCTAATAGTTTAAGCTAACAATGTCAGAATTTGGGTCTGATTGAATAAATTTTTGAAGTTCAAGGATCCAATTGCAAAAAAAAAATAAAAAATTATGCCAATTGAAAACATATTATAATTATTGGACTAAAGTGTAATTTGCCCCTTTTTAAAACTATGCACGAAATAGGAGGAAAAAGACACAAGGAACTTTACTCCAAGTTCTGTCTAATGGAACGGCACTGGTACTGATGCACACTCTTTTACCTCCATTAATGATTGATAAGAAGGGTAGTGCACCGAAACAAAGTTCTTCTAGTTCTAGGTCACTAGTATTTTTAAAATTGAAGGAACCTTGTGAATGTCTGTGAAATTTATCCTTTACCAGATAAAGGTGAAACCATTTTTGTAACCTTCTTTTTGCTTTCACTTCTCCCAACTAGGGGTGAAAACGGTTCGGTTTGGTCGGTCCAATTTTTAGGTAAATTAATCGATTTTGGTTTCGGTTCAGATTGGTTTAGTATAAATTTCCGATCGACTCGACTCAGCTCAGATTTTTAAACTAGTTGAACCGGCGATTTGCTTACCCCTAAGTCCCAACCTTCGCCGCCCAAATAAGTTTTGAAAACTTAAAATTTTGCAAAATTCGCCAAAGTAGAAAAGTGAAACTCTTTATTATTATTATTATTATTATTATTTCCTATGTACAATTAAAGCTTTCTTTTATCTCCCCTCATATTTTATTTTTTTCTTACTATTTCCGTGAAACTATGACAAGAACGAGTTACTTTTCTTTACAAACCACCATTTATTATTTGGAATTGGAGTGAATTGGCAAATTGCATTTCTATATTTCTTTCAATGTATATGAAAGGGTACTAATTCAAAGTATAACTCCTGCAAAGCATGTGACAATGTGAATTTATCATCTGTTCTTCGGCTGCAGGATCTTAATGTCAACACATATAAGAAATTATTAAAGCCAAAAAAGAAAAGGGGGGAATTGGAATCATAAAAAGACATGAAAAACCCATAAATTGAAAGGAAAAAAAAAGGTTTTGGTTCTCTCTTCTTCTGGTATACAATAAGTCCTACAATGAGTTCAACATTCCAACTCAAAAAAATGTAAATTTGTGTCAAACTGGTAACTAATCCAAACATGGTCCTTGTAAGGACAAGAGCAAACAGTGCGATAGACAAGTTTTACGTAGTTCTGGAACCAAAGCGAGACCACCTTTTAGTGCCATCTTTGGAATCATGGAGGTTTTCAAGTGACTTTCCTTTTCTATACCGAGACTTTCCCAGTTCTTTCAAAAGTTCCGCTAGCCTTTTCTTCTCATCATCCACGTCTGGATTTGCCGTTCCAACCTTCTCTTTCCTCACCTTTTCTTCTCATCATCCACGTTTGCCGTTCCAACCTTCTCTTTCCTCACCGTAAGTATGTACTCCAATATCTCAATTGCATCTTTCCACCCTGCAGCAATAACTACCATGAGTTTAACTAGGTTTTTTTTTTTTTTTTTTTTTTTAATGTTTATAGGCCATTTAAAGTTATTTAGAGGCTCCACCAGTAGATGTCTTTTTGCCAAGACTCAATTAAGCTGCAAAACTTAATGCTGTATTTGGTACGGAGGCGACTTTTTTTAGCAGTTCATGCATCAACATTGATATACTATAGATATATACAAAGAGAGGAAAAATGAGCGAGTGTGCGAGTATAAAAGGAGAGTTTTGGTAAGTGTATAAGCAAGCCCAGTAATAGTTATAGCCCTTGAAGAAAATTTAAGAAAGATGTTAAAAGCATAAGGGTCTGTTTGTGCGTCCACAATTTAAGAAAGATGTTAAAAACTTAAGGGTCTGTTTGTGCGTCCACAAAATTAGAACGGAAGGAAGCCCCTCTGTTTAACAGGCCTCGTTTGGCAACATATTTTGCTTATGAAATTCAGCCATACTGGCTAGACGGTTTTATAATAATTTTGTGGAGTTAATTAATCACGTATAGGCTCCAAAAGCTTTAGCCAAATGGGGCATCAGTCAATGAAGGTGATACATGATATGTATGAGCAGTGATGTTACAACAAAAAAATAAAAATCTATATTAGATCACCGAACAAATCATTGAAAAAGGGTCAAAGTCCTAACAATAGATTGAATTACGACTATGAGAGAGATCACCTTCCCGTGGCATCGTAAGTCGCTGCAAGATTGCTATATACACCAAGAGTATCCAAGTGAAACGAACCGCACTCCTGCTCCAATATTGCCCTTGCTTCTTCAAACAACCGAGTGGCCTTGCCAATTCTATAAAGCTGCACACAAGCAAGTCCCATCTGGTTCAACAAAACTCCAAAGAAAGCTGATTTTCTCTCCCCACTGGCTCGAAGCTTCAGTACCGCGCTCTCAAAAGAGATCTGAGCCTCTGTATATCTCCCAATTGTATAGTATATCACACCCATATACGCTTCTATCCCCTCAATTTTACAATTTTGCCCATGGGTATTTTCTACCAGTCATCACCTTCTGCAAGAGTTTCAGTGCCTCCTAGGGCTCATTCAAAGCTTCATATATGGCAGAAATTTCTGTCAACCCAGTGGCAATTTGGTCACTCATTCCTGTCAGATGTTTTTCATATATTTTCAGTGCATTTTGACAATATGATTTGGACTCTCTTACCCTTCCCGTTTTGTAATACAAGTCAGCGAGGTGAACAAAGACTGATGCTACCAAAGGGTGATTTTCGCCTTTTGTGGTTTTGAAGACAGTAAGGGCCTTTTGGTAAGCGAAAATGGCCTCGTCAAAACGACAAAGGGACACGTAAATATTGCCAATGCTTATATCTATAGCTGCAACTTCATTTTCTTGGCCATTGGCAGTCATGGACATGCTTGCTAGGACTAGGTGCTCGAGAGCAGACTCGTAATCTCCCTTCGCCTCCGATATGATGGCCATAAGGCGGCGATCAGCTGCTTCTTCGAGGGATGCAGGTGCACTGTGCTCTCTATGGATTTCAAGAGTCTTCTTGCAAAGTTTTCTGCCTCATCAAATTGCACTGCTTGAACATGGGCCTCAGCCAAGTACCTGCCATTTCATGAATAGTGTCTATGCAAAGAGTAATTTTCTGTCTGTCTAGAAAAATACTTAGTCTCCGTTTGATTCATGGATTTAGTGTAGGCAAAAGAAAGGAAAACACTATTCTTTGTTTAGAAACCAACTATGTTACCCGGACTCGGGTACGGGTGTCGGGTTCGTCCAATTTTAAAGATTTTACACTATTTTGAAGGATCAGAAAGAGAAGTCCCCTTATTCGGGTGTCGCGTTGGGTACGGGTACTCCATGAATTATAAAGGGTCTGGGTAACATAGGAAACCAAGGACATTGAGAAAAATAAGAGAAAAATGGGTAACAAATACATTAGAACTTATGTATTTTACCAGTCAGTTCCCTTCTTCTTTTCTTGATTTCCTATTGTAGTTGAATTTTTTTATTTTTTATTTTTTTTAGTTCTAACATTATTTAAGCTTAAAGGATCATAACTCTAGGAAAATTGTTTTTTTTTCCCTTTTTCTTTCACTTCTGTAAATTCATGTACCAAACAGGGCATTAGGAAATCATTCGAGACTTCTTGAATATTGCCAATATATTGTTGGGGGTAAGAGGGCGATTATTCAGTGGCCGTGGTCCTACTTACACCAGATTCTATGCTTTTTGTTTTTGGCTCAAAATTGGAACTTTGTTTCTCATGATATTGAGTACGAGCCTTAACCATTACACCAAATAGTGGCACCTAATCTTATAGTGTAATGCTAGATAGGGTAATTCTGTGGACACAAAAGGGTCACAAAGAGATGCTTACAAAATGATGTGGCATCTCATGTGGCAGTAGAACCCATCACATTTAACTCTGCCACATGGGATGTCACGTCCTTTTGTGAGCATCTCTTTGGGACCCTTTTGTGTCTCAAACATTGTCCTACTATATATACGTGAAAAGGTCACCTAAATAAGACGTGTGTTGGATTACTAAAACTCTTCTTTGATTACAAAAGAACTTAAAATCAGATTTTACTTCAAAAATGCCACTGATACATCATCAAGTAAACAATTTAAGTGTTCTAAACTGACGTACTAATCATTTTCCAATATATGGAGGTCATGAAAAAATAATAAATGTGCATTTTCTTTAGCCGTAATTAGGCATAGGAAGGATCAATTAAAAAATTTCAGATTCAAATAATATCTGACAGTTTGAGTTAGCAAACAAGTTTATTGCATTTACATAATTGCATAAAATCAATCTACATAACAACAGTACATGGAGGACTAAGGAGTCAATCAGAAAGCGACTTGCAGACACACCATTCCACTCTCAAAGATATAAACAGCATATACAACAGGTGTTACATGTTCAAGTTCAGCCCCATTCTTATTTATATCTTGTTCGAATCAACATCATATCAGTTTAAGAAAGACCAAGTTTTGAAGATATTTTAGGCTGAGCATCGCATAAAAAAAGGCATATACCAAATCAAACACCTGAATTTATGGAACGAGTTTACTTGGATCGGTTTTACACCTTCCCAAACAACATCCAACACCATGTTTATCAACCATTTATTTTCAGGCTAATTCTTTGCAAGTAAACCCACACCCACCTCACACCCAAATGCATGTGGTATATGAGGTGGCGGGTGGGGTCCACATAAAACTAACCATACCCACAACCCAAGTTAAACCCAAACCAAACTCCCCCAACTCTCTCTCTCTTCTCACTCTGCACCACCGACCACCACCACCACCAGCCATCAGCGGCCACCACCACCTGAGATGTGGACCCCACCCGCCACTTCAGATGCCCATCAGGGTGTAAGCATTTGGTTGTGAATTAGGTGTGGTCTACCGTTACTCATTCTTTGTTGTGCAACTCATGTACCTACCTAAACAGAGCATGTTATGCTAACATGCGCCAGGGAGTGAAAACAGGAAGAAAGTGATGAAAGAATAAAGATACTGAAATATTGGCGCTTACCTGCAAGTCTGTGATATTCTCGGGTCGGACTCACCCAAGTCGTCCATCTGGATCTTCAACCCGGATTGGTAACACATTATGGACCGATCCAACTGGCCCAACATCAAGTGGGTGTCACCCAACTGCATATACCCAGAAAAGGCAGCAAGCGAATGATCCGACCCTTTACTCGGATCCAAGACCCGAACAGCTCGCTCCAGAACCGGCACTGCCTCGTCGAACCTGCCCAAAGTACAGTAAATGGCAGCCACTACATGTAAGCTCATGGCCAGGTCCAAACCCGAATCCTCGCGTAAATTGGACCTTTCAAATGACTTTGTGGCTCTGATTACATAATCCAATGCCTTGTTCGGGTTATCCCCAGATGTGATGGTATTGCGAGCGAGGTTCAATAAGAACGGGTTGAAGCCGATGAAAATAACAATGTGGGAGCAATTTATAAAAAATGAAGCTGTTGCACTTTCTCAGCTGATACCAACAAAACCGATCATTGCATGCCTCCATTTGAAGCCAACATCACATACTGGTAATCATAAAAGAAACATTCTTTCTCTTTATTTTGTCAGTTTTCATTCAACATAAAAGACCAAACTCACGACAAGCAATCTGTGTAGGTATCTCTCTGGGAACAAGGACATCAACCTATATCATCATAAATCCAAACTTTCAAAGAGCCAACGTTCTTAGCTCATGGTACTATCTTAACTAACAACTATAAAACCATTCGAATTACTTAGATGGAAAAAAAAGCTATTCCACTACTAAATAAAAATATTTATTCTCATTATTTAGGTTAGCAAACCACATGGAAACAGTTCAAGCTTTGATTGAATCAACATATCTTGAAATCCTGACAAATCCTTCAACATCTCAAGTGGGAGATCCAACAAATATCAATACTATTATAGAATTTCATGAGAGCGCTGACATAAAGGTCAACACATCATAACAAATTTCCATTTTCCCGTCAACATTTCCATTTGTTACATATTCTAATTTCACTTGTACACTAACCTCATTTTCCTAAAACTCTCTTTTTACAGCAAGCCTATTTTCTGAAGTGCTCTTTACAAATCGTTGATCTCAACCAACCATCCTTCTACATGGGATGCAATGCTTGCAATAAACCCACAAGTGCATCATACATGCAAAACTATAAATGTAACTTCTACGGACTAGAAGACGCAAAAGCTTTTCCAAGGTTACTTCCTCAGCCACATTAAACAGATTCACCATAAATCTTGGACATACACTAAACAGGTACTTCAACAAGTGTCGAATCCAAGTTCAAACTTCGGACTCTACCAGGAGCATTACTAGAATTCTATTTGGGACTGACGCAGAAGATCTTCTTGCATGCACTGCCCTGGATCTTATGGAGAATGCAACCCAGGTACATCTTCATCTATTACATACTAACATCAAACAATTACATCATCACCCACTCATTCATCTTACTTGCTTCAGATTGGAAGTAAGGCATAAATCATCTGATAAACCAACAAAGTGAAGGGCAAGTTGGGTACAACTAAAAGGCCTCGCTGGTGATTCTCACACCGAGTTTACCAAAAAATACTCTCTCTCGCTCATGATAGATCCAACCTACGTAGAAGAGCTGCTAAAGGAAATAATCGGCTCGAAGACAACATCGGCTGAAATAGCTACTGCTTAGTACTACTACAACCAATAACTCAACAGTTTTGCAATGCCTTTTGCTCCAACTTCTTCCTACTGATGGCTTACTTTTTCACAACGACGTGCACCTTAGGTGTGCTGTTTGTAATTAGTTTCCACTAGAACATGCACCCTGTGTGTCTTGTTTGTATAGAGCTCCTTTCATATCATGTTTGAAACAGCTTTGAATAGTTCTTTGTTTTCACTTGTAAAGTACAGCTCTGTTTGTTAATAAACTGTGAATATTGTACAACTCACAAACTTGCAATACTCCACTACATAAATGCATCAATAGGCAGTTCAACACACAAATAATCCATAAAAACAAAATCCCTTAGTGTATTCTTTGTACTTTCTCATATCCAAAGTTTTGAGTATTAACTCACCCTTGCTACTACTCTATGTAAAATATAAATTAGAAACAAACTCTTCACTAATCTGTGCACAAAATAATTTAGAAACAAACCCAATAGTGTGAACGGCACTACTATTAACTCACAAACATTGACCACACTTAAAACACCCTATACATACTCTCAACAAAATAAATTAGAAACAATCTCTTCACTACTGTGTGTACAAAATAAATTAGAAACAAACCCAATAGTGTAAACGGCCCAACTATTAACTCACAAACATATAACCATACTTAAAACACTCTACACATACTGAATAAACTTCCACCCTCCAACTGGCACGTGCCAGGCACCACCTAGTATTGAAGGAAAACGACAGAGTAGAGGAGAAAAAAGAAAATGTGTGTGTGTGTGTGTGTGTGAGAGAGAGAGAGAGAGAGAGGAGGAAGTAATTTCCCTACATCTAAACAAAGCATACATTTTTTGAGCAAAAAAAAAAAAACAAGGCAGACATTTACAACTTTTCTGAGTAGTAATCAGAAATTACTAGAAAAAGAAAAAACAAAAACAAAACAAAACAAAAATAGAAAAATGACATGCAAAATCAAAATTTGCCTTATTTTTCTATCTCTTTTTCCCCATGATAACCAAAAAAAAAAAGAGGAAAAATTGTTCTTCCTGTTGCTGTTTGTGTGTGTGTTTTTTTTTTTTACTCTGCTATCCACAAACCAAAAGAAACCGTAAAAATGCTAAAAAGCCAAGTAGCAGAAAGTCTATCTGTAAGTCATACCAGAAACTAGTTCTGTTCCTAATAGCCTCACTGTGAAAGTGTGAAGTATTATGTGATCCTCACCTTCTACCATGCCCAAGTAATGCAAGAACATAATACTCTCAGAAAGTCAAGCATAATTGTCTCCGGTACCAAATTACCAATCAAAAAAAGAAAAAGAAAAGAAGTTCAACATTTCTTTACAACCTAAAAGCCAAACAACACGAGAGTGGAAACTTTGCTAGTTCAGATGCAATGTAACCATTCAATTCTGCAACCGTCATTGAAAAACTTAGGACTGTCCCGGATAAGCGAAACCATTTACTACCCAACCCCTGCACTTAGGGAGCCTATACGAGCCGAGAACAACGCACATGAGCTCGGCTCGATAGAGCTCTTGAACGCGTTAGAATAAGGCTTGATAAAGGGCTTGTATACTGACTTGCATATACACTCTATTATAAAACTATGTAGTTCTAAAGGATACATGAGCTCAACTCGTTTATACGAGTGAAGGTCCAGCCTAGCTAAAAGGAAATTGAACTTGTAGTTTATATGAGTCAAGATGATGCTTTAATTTCAGGTTCGTTTAATCAACAAGTCAAGTTCAAGCATACATGAGCTTAGCTAATTGAACATTCACGCCAATCTTGACAGTAAGATAGGCTTAAATTACATATGTTTGACAATTATAAAACCCTCCAATGCAACCAAATACGTAAATGTAACCACTCAGTTGCATTCTTGGGAATACTCCAATGACCCACATTCTCAACCATTACGAAACGAATGAAAAATACCTAAAGGCGAAAAGGAAAAAAGAACAAGAGAACCATACCCCCAAAGCCTTCTAAATTTACCAAATCAATCTGTTGCAACTTCCAAGGGTTGATTACATGTCCCAATAATACGCAGCAAATCAGCATCCATGAATGCATGAGCGTTTGCAGGATTGAACTGTACACTAGCAGTCTAACACACTAAATAACAACCCCATGAATCAGGTTCTAACAAGCAGGAAAACAGGTCTAAAGTATCTTTGATTCTTATGACAGGAAATGGTTTCTAAAGTATCTTTGATTCTTTTCTATCAATCTTGGGAATATGGTCAGTAATGTAGAAAAACGTTCACAATTTCCAACTTGCTGTGTGAATAATCTCTAATGACTCACAAGTCACAAAAAAATTACAAAACTTACATGCACCACTAAATTGGAGAGGAAGCCACCTAAATTGGAAAACATACTAATTAACAATACAGAATAAACTCTATGATTGTTTTATACAGGATGAATGCATCAAGAATTTTGCAATTCAAAACAGTAGTGTGGTCAACTAGAAAAATGAGAATGAGAGGATCTCCAATCATTCATAAAACATTACATCCTGAGAATAATATATGTATCAGAAAAAAGATATTCATATGCCAATGCCACCTCAATAGTTATCCAAAAATTATTGCAAAACATTTATCATCTATGAAGCATGGGACACGGACACTCTGACACAACAAAATCCAAAAAAACTTCACGTCGGACACGATACAACACGCAACACATTACCTTGTCAGAAGTGTCGGTGCTTCCTAGGTTATCATAAAGCAGAAGAGTAATATATAATTACTACATATTTTCATCAACTCTCAAAACAATATCAAGAAGAGAAATAGTATAATGGGATTGATAAACAAACGTTACAAGCAAAAAGAAAAACATACAGTAGTATATATCAACTGGATCAATCAAAATACAGAACTACAGAAGTAAGTCCGTTAAACACTGTCTTCAAGTAAACAACTCAAAACGGCGACATATACATAGCAGCAAACCAAACACCAAAAGTAATGATAAAGGTATGGTGTATGCACAAACACAGTCAAGAACAAACAAGAACATAGACTAGAAAATACATGGCATACACTGTTTTTTTTATCTGGGAAAGACCTCTACAAAGTTAATGTACCAAATTATAAACACAAACATTGACTTATGAGCACATAATTCTAAATCACACTAAAGAACATACAACTCAACCAACAAAACAGTAAAAATAAAAACAAGTACCAAGCCTCACATTCTCTGACTTCATTTTGAAACCAAAAGAATCTCTGGTTTCTTAGCTTTACTGGGTGTGTTGGCATTCGAAGCTACATTGGCCGCGGCAGTTTTTGCAGCCTCCCGAGCTCTCTTATCGAGCTGAATCAAACTCCGCGTCGCCAATATCGCCTGTGGAACCAAATCATGCAAAGCCCTAGCATACAAAGACCTCACTGCCAATGAAGCATAGTCTTTAACATCCTCTGAATTGAGAGGACCCAAAAGACAATGACCAAGAATTCGCAAAACCGGTTGCAAAAGCTCCCATGGAAGTGGAATTCTCGCCCCTTTGGACTGTAAAGCTCCAGAATTTTCATTAATTACCATATCATCCATCTCCTCAGTAATCTCATCAATCTCATGAACCCTAATTCCATTATCAAAATTGGTGATTAGGGTTCCGTCGAATTCGGAATTGCAGGGGCAATCCTGACCGGCCCAATCGGCGGCGAATTGGCAGAAATCGAGCTTGGACCAACTCGGCATCTGAGAGATCTGCTTGTAGTAACAATCGAGTGCGACGCCGACAATGCAGGCGCGTTTGGTGGATTTCACGGCGATCTGAGGCTCGAGCGGTGCGGAGATGATTCCGATTTGCGGCCACGATTGGGCAATCGGGCTAGGGTTTGGCTTGTTACGAGGTGCGTGGTAGAGAGACGGCTGAGAAAGATCTGGAATTGAGATGAGGATTGGTTTTCCGGCGCGAGATTTGGTCTCGGCGGCGTAGAGAGAGAGTAAAACAGCTTCGAATCCGGAGAGTGAAGGAGGGGAGGAGGAGAGAGAGTGGTGGATACGAGAGAGGTAGAGTCCGGAGAGGAGAGGGACGAAGGAGAGGACGACGAGGCGGAGATCGGGATCGGAGGACTGGTAGGTGTCGTAGAGCCACTGGCAGAGGGGGTCGTCGCCGGAGCCGGAGAGGGGGGAGGAGAGGGAGGCGGAGAGAGCGGAGTAGGCGGCGGAGGAGGAGAGGAGGGAACGGGCGGGACGATCGGAATCGGCGAGGGAGGAGAGGGGCGGCGATGAGGAGGCGGCGGAGGGAGGGAGGAGAGAGGAGAGAAGGTGGATGCGAGAGCGAGCTTTGGAGATGGATTCCCACCAGGAGTGCATTGGATCGGTGTGGCCGCCGTTGTGGTGGTGGTGGGAGTTGTTGGGGTTTGGGTCGGAGGAGGAAGTGGAGGACGACGGCGATACGCCGGAGATTTCGTGGTGGTTTATGTGAAACTCCATTATCTCTCTCTCCGGTGAGTTGTCTTACTGGGTCAGAGAGAGTGAGTTTGGAGGCTTTTGATTTGGACAAGAGAAATGCTAAGAGAAATGCTAGGCATGCACTCTAAACCCCACTCTTGTTTTAAATACATGTATTCACTTGTTGTGTAAGTGGTATGCAGAAATATGTGAAAATATTTTAACAGCAT
This sequence comes from Hydrangea macrophylla, assembly GCA_033977485.1. Lineage (NCBI taxonomy): Eukaryota > Viridiplantae > Streptophyta > Magnoliopsida > Cornales > Hydrangeaceae > Hydrangea > Hydrangea macrophylla. The sequence goes on along the minus strand of CM066997.1, from coordinate 3,612,867 downwards.
AGAGTACACGCATTTAAAATTTTTCATATATTTCTGCATACCACTTACACAGCAAGTGAATACATGCATTTAAAACAAGAATGAGATTTAGGGTGTAATTTAGAATGTGTGCCTAGCACTTCTCTTTGAACAACGAATTAAAGAGGCTTGTACTGCAGATAAAATATGGGCGGGTCCTCATATTTGGATTTCAGTTGTTAAAGGCTCGTTTGTCTCTGGAAGTACTTAAGTGTTGTTTGGAAACGCAATTGGAGATAGAATCACTTTACAATTGATAAGAATCAGACCAATTGTAACAACCCTAATTTTTTAAGTGCTTTTAATAATTTTTATAATATTATTTTTGAGTATTAGACATTAACTGTGTGTATGTATCTTAGTAACACCTAATAAAAATATTGAAGTAGCGTGTACGGGTAGTTAGTATGTTAAGTAGTGTGCTTAACATAGAAATTTAGTGCCTGGGGTCATAGGTACCCATTGGGCTAATCATTTTTCACATTAGAATGCATTTTCGGGTCCATATAAAGCCTTTTTGTGAGGTCTTTAGATAAAAAACAGGATTCACATGTTTGTGTGTTTTATTTATAAGTGTTGTGTGTGAAATATATATACACATATATTAAACCCTAGCCCCCATTTAACAAAAAAAAAAAAAAAGGGGAAGAGGAGAGAAGAAACTAGAGAACAAACGTATGTGAGAGAGAGAGATAGAGAGAGGGAGAGAGAGGAAGAAGAAGAAGAAAAAAAAAAAAAAAAAAAAAAAAGAGGAACCTCAACTTTTGGTTTGTGTAATCATCATCAACCTTGAAGCCCTAAATTGATGAGTTAACTTATTATTTTCTTTCAATCTCGTTTGATTGAAATTTAAATAGATAGAATATTAAATTAGCATAGTTATAGATTATGAGATTTAAGTATTTTTTTTACAATAATTGAAGTTGTGATTTGAGATTTATAGATGAGCATTGGATATGCATTTGAGCAATTATTCAATTTTCGGATTCGGGGTTTTCACGGATCAGATTTGAGTATAAAATTCATAATAAATCATACGTTATAGTTTTCGTGATTCTGTTCTCATAGGCCTGTAGGAAACGCAATTCTGGACAACTTTTGTCTAATGGTGTTTTTCCAAATTCTGCACCGTTTGGGCAGAAAACGCATATTACAGTAGCAGTTTGTGATAGTTAAAATAAGCGTATTTGCTACATCATATTTTTGTGTGATTTCGTGCTCGTTAATATGAATTAAATTGTTTGTACTTAGAGAGATATGAGTTCTCATGTATAGTTGAGCTTTGTGATATTGTGACTGTGTGATTTTGTGTGGGTCATGAATCTGTGTAAACATGTAGCTGTTAATATGATTTTAACGGATATTTGATTTGAGATACATGAATCTCTTACAAAATTGAGTTTTGTGAAAAATGTGGATGTTTGAACGTTAGAAAAGTCCTTAGAGTTTACCACTGCTCCTTATGATTTTAGGCGGCGACTTTGTGGATGACCCGTCCTTGTGTGATTAGACGGCGACTACGTGGATGACCCGTTCTTGTGTGATTAGACGGCGACTACGTGGATGACCCGTCTCTTCATTTTTAAGCCTTATGCCCGGCTTGTTGGTCTATTTCATGTGTATTTAGACATTGCTTTATTGACATCAAGAACGTAAGGACTAGCCTTTCGGTGTAGACTCAAATCCCAGTGATACCCCATGGGAGTTGGAACCGGAGTGGGAGTTAGTATTACGTTAGGAGGCACATGGGATATATGTGTAGGCTGAACCATAGATGGGTGGCCAAGGTGGTGCACATAGGGTATAATAAATAAAATACTCGAGGTATTTAAATTTGCGGCTATACGTTGTATTGTAATTAGTTATAGCTTGTGGTAGTTGAATCCTAGAAATTCATAGATGATTAGTAATCGTCTTATTAAGCAACTTTTGTGTGTATCCATTAGTTTAAAATATAGCCTTGTATGTGTAACATAATACTTTCGGGAACGTTGTGATTTATTAATAAACATGGCCAGATTAGTAAATTGGATAATTTGGTCACTTAACGTCACAATTGAAGGCAATTTCGCGTAAACTGAAGTAAAACGACAATCCGAGCAACTTTCGTGATTTACACTTTTCCTAAAAACATCGTCTTGACACTGTTTTAACCTATTTTCCAAATCTGCTGAATAGTACATGTTTAATAGCTGATGTTTAATAATTGATTTCTGACTTACAGGATTAGAATTAATGAACGGGGACGCGTGTCATTCCTTGAAAATTTTATTCTTGACATTTCTCGTGTTTTAAGTTTTGTCTAACTCCAGTTCTTTGTTAGAGATAAAATTATTTTAATTAATAACACCTTATTATTGGTTTACAGGTATCGGCCTACCATAGTTAAGAAAGGTAAGCATTTAATTGTTTTTATTCGGGCAAGAAACTACTTGCCACCACATAAATGGAAACTACTCTATTGTCCAGATATGTGTGTGGAACTACATGTCTTGCCCCAAGAATGTTGTAGTATGATTTGTAGTCTACGGGTTCAAATTGGATCCCTAAGACTTGTGTTTTGTTTAACTCATATCAGTCATGTGACTGACCCGAGTGTGTTATGCATTCGGGTGCGTTTCTGTTTGAAACGTAGTCGAATGACATGTGCAGGATAGTATAGTTGGAGTTCATTGTGGAGCAGCCGATCTGTTCGTGAAGTTGAAGATACCTTCTTTTATTCTTTAATTACTATATGATACTCTTTTATTTAGTTGGCATTGTGAGCCATGGTTGAGAACTTGTATTAGATGTAGTTATATTTCAGTTGTATTATTGGACTTTTGGGGACATTTATAGCAGATCTGACCTGAGATAGTGTAGTGTTGAAATTATTCTGTTTATTATTATAAGTAGATACTTTTATTGTGATTCGATGGAGGAAATTATATTATTTTATGTAAAGGGAAACGTTTGGTTTTCATTTTGTAATATATAAGAATGGGGAAAATTTGAAACGTGAATTTTTCTTGTAATGTTTTTGGGAATGAATTTGATGATAAATGAGTTTCGTTTGAATAAAAATCATGTGGTTTATGAAAGCAATTAAATTCAGTTTATCTTAAAATGGTCTTTTAAAATTGGGTATAGGTTGTCACCCTTGGATTTTTGGGCGGTTGAATGTTGATTAGGGTATGCACTTGATTGAATATTTGTCTTTCCAAAAATCGGGGTGTGACACCAATATTTATTTTGCCAAACGTAATCGCCAAAAACTCATCTACGCTGCAACTCGTCGGTATGAAGCCATAATCGCTAATAATTCTCAGTCAATCACACGATAGTGAATTAGTTAACGGCCTTGTACACACCACCTATCACACTATGGGAGTTAGCCTTCCCCGAAGTCGTTACCTAAAGTACAATGAAAGGAATCGTAAAGGCAAGGTCAATGAATTGAGTAAAGTAGTAACAAGATAGTCGTATTAAAAGGTGCGTCTGGATGACCTCCTTCTTCAGGGAGAGAGAATGTTTTTTGGTTATTTGGATTTACTATCACAGGAAATTTACCAATATTGTACTCGTAAGCAGCTTATCCAAAACTAAGCCCAAGTTTTTTAGCACTACACCTTTTTATTTTATTTTTATTTTTATTGTATTGCCATCAGTTTGCCCCAGCCCTATCTCAGCCAAAAGTGATCCGATTAAGCCCGTACTTAACACTCAAGGTTGGTTGCTCAAAGATACAAAAGGCTTTTTTCTTCTTCTTTCAATGAGAGAAGGCTATTAAAACATGCACGGGAGAGAAGTTGTGGATGTTAACTCGAGAGTATTTTTTTATCACCAAATATTGGTTTACCATTGCTTACCTAGATTTTCACTGGGTGAAATATGTCTCAATTCAGTAATTATGTTGATAGTACATGAGTAAAATGAGAATGAAATGAGACACATATCACCCAATGAATGTCTGAATGAGCAATGATGAACCAAAAATGAGGGAGCAAAAATACTCTCTGTTAACCCGGAGAGAACCTCACTGGCTCACTCCTAGAAGTGCTATTTTATATGAACAGAAAGTGACTTTTTTGTCGTTTTTATTATAGTCCTCTCGCTTCAAACTTTTTTTGTAGAAAAACTATTTGGTACAACGAAGTAGCCACTTGGTTGTACTTACGTTATTTATTCCCAGAGTCATAAAAAATTATTTTCAGATTATAAAAGTTTGTTCTCGATAGAAAATAAAGTGGTTTTGGTGGATACAAAGTGATTTTAATAAAAACAAACTTATGACCTGAGAATAAAATTTCATATCGAGAACAAACTTCTATGACATGAGAATAAATGATGTACCTATAACCAAACCACCTGGTTGTACCTAGAAGGACCAAACATAGCACAGATATTGATATTCCTAGCATTGGTCAACAAGAAGATATATCTAAGTACAGGCCCAAACTGCTTTTCTCTCTCTCTCTCTCTCTCTCTCTCTCTCTCTCTCTCTCTCTCTCCTACTAGACTCTGGCACCAACTTTGGTAATCGTCGTCCATCTACTGTTCTACACCAAACCCTTACCCAACTCTTCCCACCACATCCTCGTTACTCTCGCCCTAATCCTCCTCAATTATTTCACGCCCACACAAAACCTCTCTCTCTCTCTCTCTCTCTCTCTCTCTCTCTCTGTATGTAATGGCATCCACAGCTCTCTCTCTCTTTCACTTTCTGTTCTCTCCTAACCCATCCCCATCTCACCGAAGCACATTCAAAAACGTCTCAATCCAATTGTATCATTCGACAACAGCCTTGTCGTCTCGTAGCGCTTCTTGTCTCTCCAGATCTAATCTTTTACTGACCCAGTCGAAGAACAATCAAAATTCTTTCGTTACCAGTTGTTCTCCAAATGAAATTCCCATATAGTCGAGTAAGCAATTTCTTTGTCAACTAATATATATATATATATATTTTTTCTCTCCCAAGTCTGATGCTTTCTCTCTCTGACCCATCTGACTGTACCACTGCTTTTTTAATATTTTACTATATCTTACACTCACTAGCCTGCCTACATGTTATACCTCTTTTTACACATCATTCGCACTAAAAAAAAAAACTCACACAATTCTTTTCCATTAATCTTGGGAATATGGTCAGCAATGCAGAAAACGTTCTGTTCCAACTTGCGGTGTGAATAATCTCTAATGACTCACAAGTCACACAAAAAATTACAAAAACTTACATGTACCACTAAATTGGAGAGGAAACCACCTAAATTGGAACACATACAATGCAGTTCAGAACAGTAGTGTGGTCAACTAGCAAAATGAGAATGAGAGGATCTCCAATCATTCATAAAACATTACATCCTGAGAATAATATCTGTATCAGAAAATAGATATTCATATGCCAATGCCACCTCAATAATTATCCAAGAATTATTGCAAAATGTTTATCATCTATGAAGCACGGGACATGGACATTCCGACACAACAAAATCCTAAAAAATTTCACGTCCGACACGATACGACACGCAACACGTTACGTCGTTACCAGAAGTGTCGGTGCTTCCTACGTTATCATAAAGCGAAAGAGTAATATATAATTACTACATTTTTCATCAACTCTCAAAAGAATATCAAGAAGATAAATAGTATAATGGGATTGATAAACAAACGTTACAAGCAAAAAGAAAAACATACAGTAGTATATACAACTGGATCAATCAAAATATAGAACTACAGAAGTAAGTCCGTTCAACACTATCTTCAAGTAAACAACTCAAAACGACGACATATACATTGTAGCAAACCAAACACCAAAAGTAAAGATAAAGGTATGGTGTATGCACAAACACAGTCAAGAGCAAACAAGTACATAGACTAGAAAATACATGGCGTACACTATTTTTTTATCTGGGAAAGACCTCTACAAAGTTAATGTACTAAATTATAAACACAAACATTGACTTATGAGCACATAATTCTAAATCACACTAAAGAACATACAACTCAACCAACAAAACAGCAAAAACAAAAACAATACCAAACCTCACATTCTCTGACTTCATTTTGAAACCAAAAGAATCTTTGGTTTCTTAGCTTTACTGGGTGTGTTGGCATTCGAAGCTACATTGGTCGTGGCCGCTTTTGCAGCCTCACGAGCTCTCTTATCGAGCTGAATCAAACTTCGGGTCGCCAATATCGCCTGTGGAACCAAATCATGTAAAGCCCTAGCATACAAAAAGCTCACTGCCAATGAAGCATAGTCTTTAACATCCTCTGAATTGAGAGGATCCAAAAGACAATGACCAAGAATTTGCAAAACCGGTTGCAAAAGCTCCTATGGAAGTGGAAGTCTCGCTCCTTTGGACTATAAAGCCCCAGAATTTTCACTAATTACCATATCATCCATCTCCTTAGTAATATCATCAATCTCAAGAACCCTAATTCCATAATCAAAATTGGTGATTAGGGTTCCGTCGAATTCGAAATTGCAGGGGCAATCCTGACCGGCCCAATCGGCGGCGAATTGACAGAAATCGAGCTTGGACCAACTCGGCATTTGAGAGATCTGCTTGTAGTAACAATCGAGTGCGACGCCAACAATGCAGGCGCATTTGGTGGATTTCACGACGATATGAGGCTCAAGCGGTGCGGATTTGATTCCGATTTACGGCCGCGATTGGGCAATCAGGCTAGGGTTTGGCTTATTACGAGGTGTGTGGTAGAGAGACAACTAAGAACGATTTGGAATTGAGATGATAATTGGTTTTTCGGCGCGAGATTTGGTCTCGGCGGCGTAGAGAAAGAGTAAAACAGTTTCGAATTCGGAGAGTGAAGGAGGGGAAGAGGAGAGAGAGTGGTAGATATGAGAGAGGTAGAGTCCGAAGAGGAGAGGGACGAAGGAGACGACGACGAGGTGGAGATCCGGATCGGAGGACTGGTAGGTGTTGTAGAGCCACTGGCAGAGGGGGTCATCGTCGAAGCCAAAGAGGGGAGAGGACAGGGAGGACAAAGAGGTGGAGAGGGTGGTGTAGGCGGCGGAGGAGGAGAGGAAGGAACAGGCGGGACGATCGGAGTCGGCGAGGGAGGAAAGGGGTGGCGATGATGAGGCGGTGGCAGAGGGAGGGAGGGAGGAGAGAGGAGAGAAGTTGGATGCGAGAGCGAGCTTTGGAGATGGATTCCCACCAGGAGTTCATTGGATCAGTGTGGCTGCCGTTGTGGTGGTGGTGGGAGTTATTGGGGTTTGGGTGGAAGGGGGAGGTGGAGGACGACGGCGATACGCCGGAGATTTCGTGGTTGTTCATATGAAACTCCATCCTCTCTCTCACCGGTGAGTTGTCTTACTGGGTTAGAGAGAATGAGTTTGGAGGCTTTTGGTTTGGGCACGAATTAAAGAGGTTGTACTAGCAGATAAATATATGGGTCGGGTCCTCATATTTGGATTTCAGTTGTTAAGGGCTCGTTTGTCTCTGGAAGGTCTTAGACGTCATTTGGAATTGCAATTGGAGATAGAATCACTTTGCAATTGATAAGAATCAGACCAATATTTATTTTTGCCAAACGTAATCGCCAAAAACCAGTCCACGCTGCAACTCGCCGGTATAAAGCCAGAATCGCTAATAATTCTCAGTCAATCATACGGTAGTGAATTAGTTAACGGCCTTGTACACACCACCTATTACACTATGGGAGTTGGCCTTCCCCGAAGTCGTTACCTAAACTACAAGGCTGGCGATAAAGGCACCTTCATTTTTTAATTAGGGCACCTATATTTAAGTTAAAAAATCTGTTTTTTTACTTTTTACTTTAATTAATAAGGGCACCTCACTTATTTTACTATATATTATAGGCTTTAACTAAATTTTACACCCTCTCGGTTTGCCGTTTATGTCAATTTGGTCCATGTAGTTTAGAAAGTGTCATTCTAGTCCCTGTAGTTTCATAAGTGTGTCATTTTAGTCCCTTAGACTCTTTTTGTGACAAATTTTTTACTTTCATTGACAAAATTATTCATCACTAAAGGACTTATCGGACTTATTTGACACACTTATGAACCTACAGGAACTATAGTGACACTTTCTAAATTACAGGGACAAGCACAACACACATAATTAGGTATTATATAATTTCATAAATATTATAAAATTAAATGATATTCAAAGAATAATAATAATAAACTTGTTACTTGCAATTATAGAGTTTTATAATAGCTGAACTTACTAGTAATCCTTCTTTTAGTGCAAGACGCTTTGCAGTTTCTATGGCTTTGTCACTTGATATCTAGGTATCATAATGCCATTAAATTATACAAAAAGAAAAATGATGTGACTGCTAAGTTGCGACAAGTATAAATCTGGAATAAATACGACTCATGCCCCCCCCCCCCCCCCCCCCACACACACACACACAAAAACGTAATTTCACCATGAAGTGTAATAAATTGATGATGCAAATAAACAATCTCAAAACCTGATATGGACAAATTCATATTATTATATAAATTATGTTCAGGAGGATCATGTGACACCTATCGAGAAGAGATAAGAATCACAATTAGTAAAAACAAAAAAAAATTACAAAAAAAGAAGTCAAATTGAAGAAGACGCAGAATACATATTAAGAGTTAATAGAGAAAGAATTTAGAAGTAACCAAGGATTTAGAAATAAATAAAGAGAGAGATACAAAGAGATAAAAAATAGTGAAATAAGTGAGGTGCCATTACTAATTAAAGTAAAAGGTAAAAAACTTATTTTTAAACTTAAATTTAGGTGTCCTAATTAAAAAATGAAGGTGCCTTTATCGCCAGCCAAACAACAATGAAAGGAATCGTAAAGGCAGGGTAAGTGACTTGAGTAAAGTCGTAACAAGGTAGCCATATTAAAAGGTGTGTCTGGATGACCTCCTTCTTCAGGGAGAGAGATTGTTTTTTGGTTATTTTGATTTACTATCACAGGAAATTTACCAATGTACTCGTAAGCAGCTTATCCAAAACTAAGACCAAGTTTTTTAGCACTGCACATTTTTATTTTATTTTACATTTTTTTGTATTGCCATCAGTTTGCCCCAGCCCTACCTTAGCCAAAAGTGACCCGATTAAGCCGCTACTAAACATTTAGGGTTGGTTGCTCAAAGATACAAAAGGCTTTTTTCTTCTTCTTTCAATGATAGAAGGCTATTAAAACATGCACGGGAGAAGTTGTCAGGCTGCTAACTTGAGAGTATTTTTTATCACCAAATTTTGGTTTACCATTGCTTACCTAGATTTTCGCTGGGTGATATATGTCTCATTTCAGTAATTATGTTGATAGTTATAACACCAGTATCCGGAAAATGGGTTAATTATAATTTTTAATATGCATTAATTAATATAATTGGTGTGTAAAATGGATTAAGGGGAGGCTTGTACTCGCCCGTGGAAAAAAGTGTTCAAAGGACACTAGTTGGAAAAACAAAAGTCCCCAGTGAGGTGGGACAGGTTTGGAAGTGGGACCCAGTGAAGGGCTTGAATGAAAATATTTGCATTTTATGTGATTAAATGCATTTATGTGATTACATGAATATTTGTTTAAATATTTGCATATTATATGATGATATTTGCGTTAACTATTGGTATTAGTTTAGACACCCAAATAAGGGTATAACTGAAAAAGTTCATAATCAATAGGTGCGATAGCAATTTCACAAAATAAATGAGACCCACGTTGGGACCCATACAAAACTTAGACAGACACTCATAAAAATAATTGGGTAGTTAATGGAATGTTTGGGGGGTTTCATAATAAGAACTTAAGAAATTCTGGGGGTGTAAATAGGAAAAGAACAAAAACATTGCCAACACATTTGCATGTGTGTGTATGTGTCAAGAGGAAGTGAGAGACTCTCATATTCACTGAATTTAACAAAAGAAAAAGAGAGTTCACCGGGAGAGAAGACGAGCTCGAGACGCCGACGTCAAAATCTCGTCGTTCCGTCGCCGCCGTTCGTCAGATTCGCGAACCGAAGCCGTTTTCGGACTCGTGGAGATGAGACGATTGTTCCTATACCTTTAATTTATGTTATAATTGTCGGATTTCGGTAGCTCACTGTAGTACCCGTAAAATCCGTAGTATTTTAATTATTTAATTCCTAGATTCTAAGTGTGACCTTGTATATTAATTTTGTATTTTAATATTCGTGTCGCTTAATTTATAGCGATAGGACATATCCTATATTCGCTGTTGCATTTATATTAATAACTACATGTTATATTATATTTCGTTGCCGCTAATTTTATAACTATAGGAGTTATAAATTATAATTTCAGTGTCGCCTAAATATAGACCCCCGTATATTAATATATTGTGATTTGATATTATCTGTCATTTCAAATTTATAACTGTAAGTTATTTTTATTTATTGTTGCCTAGCTTATAAACTAAAAATTATACTATAATAGCCGGACCCAATGTCGTGTTAATTTTACGACTATAATTACAATACATAATTTTGATATTTTAATTTTAACCTCGGACGTTAAGTTAATACTCCGGACTGATAATTGCGCGTTAACCCGTAAAATCTGTATCCAATTAGACTGTATGGCACGTAACCCTAAGTGACGGCTAACTACACATTTTTGGTAGTAAGGAATCTTACCGAAATTGGCAAGTGTACCACCTAACAAACCTAGACCTATTGGACTAAAACACTACCCAAACACCCCCCTAATACCCAATGGACACACCACTTCACCCCTGCCACCCGTCCCCCTCACTTCACTTCACTACCATCACCCACACCCCCTCATTAAACACCTACCCTCACTGCCCCCTTTGACCCGTAACTAACCCAATCCCCCTTATATTATATGTATGTATGTTGTGTATTATAGTGTATGTGTGCATGTGCCATGTGTATATATATAAATATATGTGGTGTGCTGCATGTATATTAAGTAGTGTGTGTGAGTGTATTATACATATATATATAGACAGATTAGTGAGGATAGAGAGAGGACCCGAGAGGGAGAGACCACACATGGTTAGAGAGAAAACTAGAGAGAGAAGAGAATAAAATAAGAAAACCCAAGAAACCCAAACACTCACCACCCCACTGCCCCTCTCTTCAACTCCCCCTCTCTGCCTCCCAGAACACACACACACACGGAAAGAAGGAGGAGAGGAGATCACGCTAGAGGAGCCGAACCGACACCGAAACCGGAGCCGATTCCGAAATCGAAGGTACTCCGAGAGTAAGGTAATGCCGCACATTCCCTCAATATATTCTGCACACACACACAGACTGTCACACACGCCCACGCACACCCCCGAACAGTCCCGAGAACCCGGCCATGGCCGTCGGCCATTTAAGCTCGTACGAGCTCGGGTTTTTCGACCGTCACCAAACCTCACAAACTTAATGCCAAAATGACCCTAACGACTCCCTTAACACCCTCGATGAATGGCTCGAAGCTTGAGTCGCGTTTGGACGGCCTACGGTTCGATTATTCTTTTTGGGTCGTGACTGTTTTTGCCCCCGTACGCGCAGACCGTTAAGAGTTAGCCTTCAAGACCTATACCGTTAGATCCGGCTCGTCGAGGCACTCGATTTCGACTTAAAGTTTGCATAATTTCGTTAAGAAATGAGCAAGTTATGATCGTTTGAAGTTTTGGGTTGTAAAATGTAAATAAATACGAATTTATATATATATATATATATATATATATACCCGCACATTTGCTCACGGGGAAGAAGAAGAAGATGAATTGGGTGGTTAGGAGCTGTTTGGAAAAACAGCTTGTGAGTTAGCTTCTGTGTGTTGGAAATTTGGTTGCCAAACATAGCCTTAAACTTTGGATATTTATTGATTCATTTTTAATATAGTCTTAATCATATTAATGTGGTTTAAATTAGATTTGTGTTATAATAAATTGTTAGTTTATTTTATTTATGTAAATTGATTATTTCTAGAAATAATTTAGTATACTAAGAAGTTATTAAATATTTGATAAGTAGGCTTATGTATTATAAATTGTTTTAAATTGTTTTGAAAATAGTTTCAAAAGCAAAATTATTATTTAAATTCTGAAATATTATTTAATATTTTATATTCTGAAAATATTATATTTTATTATTTAGATGGTATACTTATTATTTATTTAGTTTAAATAAATAATCAATGATAGCTAATTCATAATAAATACATGTATGGATTAGCTTAATGTTGTAAATGTTTTTAAAAATGGTTTTATAAGTATTATAAATTAGTCTTTAAAATATTAAGATTATATAATATTATATTCTGAAATAATACTTTATTATTTATAGTATGCTTATTATTTATTTAGTTTAAATAAATAATAAATATTAGTTTTAAAATTGTGATAATTAGGTATTAAATACCTAATGGCCAATTTAAATTCTAGAAAATTATATTACTATTCCCAAGGCCAAATATCACTGCTTTATAAATTACTTAGTTATAAAACCTAAATTTGGCATTTTATTTATTTAAATAAGGATTCGTTTGGTTGTCCTTTAATTATTTTAAATATCAAATGAGTTCCGAAAATTATAAGAAAAATACCACTTGCCTATTTTAAGGTCTAGTATTTAATAAAAATATTTTTGGGACTTTTTGTCAACCTTAGATATATTTATGTAATCAAGTGCACCGTCGGTCGTATTTTCTGTATTGAATTATCTTCGATAATTCATAATAAATAAACCGTAGCTCAGAAAAAAATACGCGGTCAGTTCCCAGAGTCTTAGAATAATGCCTAGATCATCCCCTTAAAGTTTGACGACCTTTTGACACAGTCAAAAATACAGCTTATCTCTAGGACCTAAACTGGTATAGAAAACTCAGCCATTTGTGTGACGGACTCCGATTTGAGTCTAGTCAATGGCGTTGGACTTAGAATGACACGTAGATCACTACCTTGAGGTTTATATCCTCATTTGGTAAAATTACCATTATACCCTTATCATCTACACATACGCTTCATCACCATTATTCTATTATACGTTGTAGGATTGTGACTTATCCACTGTTCGGAGAGTCATAAGCTGGACAAGACATCCAGGTGAGTGTTTCTAACCTCACTCTCAATATACATAATGACTGCTAGAGTATTTGTATGTGATATAAATATAAGTTGTATTTATGATCGTGATACTATGATTTTACATTGATGTACTTGATATGTGGATTATGTCATGAAACGATTACTATGAGACAAACATGTTAGATATTACTATGATATATTGTTAAGAAGTAAAAGAGTAGAATTATTGGCGAAAGACTGTTTAGCCATGTGGATGTTATGTCGAATAATTGATCGTGGATATTAGTTGTACGCGTTATATATCAATGTTGGTTATACGAATACGTTGCTGTTATTTCTTTGAGAACCATGTCTAAGTATGAAAATGAGAATAAAGAGCATGTTAAGAGTCTTATTGATATGTCTTAACCAATGAAGTTATGTTATCAACAATCATGTAATTGAAGAATCACATCACGGTGTCAGTACATGTAGTCAGTGTCAGTGTCAGTGACTCCGGCCAAGTGAGGCCGTGAGTTGACATGTTTGGGAGTCTTGGAAAGTGCGAGTTGATATGATTGAGATTCTTGTGTCGTGAGTCATGAGTCGTTACGCTTTGGAAACCATTCAAGATGATAAACATACGCCCCAGAATATCCCAGGCAGTTTCCTACTCAAGATAGAAGGCTAATGGAAATAATAAATTGTTTCCTAATCCAAATAGGAAACCCCCACAATTAATGCTAATCATTCTTAATTGGATTATATTTCTTAATCCATGTAGTGGTAGGTCTTTTGCATTTATAAAAGAGACCTCTTACCCCCATAGAAGGGGACCAACTTTTCAGTCTCTACAGCATCTCTACAGCAGTCACCAACACGCCCGGTCGACCTACGGTAGCTCCAAAATTTTGTTGGTTCACCACAGGTCCCCGACTTTTTACATTATAGTGAACGTGCTCAGACACACATGTGTACATAGGTTCCTTCATTAATAGGGCCGAACCACATACAAAAAACCAGTCTCTCTCTCTCTCTCTCACACACACACACACACACTCTGTCTCTCTCTCTCTCTCTCTCTCTCTCTCTCCTTAAAAGCTTTAATTTACCTTAACCAAATTTTGGCATCATTAGCTTGGTGACGTCTATAGGAAATGAGAAATTTTTCATCAACAAATCTCTTGGTTGATAGTCATGCCTCTGACGAAGGGTAAGAAGACTGCATAGCAGGCCAACCGAGATGTTCCGCTGGCCCCGGTGTCGGCTGCGGCAGTCTTGACATCTGAGCAGATCACCGCGACCCTCGCACAACTCTTGAAGATCTAGCGTCAAACCCAGCAGCAGATCGAAGCCCTGCTAGCCCAACAAAGCAATCCTACAGTGGTCAGGAAACAGACCGGGAACGTTGCGTACGGCCGAAAACCGATCTTGACCAGACAATGTGCCCAAGCCAACCCGTTCCGCGTTGAGGATGCCAGAGACATCAACGGTAGGTGTGCTGCCCAAGAGGGGAGGCAGGAGCACTAGGAATCGGTCCAGGGTCACTCGATCAAGAGTCGAGGTGATCTTAGGCACACGATCAATCGGAGCCATAGCCGAGCCCGATCCCAGGGGACAGCACACCGCCATGAGAAGAAAGCCTCCTCTACTAACCCGACCTATGACTCGGATACTTGTCGGGAAGGTATGGTGGCTCGTATCAAGGATTTGCAGAAAATAGATTGATGGCGTGGCCAGAAAGCTAGGCCAAAACCTACTCAGAATCACGCCAATACCGAGACAGAGTCACCATTCTCCAGCCAGATCACAAGGTTTGCCATCCCGCACAAATTTAAGAGACCTTGCCTAGATTCTTATAACGACTCGGGAAGCTCGGTCGACCACGTCCGGACCAATAAGGCTCAGATGGCCTTGGCCACCAACTCCGATGAACTACATTGCCTGGCCTTTCCTAGTACTTTGAAAGGCTCGGCCGCTCAATGGTTTCACTCCTTGAAGCCCCGATCGGTCAAAGACTTCAAGGAGCTCAGCAAATAATTCATTATCCAATTTTTAGGCATGCTCGACCGGCCACAACCCGACATCCAACTACTCACTGTCAGACAGCGAAAGGAAGAGTCGTTGAAGGATTACACTGACCGGTTCAACCAACAGAAGCTTCAAGTTCATAACCTGGACGAGACAGTCGCCATTACAACCTTCTGCTCGGGAGTTCAACACACCAAGTGAGCCATGTCGTTCCACAGAAATCGACCGGCAACCTTGATTGAACTTGCTGAGAAGGTTGGAAAATACATCGACACTGAAGAATTTTGGCAAGAAAGCAACAAACCTTCCAGAAGTAAGCAGAAACGAGAGTAGCCCGGGAAGAATGATGTAGAGAAGCCCAGTAGTTCAGGCAGTTCCTCTAATTCACAGCGATCTGTGTCCGGCAGCCCCGACTCGACCTCCAGTTCACAGCGGTCTGAGTCCAACAGCCCCAAACCCGACCTCTAGTTCGCAGCAGTCAGGATCCAATGATCTCGACCTTGAATCTAGCTCAGAGTGCTCAGAAGCCCGGTGATCCTAACTCGACCTCCTGTCTTCATTAGTCTAGATGAGCCCAACTACAGTGGTACTTTCCCGATCATCTCATGAGGCTCCACGGACTATTAAAGAGCTCTTACAAAGACCTCGGGACCACACCTGAGGCACCTCAAAAGACCTCGGGTCACATCCGGGGCACTAAAAGATCTCGGGCTTAACCTCGAGGAAACCAAAGACCATTGTTACGCAGTTGGTAAATGTCACGCCCCGGAGCAGCATAAATAGAGAAAAATAAATTTCCTTTATGGGTCCATAGGGAATGACGGGTGAATAACCGCATTGTCATCTAATCAACCAACAAACACCACGATAGGGAGGATGCTATTCATAGAACATAACTTATTAACATAATCAGAGGCTACAGCGGAAACTATAAAAGGTATGAAAGCAACAGATGCCCAAGTACCAATTATAAAAGTCTACTAAAACTATTACAACAGCTGGCTTAGAGTCTCAGGCCTATAACAATAACAACAACAGATATACAAACTAACTATATAAAGCAGCACATCTTCGTCTTTAAGCCTTTAGCTCCACGTCCGGCGAAACATCGGCCTTCCGTCCTCACTACCTGCCAAGCTCTAGACATTGGAATGTCCAGGGCATAAACGCCATCAGCTTCGAATACAAAGCTGAGTGAGTACATTAAACAACACTCCTCACCGCTATTATTCAGCATCTTAAAATGCGGTTAATCTCTTATCAATGACGTCACTCACGGACATAGCAGAGGTCTCATTAAACTATGCATGAATTCAATAATAACAGAAATCATATTAAGTAATGACAAGGATAAACATCATGGTATAACATATCTCATCACGTATTCACCAAATCCATGCATGTGACCCATGCATCTAACCCATGCATATACCTTTACGTCGGGACGCTGAATCCACGACTGAACCATCATCATACTAACCATTCCCATATTCACATCCATATCCATGTTCTTATTCTCATCCGTATCCATACGTCGATCCCATAATACCAATCTGAAAACCATTAGTCGATACAGTAATGCCAATCGGAATCACCCGACTAAGCAATAGATCCCAAAATCCCTTGATAGGGTTACCGGTCGTCTACACGGTACCACCTATCTGTAAACGATGGAAGCGGCACAACGGACGTCTTCTACGCTGTGTATATCCTCACTGGTCGTCTACACAGCTGAGAATACATTAGAGCACTAGCCGGACGTCTTCTACGGTACACTGGACGTCTTCAACAGTGCATACGCATCACTGGACGTCTTCAACAGCGAGAGGCGCACTAGGAACTCTAACCATCCCACGTCCACCCGACTCGTCAGCCGTTGATCCCACGGATCCAAAGTACCAATATCTCATTATTCCACATTGAAGCACATATCCCATTTCTCATCATATTCTCTTGTCTCTTTATAACACCATCCCATGCATGCTGACACATGTTGTGAATTGCTCATCTACTAAGTACAGGAAATACCACATGCTCTGTATTCAACATATCTACTCATTTCTGATTATTAACATGCTGTCGTATTCCATTCTACTATTCAGTTCAGCAATATTATCATGTAACAGTTAAACAGTTCATCTCATAACAGTGTTGCACTATCTCTTAAATTAACAATATCGCATAATAAAAGCATGGATCAACATTTAATCAACTAAACAGTTCATATTATAATCAACAGGAAATAAACATGTTCTGAAAGGTTCGATCGATTGAGGTCCTCTCGATCGATTGAAGTCAAACTAAGTTCGATTGATCGAAGTCATTTCGATCGCTCGAGGAAAAGTCATTTCGATCGATCGAAGTTCCTTCGATCGATTGAGGAAGCGGTAAGTTCGATCGATCGAGAATAGTTCGATCGCTCGAACATCATCTTCTACCCAGAAATTTGGCAGCGACGAACAAAGATCTCGGGGTCACAATATAAACGTTCTAAACACGCATATAACACCCTAGAATCATCCCTTGAGTGAGTTAATGAACTCACCTCTCTCCGGTGGTCCGGTGGCGACGTTCCGAGCTTGACGGCGACGGCTATGGTGAGTTCTCTCTCTCCTTCTTCTCTGTTCTCTCTTCTTCTCCTCTCTGTCTCTATTCTCCTCTTCTTCTGCTCCTCTTCTTGTTCTCTTCTTCTTCTTCTCTGCCCAAGCACATATATATATATATATCACACACACACATACGGTTACATATATATATATATATATGGAACACACATACACACACAAGCTCTCTCTCTCTCTCTCTCTAAACTGCCAAACACCACACACACACAAAACACACGTATATATATAGGGAAACAAGAAGGGCAGGTGGCAACCACGTAAACTGAAAATACAACGTTCGATCGATCGAAGTGAGTTCGATCGATTGAGACCAGGTCGGTTAAGGTTCGATCGATTGAAAGAAGTTAAATCGCTCGGGAAAGGGTACACATCACAGAATCAGGTCGGCAGAGATTCGATCGCTCGAAGTATGTTCGATCGATTGAAAAAGCACAATGTTCGATCGATCGAAGTGAGTTCGATCGCTCGAGAAAGATTCTTCCCCAAGGTTTCACACAAGCATACAGGGTCTTATTTATATAACCATGCATCCGAAAATACAGGGTATTACAGTAAAAGACCTCGGGATCACACCCGAGGCACAAAAGAACTCGAGGTCACGCCCGAGGCGCCGGCTTCGCTTAGGCCCATAACCTATGATGAGGGCAAATCCCCCTAGGTGACTGATGATGGCAAGCTTCAAAGACCCTACAACCACCCACGTTCTAGGTTGGTTACCTACAGTCATAGCCTCCACAGACCTCTGTCTTAGCAAATGCTTGGGGGGTAGAAAGGCACAATAAACTAAACAGCCAATCACACCGAGTATTTACAAGCCTTGCGGTTAACTAAGTCAAACTCTCAGATAATCCGGGCGCCTACAGTACTCAGAGGCAATAACTCCACTTAGATCCAAACCGACGATAGAGGTGACTAAAACCTCTTAGGTTGGCCCACGATAGAGGAGCAAAAAGACCCTAAAGCAATACGCTTTAGGTCGGCTCCACCAACATGGTCCAACTCTTCTCCCAACAGTCTTGGCGAAGGCTTGCGGGCGGAAGATAACCATCTTGGAAAGCTAACATGAAAAGGACCCTAAAGCAAAGCGCTTTAGGTCGGCTTTTCCAACATGGTCAAATTCTTTTACCCACGACCTTAACGAGGATTTACGGGTAGAAGATAACCATCCTGGAAGCTAACTTAAACAAAAGACTCCGAATTAGGTCGAGTCTCAACTCTTGGCCAATTCCCGAGCACTTAAAGATTCCGAGCTAGGCTAAGTCTCAACTCTTAGCCAGTTCTCGAGAACTCACGAGACTCAGAAGCTCCAAGGCAGTTTCCTCTAGCACTCATGCAGTGGCAAATGTCATCAAGCAGATTTCCAAACTTGCCCCGATATGACATCTAGCCAACTTTGGAAATGGGGGCAGCTAATACGCCCAAAATTAGCCCTATTCTATGACCGAGCGATTCAACTCAGTAGCATGTCCCTGTCCCGGTCAAGTCATGCACAGTTCCTTGGATGAGCATTAGCCTGAGCAGTTTGGTCTACCCGAAGCCTCCCAAGCGATTCATACATAACCAGACCAACTGGTCAGGAAGACCACGCAGGTACGGTCCATACATGTGCAGTCCAATCAGGCCCACGACATATGTCTTAGAATA
Source organism: Hydrangea macrophylla (assembly GCA_033977485.1). Classification (NCBI taxonomy): domain Eukaryota; kingdom Viridiplantae; phylum Streptophyta; class Magnoliopsida; order Cornales; family Hydrangeaceae; genus Hydrangea; species Hydrangea macrophylla. The sequence continues at coordinate 3,593,548 of CM066997.1, read as the reverse complement.
TCATAGGCAGTTTCCTACTCAAGATAGAATGCTAATGGAAAGAACAAATAGTTTCCTAATCCAATTAGGAAACCCCCACAATTAATGCTAATCACTCTTAATTGGATTATGTATCCTAATCTATGTAGTAGTAAGTCTCTTGCATCTATAAAAGAGACCTCTCATCCCCATAGTAGGGGAATAACTTTTCAGTCTCTACAGCACCTCTACAGCGGTCACCAACACGCCCGGCCGACCTACGGTAGCTCCAAAATTTTGTTGATTCACCATAGGTCCCTGACTTTTTATAGTATAGTGAACATGCTCAGATATATACGTGGATGTAGGTTCCTTCATTAACAGGGCAGAACCACATACAAAAAACCAGTCTCTCACTCTCTTGCTCTCTCTTTAAACTGCTTTTATTTACCTTACCCAAATTTTGGCATCATCACAGATTATAAAAGTTTGTTCTCGATAGAAAATAAAGTGGTGTTGGTGGATACAAAGTGATTTTGATGACAACAAACTTATGACCTGAGAATAAAATTTCCTATCAAGAACAAACTTCTATGACATGAGAATAAACTCTTATGATCACGAGAATAAATGACGTAGCTACAAATAAACCACTTGGTTGTACCTAGAAGGACCAAACATGGCACAGATACTGATATTCCTAGCATTGGTCATCGGACCATCAAAACTTTGCATATGCTTTATTGACTGCTCATTACATTGATGACAATTAGGAGTTAAAGAAGAAAATTCTTGCATATAAGGGTATTGATTATCTGCATGATGGGGGAAAGTTTATTTAGATTCATCGGTGAATTAATCTTAGAACAAAAAACTATTCTCAATGGTAGTTGATAATGCTACTAGTAATGATGTCATGGTAAGACTTTTGAAAAATTGGCTATGTGTGTGATAAGTCGTTGTTACCTTTAGGTGGGGATTTGTTTCGTGTACGTTGCAGTTCACATATACTTAACTTGATTGTCCATGATGTGTTGAAGAAGATTGGGGTTATTCTTGATAAAATACGAGATAGTGTGAGATATTTGAATAAATCTCCATATGGAAAACAAAAGTTTGACAATGCGGTAAATCAAGTTAAGTTGAGAAGTAAAAAGAAAGTTCTTATGGATGTCCCAAATAGATGGAATTCTACCTTCTTAATGCTTGACTCGACATTGTCAATGAAGGAAGCATTTTGTCGTTTTGAACAAATAGATAGGAATTATAAACACAACCCATCTGAAGAGGAGTGGAAAGTTGCAAAAGTAATAAAACATTGTTTGAAGTTATTCTATGATGTGACAGGTCATTTTTGTGGTACCAATTTTCCAACATCTAATGTATTTTTCAAAGATATCTGTGACATTCAACTTGAGTTGTTACAATGGAAGACTAATGAGAATGAAATTCTTCGTTTGATGGTCGGTCCTATGATAGAGAAATTTGAAAAATATTGGGAACATTGTAACTTGGTTCTAGCAATAGGTGTGGTCCTTGATCCAAGATTCAAGATAGATTTGGTGAAGTTTTATTATGAGCGGCTTTATGAAAACGAGGCTAGTGTCTATGTCCAATGGGTCCGTAATGCGATTGTTGATTTATTTAACGAGTACGGAGGCGAATCTCTCAATTCTAGCGAGTTCTATATCAATGTAGGAATGAAGGGTGTTCTATTAAAAGTACTTTGCCCTCTAATTCTATTCAAGATGTTAGATTGAATGAGTTTGATAGTTGGCGTATGCGAGCTCGTAGTACTAGTCATACTTTTCAAAAATCAGAGATTGAGTAATACTTGGAGGAACCGGTCTTTCCAAGAAAAGACGATTTTAACATTTTACATTGGTGGAAAGTTAATAGTGCAAAACTTTCAATCCTATCAAGGATGGATCGTGATATCTTAGCTGTTCCAGCAACTATAACTGCATCAGAGCCCGCATTTAGTATAGATGGTACAGTGTTTGATGAGAATCGCGCATCCTTGCTTCCAGACATTGTAGAAGCTTTGGTAACAACTAATGATTGGATCGAATCAACAAGAAAGAAAAGTAAGCAAAGTTATGATACTATGTTAGTAAGTTAATTTATACTTTTTATGCTCTCATGCTTGTTTGTATAATAAATTTGTTTTCTTCTGATTTAGGTGTTGATGAATTTATTGGTGGAGGCCATGTAAAATGAGAAGGTTTTGTATTGTTTTACTTTCCAATCTGTAAAATAATCTTCATCTTTTTTTTCTTTTTTCTTTTTTCTTTTTTCTTTTTTCTTTTTTGTTGATAAGTATATCATTTCATATGATACTATCTTAATTTATACTTTTTATGCTCTCGTGCTTGTTTGTATGATAAATTTGTTTTTTTGTGATTTAGGTGTTGATGAATTTATTGGCGGAGGCAATGCAAAATGAGAAGATTATGTATTTTGTAATTGAAGGATTTGCTCAAGGAATCCCTACTGCTCATATATATATATATATATATATATATTTAGGATTTGGATATTGTAGTTGTGATTGCACTTTTTTCATTGTGTTTGGATTTTGGATATTCTAGTAGTGATTTTGTGTTTGTTGGAATCCATAAAAGTTGACATTGCTTCTATTGTGTTTGGCTTATACTTTTTCCATTGTGTTTGGATTTGGCTTAATAATAATTATAAAAAAAAAAAATTAATAATCATTTGTGTTTTATTGGTACTTAATATATTAGATTTAAAAAAAAAAAAAAAAATTTGGTGCTCAACGGATATCCGATTAAAAAAAAAATTCTTTTGGTGCTTAATGGATATCCGATTAAAAAATATATCTTTTGGTGCCTAACGTATATCCAAAAAACAAAACAAAAATCTTGATTTACTTGAGGGATTTTTTTTAAGTGCTTAACAAATATCCGTCGGATATCCGAATTGAATCCTAACAAATTCGGATTCGGATTCGGATTCGGATTTGGGTTAACGGAATTTTTATCGGATCAGATTCGAATTTAGTTAACGAATTTCTTATTGGATCGGATTTGGATATCATAGATCCAATCCGAATCCGATCCGTATATAGTCCTAGGTTATAACATACATACACAAATGTGTATACATACATTTGAATGTAGTAAACAGTAGGTGATCATTAACCATGGTTACTGGAATGTATGATGCAGCGCAATGGACAAAAGGTTGCGCGGTGCCTACTGGATGGGAAGATGGGTTGGTTTCACTGGCATTTGAAGCTAACAATTTGCCTACTTTCACGGACTCTGTGGACAACACAAAAGCAAAAGTTTGGTGCAAAAGGTTCTAAAACACTCAAAATCTGGTCACCCTTGTTGGTAAGTACTACCAATTAATTATTTTTACAAACGTAAAGAAATCTTAGTTATATTTTGAGCTGCCAATCCTTTAGACTTTATTTACAGACTATACAACTACAACAACACTGGTTGGGCCTACCCTTCCATCGATCCAACATTCTTTTCCCAACTTCGGACACTCTGTCCGACATTCGGTGACGCCGCCACCAGGAGGAGGGTGCCACGGGAAGGCTTAGGCTTTTGCACATGTTTTCTATTTGAATTTGAAAAGTTTTACCAGTTTGACTTTTGTCTTTCGTTAAAAATCACTCTTGTTTAATAATTAGGCAATAAAATCGCTATTATCAAGGAAATAGCTCCCTAAAAAAACGATGACTGACTATTTGTATTTGATAAGAAGTTTTCACTTACAATTACAAATTTACTGGGAAGTTTTCCCTAAAAAAACGATGACCTCTGTCACCAAATATCAACTGCCCTTTCAGCATTTCCTAAGAAAAGAAATACTCCCTCCGTACCTTTTTTTTGTGTCCACCTTTGGGAACTCAACTTATTAAGGGAATAAAAAGAATCTACACCTATTTTCCACAATTGTCTTTAATTATTACAATAACTTTTTTACTTTTGTCTTGGTGTAGATTTCAAGAAAAGATAGTTGTGGAAAGTGAGTAAAAATTGTACGCCAATTTAAGAAAGTGGACACTAATTTTGAGACATCCCAAAATAAAATATAAGACTCAGAAGAAAGAATGGAGGGAGTAAAACAAATACCTAACCAAAACATTTATCATTGATTCTTAGAATTCTCTGCCTTCTATATCCAGTCAATCCACAAATTGTGTGGACCCCTTGAGGGAGTCTTCTTTGGCAAAATATAAAGTGTAATTTTATCCACTACAACCATAAAATTATTTTGTTTTTGTTTTGGATTATTTATTTATTTATTTTATTTATGCTCATTTAGAAACAATAAGCATAAGGTTTATTTTTACAACATTTATAACAATCAAATGAGTTGATGAAATCAAGTGAATGATTATAGCCTGACCCAATATATCAAGGGAATAGTCTCATGGCAGATCTTATGAGTTCGTTTGTTTGAATCTTGTAAACTATTCTCCTAATAAGTTTAGGATTATGATTCTAAAATTTTTATTCTAAAAGTAATTTTCGAATGATGTAGTAATAAGACTAGATAAACAACTTTTAATAAAATTCAAGTGCCCTCTCTGTATTAGATTTAGGCTTAGTTTGGCCTCCACGTGGCTTTTTAAAAGGAGCTTATGAAATTTATTATTCTTTGAAACCAAAAAGCAACCTTGAGCTTTTAAAAGCTCCATTCTAGAGCTTTTAAAAGTTCCCCCCAAAAAAGCCCCAAGTTCAATTTTTGCAAAGCTCATAAACTAGTTACCAAATGAATTAACATGAAATTGTGCTTTAAAAAAGGAGAAGTACCAAAATGGGGGCCAAACTAAGCCTTAGCCTCATTGACACATCATTAAAGAAAGCACTCTTGAGATAAAAATTTGAGAAGCATAGTATAAGTTTAGGGGCATAGATGATTAAATTGATAAATTGATGAAGGAAATTCTTTTCGAATATTTGTTGTGAATGTTGTAAAAGGTTAAAAAAAGACAGATATTCGTTTTCCAAAAGAATTAGTATATACTTTTTTCAAGCTTTGTTTATCTCAAAAACAAAAAACGCAGCATACTGACCATTCTTAGAGTTTTCAAAAAGTAAAGAGGTACCATATTATTTTTAAAAATTAGTCTCTCTAAAACAAACCATAAATTTAAGTAACGACTAACAATTTTTGACATTGAGGCAATAATATATTAATCTTAAAAGGGTAAATATTATTTAGACCTCTTGAGATTTGCTCTAATTACATTTAGACTCCCTCACGTTAGTAATATCACCTACACCCCCTGAGGTTTGAAAAGTGTATCACCTAGACTCCATTCGTCAATTCACTGCTAAAAAAATGACGGACTGACATAAATAAATACAAAAAAATACCCCTTAAAGTTTGATACTTGTGTCATTTTAGTCTATGTAGTTTCAATTAGGTCAATTTGGGCCCTGAAGTTTTAAATTGAAGCAATTTGATCCAAATGTTCAATTATGTGAGAAAAATTGGCAAAATTTACTCACATATTATGCACTGTCACACTTTTTAAGGGCAAAAATAAAATACCACCAATCTCCAAACCAGCTTATTAGTGTAATTGTGCATAATAGTGGATAAATTCGATAAATTTTTCTCACAGAATGAGGCATTTGGATAAAATTGCTTCAATTAAAAACTGTAGGAACCAAATTGTAGGGACCAATTTAAAACTGTAGGGACTAAATTGACCAAATTGAAACTACATGGACTAAAATAACACAAGGACCAAAATTTTCAGGGGTATATTTTGTATTTCTTTATGCCATTCCATCACTTTTTAACGGTGAATTGACAGAGGGGGTTTAGGTGATACGCGTTTCAAACCTCAGGGGTGTAGGTGATATTACTAAAACGTGAGGGGGTCTATGTGTGATTAGAGAAAATCTCAAGGGGTCTAAGTGATATTTACTCTTTTTAAAATTGTGTTGCAGTTTCTTGTCGGAATGCCAACTTATGATGAAATATTAAAAGAGTGCAGTTTTGCTCACCCCAAAATTGTTTACCGTTTGCTCATTCTCCTCTTATTGGCTAATGCAGTGGAGTCCAGTACTTTACACTATTAATTAATTTTTATTTAATACTAGGTCCCACTGCATTAGCCATGTTGGGTTTGTGCCCTCAAACCGTTACTTTATATATGAGACATTGACATTTTAATATATGGATATCAACTTTACATTTCATTGTGTATGTTTCTTTGATGAGATGATTGTTAATCCTTAAGTATCATAGTAAGTAATTCGTGTGTGTATGAGATACATACTAGTGAGATACTAATCACTATTCTTTGATACTTAAAACTTGTCACAGTGGATGATGAGACTGGATATCTCATCAGGTGTACACTGTAGCATGATTAACTACCATTGGATGGAGTGATTAATCTCAATCACTAGAGTGTAACTCTTAGTTAATATGCTAGTGCTTATAGTGCATTGACGGACCTGAGCTTTCCTATTGACACTCAAGACTGTCAATCAGTCGATAGGAACTCATAACTTGTATGAGGTACGTGTTCTTAATCTTGAGACGATCATGATCACAGACTGTAGATATGACTACTTTGACTTACCAATCAGTGAGGTCTATAAAAGATCAACACCTGGGTATCTTGGGTATGTCATGTTCACAGGGTTGTGAACATATATTGTCAAGATAGAATCTATCCTTTGTTAAAGAGTAAGCATTCCCTTGAGAATGTCACCAAGTTGATTACTGAGAACTACAGTCTTGTTGATAAGTAGTTATCAACATGTTTGGTAATCATGAGAGATGAATGAGACTCAAGGAATACAAGAAGTAATCATGATTCAGGTTGACAGTACCAGTTATCCGACTACCTGAATATAATTATGAATGCTGACAGTAGAGGGACATTAGTACACCATGCAAGTCTAGTTATCGCTTCGGATATGTTCTTTTGCGTTAATGGAGTTCAGTTATCGTTTTATAGTGGAGTAAACGTTAACTGACCAGTTAGTTAGTTTGCTGATCAAAGAGTTTGGTTATGGTATTTAACAAACTGGTCTGAGCCAACAATAAAGAGCCTAGGAGGTCCCACTCTTAGCTCTGCTAGAATGCTTGGAAAGGCACATGAGGATCTAGTCAAGGCGGGTTCGATCGATCGAAGGTGTCTCGATCGATTGAAGTCTTGGTGGGTTCGATCGCTCGAAGGTGGTTCGATCGATCGAAGTCTCGATCGATCGAATGCACTTCAATCGCTCGAACATTAGGTCGGTTCTGGGAATCTATAAATAAGCCAGCTGCGTTCAGAAAAAAGGAGTTCGTCGTTTTGAACGTCAAAAGCTGCAGAAACTGTTTTAGAGCTCCTAAACCCTCCTTATCCTCTCCATTAGAGATCCCACCATCTCTAGCCTATCCGGGAAGCATTCGTAGGAGACATAAGGGTGAAGACAACCTAGTGAAGGCTACTGTACCATCCCGGAGAAAGAAAACCAGAATTGGGTTCAACACCTGAGGTATATTTCTTCTCCCTCTTTAGTATACACATTTATAGAATTAACGAGTAGTAGATCCATGCATACCAATAAGTTTTTGAAACTTATTCCTTCCGCTGCGCGTTTAAAATTATTTTAAAACTGTTTTTTCATCAAGCCAATGGAAAAGGAGGGTGAGCAAAGAGTGAACAATTTTAAAGTGAGCAAAAATGTATTCATATTAAAAGATCTTCAACTTGAATGAGTCCTTTATTATCAAAATGTCAATAATATGCTAATTTTTTATTTTTGAATTTCACAAAAAGACATAGATACATCATACTCTTCTTCTGTCTACATAAATTGTTGTTTTGAAAATTGAATAATCCAATATGTATACTAACTCTATGTGGATATTACATAGACACTTACTTACAAATGCTAAGAGCATCATATGTGCGGATGTACCTAAGAAACAAGCAGCTAAAACATGATACTCCAGATAAGAGGAACACATAGACTAAAGGGCTATGGCCATTGAAAAACAACAGAAATCACAAAAAGATGCTATCAAAGTTTGGTGAAGATCCTTGTATGATAATGACCCATGATTAGATTAGACTTGTTTTTTAAATTGCAATTTTTTTGACTTTTAGAGGCAAGTGTTGAGTGTTGGACAATACTTATACTTTTTAGCCTAATCTGTTAAGTGTTGAGTGTAGGACGGTATGTTGGTACATTTCAATGGCGAGTTTTTATTCTTTTCGTCACTGTTTATTTAAATATTACACAATTTATTTTAATTTATTTTTTAAACTCATCATTTTTTTTAAATTGCTACTTTTCAAAAAAATTCAAAAAAATAAAATAAAATAAAATTATAGAAATCACTAATCCAACTCGTGTCTTCTTGCCACAGCAAGAAGTCGCTATTTCAACTAGCGACTTCACTTTCTTCACCAAAACTTCACATTCTCCTCTTCCCCTACACACAAAGAAGTCGCCAATGATGAGTCATGTAAATATGTGTCACGTCCCGGAGTAGTCAAAAATAGGGAAAATTTAAAATTTCCTTTCTGGACCCATAGGGAATGACGAGTTACATTAACTGATTGTCTTTTCTACATTCTACACATGGTTAACAGAGTAAGCGGAAGCATGAAAACACCTATTGGTATTCTTCAATAGAACTCAAAGGTCTGGGATCTGGATATTACATCATGAGTCTAAATAAAAGATCTAAAAAGGCAGTCCAGGGCTATCTATTCTGATCACAATACATATCTAAACATTACCTCAGATAGAAGACAATAAAGCAAATTAAGTAATTCTAAATAAGACTATATCGGAGTCCTTCGCTTCAACTTGTACATCTGCCGCGTCCCTTTGGGTAGACCTCGTCTTGAGAGTCGTCACCTGTGAAATCTAGACGTGATATGTCCAGGGCAGGAAGGAGAGCCGTTAGCTTTTGAAGCTAAGTGAGTTGACCTAACCGATCACTCCTAATATAAACAATAATATACAAGCACAACAGATATCTCGAACTTAAACATTTGATAAGCATTATCTCAATACGTATGGTTTATGACATGATAATATGAATGAGATAAGACACGATGCACCATCGATATGTTCGACTTTACTCGACCACAGACACCACAGTTGACTCGTGTGACTTGTTACATTACCAGTGTAACGCCTTTAGCTCAGAGTAGAATGATTACGTTGCTATCGTCGCCTAGCAGGGCCCTATAGCAGTTTTTGGTTTTAAAAAGAAAGAGTGTAATCATTGTACTCTTAGGTCCTCGTGACCTTGCCGGGAGAATAGAATAGTTACAGAGCTATCGTCGCCTAACAGGGCCCTATAGCATTTGAAAGGTAACTATTGTATTCTGATAGATACATTGCTATCGTCGCCTAGCAGGGCCCTATAGCGTATCAATCATCAATTCATGCATAACTTCAATGATTTCAATGGAAACTCTGGCTATCGTCGCCTAGCAGGGCCCTATAGCAGTTTCATCGTTGTTCCCATTTACTTGACTGTACCACTCGGACCACCACGGTCCACTCAACATGTATAACAATATGACTGGGTTAGCCCCCGTGACTAACCATGCAGACGTCAATATGGACATCATGACTCGACCATGTTCATGTGACTATAAAATCGGGAAATTATGATAAACGAGAAAATCAACGAATATTAACGAAGCATGGAGTATAGTTAACTAACAAGCGATCATTATATAAGAAATAATCTCAACATTTACAATACTAATATTTATCAGTATCGTCCACACAGGACGTACTGGGCATACATACATGATCAAAGAATAATTCTATAATATACCAAGTGAGTTAGGACGACTCACCTAGAAGCGGTTGCGTAAAAACAAGCGTAGCGGTCCCTACAAAGTATTAAGATTACATAGAACATTGATCAATAAGCTTACTAAAATCAGGGGCATAATGGTAATTGTGCCGGGTGGATCCCTAAACCTCAACATGATAATCTAGACATCATTCTGAGTCCAACGCCATTAACTAGACTCAAATCGGAGTCCGTCGCATAAAAGACTGGGTTTTCTATACCAGTTTGGGCCCTAAAGATAAGCTGTATTTTTTACCGTGTCAAAAGGTCACCAAACTTTACGGGGACGTTCTAGACATTATTCTAAGACTCTAGGAACTGATCGCGTATTTTTCTGACCTACGGTTTATTTACTACAATTTATTGAAGTTCTAATTATATAACTATAGTCTACGAGGTCCTATAATTACAAAATATATTTTGGGAGACCTTTGGTCCGTATAAATATTTTCATTAAATACTAGGCCTTAAAATAGGCTAGTGGTATTTTTCTCCTAATTTTCGGGACTCGTTTGGTATTTAAAGGAATTAAAATATTACATAAATGGTTCCTCGATAATTACTAAAAAATATCCAGAATGTAGTTTATAATTTAGTAAATTATAAAACATGACTTAAATACTTTCTAAACGATAGGTATAATTTTCTAGAATTTAACATGGCCATAGATATTAAATATCTATTTAAATCTAAGTGAGTATAAATATCTATTATTTATTTAAGCCCAAATAAATAATAGCTATAATATATAAATGCTAAAGCTTGGGTTTTATAAATAAGTAATTTATATGACAAGGGCATTCGGCCTTGGGATCAACAACATAATTTTCTAGACTTTTTTTTTATTTATAAAAAAAATAGTCATTAGGTATTAATTACCTAATTATTACCATTAAAGACCAACTTTTATTATTTATTTAAACTAAATAAATAATATGTAATACATAATAAAATATAATTTCAAAATATAATAAATATTTAAAGTGTAACATTCCAAAATTTAAAATCCCTTTTATTAATACTTTAATCTATTTAAAACCATTTATAAGTATTAAATTATATATAGTAACTATTTATTAAACATTAGCATTTGTTCAATTAATACTAAGTTCCATTAATTATTTACGAAAATAATCAATAATCTAATTAAACAGTATTAGCTAATAAATTGTAATATAAGGTCACTAATTATATATTTAATACTAATTAAACATGATTTAAACCTTAATAAATAATAAACCTAATTAACTACTCATACCGTGCAAATGAACTAACATAATGCATCCTAGGAACTCTCATGATAACTTCTTCTTCTCCCAGCGTGAGTACACGCAGCATATACACATACGTATATGTATCATATTTGTACACAATTATACAAACGGTCATAACTCTCTCGTTTCTCAACAAAAACTCGCAAACTTTAAGTCAAAATCGAGTGTCTCGACGAGCCCGATCCAATGGTGCAGGTCTCGGGTCCTGACTCTTAGCGGTATGTCCGTACGGGGGCAAAAACAGATCCGGCCAAATAAGAATAATCGGCTCGTTGGTCGACTAAACGATGCCTAGGCTTCGAGCTATTCGTCGGGGGCCTTAAGGGGGTCACTAGGGTCATTTTGGCGTTGGTCTTGTGTGTTATAGCGACTGTCCAAAAACCCGAGCTTCGTTTGAGCTTTAATGGCCGTTCGGCCATGGCCGGAGCTCGGAGCTCCGTTTGAGGCTGCGAGAAGTGGTCTGTGAGTGTGTGTGTGAGTTTATGATGCATCGAAATTACAGAGGGGGTCCAGGCAGAGCTTACCTCCTCGGTCTCGGCGTCTCTCGCGACTTTGCCTCGGTCTCTCTCTCTCTAGCCTTCGGCGGTTTCTCTCTCCCGTTCTCTCTCTCTTCTTCCTCTTCTTCTCCTTGCTGCAGGTTGTGTGTGTGTGTAAGCGTGTGCTGAGGTGAGGAGGTGGAGGGAGGCAGAGAAGGTAGTGAGGGATATTTGGGATTTTATTTGTTTATTTTCTGCTCTTCTCTCTCTCGGTATATATATATATATTATATAATATACACAGCACACATGCTACATATATATATATACACACACAGTACATAAACCACACCACATACAAGGAAATATACAACACATAACATACATACAAAATGTGGGTGTGTGCATGTGTTATTGGCGGTGGTGTGTGGCAGTGAGGGTGAAGTGGGTGATGGGGTGGTGAGGTGAGGGTGAGAGTGATGGGTGGCAGGGGTGATGTCTAATGAGTAATGAGGGGGATTTGAGAGTGTGATCCGGCGGTTGGGGGTGAGGGGGAGTGACCGGGGGTCCAAGAGGGGGTGTTTGGGTAGAGTAAATACTCAATGGGTAAAGGGTGGTGTGGTAGTACATTAGATACTTTAGGTAAGATTCTTTAGTACCATAACTGTATAGCTGAGTCGTCGCCAGGAAACTCGTGCCGTGCAGTCTAAGTTCAATACAGATTTTACGGATTCGCGTGCTCAATTAGTCCGGGTTTAAAATAAAATAAATATCAATACCCCATAAAGATTACTACTATAGTCACGGGCTATATCTTAATGTCCGGAGTTAAGATAAAAATACTGATAACAATATAATCCTTAATAATAGTCGGGGGATTAGAACACCAATAATATAGTAATAATTACAACTTATAATTACAGAGTTAATTAGCGTCAAATATGCAAATTCTGATTGTGGTCACAACTATCGGATCCGAATTATAGTGTAACCTAGCTATAATATTAAAATATTAAATGACTGCGAATAATATTAAAATATTACTATACGATATAACCTATAGTTATTAAACTAAGTGACAACGAATATATGAATATCCCGTTGTTATAAAACTTAGAGGATATGAACATTAAGATAATCCATTTTTATTATTAACCAATGGCTACAAAATATTTTATAACCTATAGTTATAAAGTTAAGCAACTACTAGTATATGAATATAATTTATATTATAAGTTTAAGCAATAATAATTATATAAAAAAAATAATCTATAGTCATTATTTAAGCGACATGAAATATAATATAACTTATAGTTATAAATTGACAATAAATATTAAAAATACGAATTTAATACACAAGGTACAGGGATAATTACGGAAATAACTCAGGAATCTATTTCTATATTTTCAAATTTCAAGGGTATTACAATATGATTGGTGCATGGATGGGTTTGAGTAAAAATTCTTTCAATGGCCTAATCGTAAGCCTTTTCACTATTAATGCCATAGTGGTGAAGTGTCAAGTTGCATCTCTGGAAATCAATGATATGATTTCATAATAAAATGTTGAAATTGATTCTCAAATAATGTAACAGTTGTACTATATCACTGTCGATAGTATCACTTATCCTTATTTGTGATACAATTGGCAGAGTATTTAGAACTCAAATTTGAGAAACATAAAATTACTCTTAATATAAGTTCTTCTAGATCTTTTGGTTCTATACTATTATTTTTGGGACTTCCAAATAATTATTAATTTATTATCTCCTCAACGTATTTAAGATAAATGGAGTATATTTAAATTGAAATTAAAGCAATACCACTACAATTAAATATAGTCTCGTGCAATATCAGTTGGAAACCAACTTGAAACGCATTTATGAGTGATACTCCCTCCATTCTATTTTCTGTCCTTTTCTATTTTAACTGTCTCAAAATATTTTTTAATTATAAATGGGAAAAGGGATCTGAACATGCGCCTTAGGCATTGGGAGAATTGGTGTCAGTCCTTAGATAGGATCTCACGGGTAATTCTTACAAACATTTACTGCAAAGGATTGAGATCCTATCTGAGTTAGCTGGCACCAACTCTCCCAACACCTTAGGCGCACGTTCGATTCCCCTCTCCTAGTGATAATAATTGAAAAAAGAACATTAAGTGTTACATTTCCAAAATTACCCGTGTTAATTGAAAACATCCAACTAAAAGTAAAAGATGAAAAAAAAAAACCAAGATATGGTATTGTTGAAAAAATGGCAATACTTTTTATGCATATAAATGCAATTATTATTGTTCCCTTAGAAAGTTGAATTCTAAGAGATGAACAAGTAAAAAAATGGGACGAAGGGAGTAATACATTATATCCGTTGAATATTTAAACGATTTTACTATATTGCAGCCTTACATGCTAGACTCTGAGGACAAGTCTCTTTAAAATTTCCATGTTCAATACTAATTTCATGGGGGAAAAAAAATAGATGTACATAAACATCATATCTCCGTGTACTCGTAAGGTAATACAACTCCCATGATATCACTATTAACATTGAATATTTTCTCATTCGTGATGGCTTTTTGAGCTAGGATCTCATGCAACCGTAGAACCTACTTTTGCTCATCCGTTACTCGACTAGGCCTTCACTGGATGATACGTATCACATTCTAGTAATTATGTTGATAATACATGGGCAAAATGATAATAGATAGGACACATGTTACCCAGTTGAGACGTGGGTGCACAATGGGTGAGCGAAAAAGCTGTAATGGATGATACGTATCCCATTCAAGTAATTATGTTGATAATACAGGGGCAAAATGATAATAGAATAGGACACATGTCACCCAGTTGAGACGTGGGTGCACAATGGGTGAGCAAAAAAGCTGTTAAAGCAGTAATCTCTTTTCATAGTTACTTCTACCAACGCTCAACCTGATTCTATAAGGCTCTAAAATATCATTTTACGCAATTAAATCTTTATACGAATCATCTATTCTTTTAGGGAAAATGCTAAATGCACCAATTTCATGCACTTAAACTATCTACTTGTTGATTTGTCATGACAGTTTTAAAATTACTTCGAACTCTATTTGGTAACTGATGAATAAATTTAAAAATTTGCATCAGCAAGTGTATAATTTAAGTGTCCCGTATAGATATGCCTAGCATTACTCTTTCTTTTTGAGCTCTATTCTCCATTAAGAACCAATGTCAAAATTGTTTCTTAAATTCAAGTAGGGTTCTTCATAGGGGCGTACAAGGTCGGTTTCGGTCGATTTTTTGTGTATTTTAAAACCGACCAATAGGTTCGATTTTGGTCGATTTTGCGGTTTGTTCGGTTTTAGCTTGTACATACATTTTATAAACCGACCAATTGGTTTTTTGGCCGATCGATTTTGGTCGGTTTTTTTTGTTCACCCCTAGTTCAGTAGTTCTTCACTTTACCAAGAGATTAATACAAATAAAGCGACATATATAATAAAATGGAGTAATTTGCTTCATTGAATGATAAAACCGTACAAAATCACAACCAACAGAAAACAAAATCTCAACTGCTTGGATTTTACCACAGATATCCTTTGAGACCATTAGCTCATCCAAGCCACAAACTTGGAATTTTTTACCTCACCCATCACTTTTGGAGTCATATTTACCAGACTCAT
This sequence comes from Hydrangea macrophylla, assembly GCA_033977485.1. NCBI lineage: Eukaryota > Viridiplantae > Streptophyta > Magnoliopsida > Cornales > Hydrangeaceae > Hydrangea > Hydrangea macrophylla. The sequence continues at coordinate 3,578,351 of CM066997.1, read as the reverse complement.
CACGTTGTCAACTTATTTTCCAAATCCATGAAGTTGTAAGTGCAATTCGTGACTTCACCCAAAGAATTTTTGTACAAGTCGCAAATCCAACTCGTGACTTCTTCCCATAGTGAAAAGTCACTAGTTCAACTCGCGATTTCTTGCCGGACTTCTCAAGGAAGAAAATGAAGTTTTGGGTAAGAAGGTTAAGTCGCGAGTTGGACTAGCGATTCTTCCCTGCGGCAAGAAGTCGCAAGTTGGACTAGCGACTTCTATAGAAATTTTTTGGGTGAAGTCACGAAATTGCACTTGCGATTTCAGAAATGTGATAGGTTTGAAAAATAAGTTGAAAACGTGATGAGCCTGGTTAATATGGCCCCAGAAGTGATGGGTAATGTAAAAAATTCCACAAACTTGTCTAGAATGGGTACGCTCACAAAATTACGTATTCTGAACAAGATCAATGAACCTGACATACAACTGAAGGGCATAGGATCATCCCTATTTATATACACTGGAATGAACAATAGATACACATAAAAACACTATAAAAGAATATGCAAATTCAAAGAAGGTAGCACCTATGCCCCCAAGGAAGAGATCAAAAGGAAATGCCACGAACGAAGTTTTATCGGCTATTTTTCTTCCTCACCAAAAAAAAAGGGTAAAACATATACATCGGGACAGTTTGTTCTCTTATTCGGCTTCTTAACGACAATTTCGGAAAAAGAGTAGAGTGCTTTCCGGGAAGATTGTTAAATCTCTCGAGGTTCAGTATTAAGGAAAGAGATGTACATGCCTCGACCCATATAAGCCATGTTAATGACTAAACAGTAGGAGCAGACTATGGAAATGACACCAATCTTGCATTGTAGACCGGTTATCTATATTTTGAAATTTTATGCTTTGTAGCCGAGTAGCTCTAGTTGCCAGGTTTTCATAGTTATACTTCTTCATATTCCCGATCTTTAAGCTGAACTAGTTTCACACAACCATCTCCACCGCATGTAAGAAAGCCATGAGAAACAACTTGAATATCCGTCACTGCCGCCTGCAACAATTGAATTATATATAGCTTTGTAAATACACATAGCTTTGTGCAACTTATATATACATATGCATATGAGAAATGCTTACCTACTACATCTATAAATGTATACACTTCTAAACAGACAAAAAAGTCCATGCCACCTCGCACTAAAGTAATTTTATAAACGACTGAAGCAAATTACTTTTGTGCCCTGATAATAAAAATTACTTCAGTGCCCCCATTTTAATGAGGTTACAACAACTTTTTGTGTGCATTTAAAAGTGAACACGATTCAATCCTACTACATGAATGCAGCAGGATAGCAAGCCCCTATACATGTATAGCTAGGTGGTTTGTAGCTATGTGCAATATATGCTTCCAACAGAATCTCAAGGTCAACAAATATTTAATGTAAGTTTGAGTTTCGACTAGCTTGAAGGATAAACAGATTACCCGAACGACTCCACCGAAGCCTCGGGAGCTTGGTTGCAAGAAGGTATGCCTCTCGTGCAATTTTGGCCAGTGACAGACTAACTTGGCACTCTTTGCATCCCAAAGTTTAACATCACCATCTTTGCTTCCGGTTAAGAAAAAACTGGTGTTTGGGATGACAGATATTTTAGTGACACTCCCTTCAGTCCGACCAATAAATAGGCATTAGAAGAAAATCCAATATGTTAAGTTATAATCACACAAAATAAATTTTTGGGCTTAATTACACTTTGCACCTTCCTAGTTTACACCCAGTCGCACTTTCCTCCCACAGTTTTAAAGTTGACACATTAAACCCTAGAGTTCATAATTTGTGTCAATCAACACTTTTCGCTAAAATCCGTAACAATTGTTGAAAAAATTACGATGAATTGCTACGGATTTTGTCATTTTTTTTTTGACAGAAGTATTGATATAACTCTTGACATATTTTGATGGAGGGTGCATGCTAAATACAAATTGGAAACTTCAAGGTCTAATGTGTCAACTTGTAGACAATGGAGGACAAAATCACACCAAGGGTAAACTACAAGGGTGAAAGGATAAATTAACCCTAAATTTCCATACCTAAGTGAGCCTTTGGTATATACCAAAGCATCCCATTTCTATTATGGTCCCCGAGTCTGTTCTGTGAATCAGCTGTTGATGAGGCACTTGTGTTCTGTTCACTACTATTAGAATGCCTGTGCCTCTTTGTCCTTCCAGTTGCTATGTAACGGAAGTCATGAAGTCCAACATCACCGCCTTTTCCACCAGTCACAATAAGTGGAGAAATAGAACCACTTCCTATGTCATTATCAAACACAGCAAGGGAGCGGGCACCACCTACACACACGCACACACAACCAGAAGAAATTTTAATGTGCAATTTTAAACCCATCATGGATGGATTTGTACAAATGAAAATGCAATAACAAACACAAGATATGCCAATTATGATGCATGAGGACCATGGTTCAAAATATTGGCCGCGTCCGAGATAACTCCCCAAGTCATCTCGGTATTGTAGGTTATCGGGACGAGACCGGTATCCTTTACAAAAACATATCAAGAGAATGTCGACCAATGTTCTAAAAATCGCTAGGCGCTAGTCGGGCGGCAGAGGGGGGCCTAGCGTCTAGGGGCCTAGGCGGACGCCTAGGTGGGGCCTCTGCGGATTTTTTTTTATAAATACAATTAATTATATAATATATATATATATATATACGAGTTATGTGGTGTTAATTAAATATAATTATAGATTTGTGGTTCAAATAATATATATATATATATATATATAAAGGTTATGTGGTGTTTTTTGGAAATAAGTAAAGATTATTAGAAGGTTATTATATTTAAAAAACAATTAGGGATCTCTCCATAATTAACTTAAACCTTAAGTGTATATATATACTAATGTTAGGGTTTTTTTTTCCAAAGAGTCAGACCCAAATAAGACTCTCTAGCATTCTCACCCTAGCCCGCCTAGGCCCTGCCTAGCACCGACTAATCCATTGGCCGATTTTCGCAAATGCCTAGGGAAAATCTCGGCAGCCGGGCACCGCCTAGCGCCTAGGCGGCCGCCTAGGCCGATTTTTAGAACACTGATGTCGACCGACTATGCATAGTGAGATTCCGTGTGTCTCGGCCGAGACAATTTTCTTGAGGACTTTTTGGACTTCTTTTTCTTTTATCGAGAGTTCTCAACTTAGTTACTTATCTTATTATCCTGCAATAGAGATATCAGTCATGCATGTACTGAAGAACTAGATAATATTTTGTGGCTGGCGGTGTATTTTGTTTATTTAGTGGAAAAATTGCTTTCACTTTTTTAAACAAAAAATTTCATGATTTTTTTTTAATAACTCTTCGAAACTCAATTCTAGCTTCTTGTTGCGTATCATTATGTGCCGCGATGAGACGCCGCGATACAGTTGTCTCACAGCTTTCTGATACGGTTTCCAATATTGCGGATTTGAACCACAATGAGGATGGTTGACACTACTTGATCATGTAGACAGTTACCTTTTGAAGCTTTTAATGGTGATCTGGTGTCTATTTGACCAGCACAAAAGGGGTAAAATGAGATAGAGAAAGGATATTACACATATCTTCTTGCAATCAGCTTTATTCCTAGACAATTTTCTTTTATTCGAATGCCTCTGCCTCTAAGATTCAACAATAGAACCACCAAGATACAAAATAGTTTTTCCTTCAGTTTCTACTCAGCCTTCTGGTAAAACATGGTATTACTACAAATAGAGATTTCATAGAATTTAGAGGGAGAGGAGGAAAACACACATGCAAACAAGCTGCCCAAATGCAATATAAGACACTAAAGAGTGAAATAAACCTTCATGGCACATGATGGAAGCTTGAGAGGTGGTGGGTGGAGCCAGCGTATCCCATACAAGGACATTAACATTATTGGAGTTATATCCAGCGGCAGCAATGATTGATCCACTAGAAGTGACATAAGTCACGTCCCTGCAATATAATAGGCTTGTATAACTAAGTGAACAAACCAGCATAAATAGTTAGCAATGTGGGTCCTTATGCTGAGATACACCTGTGATTCGAGGCTTATGTACCAAGACAGACAAATTTTTTCACATATCCAAAATGTATGATGGGTGTCCATGACACCATGTTCGAGCAAACTGAAGGTCCATGCTACATGGTTTGAGGCTATCAGCCAAAGGAGGTCCATATGCACACACATTTACACGGGCTACAAAATGATGTTACTAATCTTTTCACTTTTCTTCAAACGTGTCTCAGACGGTTAGAAATAAAAGAAAAATGGGAACATGTAAAATCCAAATTAGGATTAACAGAAAATCGTGGTTCAGGAAAAAAAAAATGCTCACCTTACATCCAGGAAAGGTACCAGTAGACAATGTAGCACGGACATGGATAAGGGACAAAGATCCGACATGATGCGGACATGGAGACGCGGAAAATCAAAAAAATGTAGGATCCGAAAGCGTAAAAATAAAATTCACATCTATTCAATTAATTATATAATCTACCTTGTCATGTCCACCTCCGTTTCCTAAATTTTCAAATAAACCCATTACTTATCTCCCATTTTACTGAACTGAGACATTTACCTCAGATTTTAAAAACATCTCAAATGAAAAGAATTTTTTTTTCTTCATGTCCGACACAAGTCATGTAACCGACACAGACACGGCAGTGCTATGTAGCCAGTAGAAACCCATGTGACACTTTCTTAATGCCATAAGAAAAATGCTCACACATCATAGAAAAACGAAATGAGCCGTAAAGCAACGCCATTAACAACTAGCTCCCTTTAAAACTAAATTAAACCATAATTCGCCTTTCGTAAATGAAGAAGCTCTTTTAAACAAACTATAAATCAAACTTAGGAATCAAAACAGCCTAAGGGGCTTTTGGGGAAGGGCTTTTGGGGAAGGCAAAGAATCTCAGTTCTAGAAATTTTGAATGTTTGCTATATGAACTTTTTTTGCACAGGAGTCCATGCCCAATCCAAACATATTCTTAAGATTGGTTCCTTCTCCAAACCTACACGACCCTCGTTCTGCTAAAAACCAGATAAAAAAGGAAAAGGCTTGGACTGAACTAGATCATGCTTTATGCATTTCCAAATAGGCACTAAGATGATTAACTTAAACCAAAACTGGCTATAAAGTTCAGTAGGATAGAATACATACGAAGCATTGTTGTTAAAGCAGAGAGACGATTCTGTTGGACCTACGTTGCTCCTTCCTCCAACCTCAAGCTGCCATGTACATACTGTTCCATCCAATGCAGCAGTTGCAAATCTGTGTCCACAGTGGTCAAAATGCACAGAAGATATTGATGCAAGAGCATATGGTGGAGGGACATTAGCAGCAGGAAGAACTCCATATGTTGCTGTTGCTTTCTCCTTTCCGAACTGCAGTAATCAGTCAGTAATAGCTCCCATATCAGTTACTCGCAAAATACAGCACAAAAAACTTATAATGCAACTATAGTTACAGTTCTATAACATAGATCAAGCATCATACAAATACCAAAAGAACTTGCATGACTTTCCAGTCTTACAATTACCAGAAAATGCGAATATCCCTGGAATTCAAGCACCATAATATAAGGAGACAAAATCGACTTAGGCTCTGTTTGGTTTACTTCGGGAAAAGAAAAGAAAACACTGATGAAACACTTTTCTTTGTTTGGTTACTAAACGAAACAAGGAGGAAAATAGGAAGAAAGAAAATAAAATTTGGAATTTCGTCAATCCCATCCCACCCTCTTTACTTGAGTTCCTCTTATGTTCTGAGAATTTTCAATTTCTAATTATTTAAGCATGGAGAAAACCGCTAGGGATAACACCATTTTCTTTCTAGTCTTCTTCTCCTACGGAGGTGCCATACCGAATCAATAGCTTAACTTCGGTAAAATGCCTATTTGCTATGTTTTTAAACAATTAATAGCAATACAACTATCACGAGAAACATAATTTTTCTTTTTAATTTCACCATGTTCTACTTCAAGAGGCTAAATTCAATATCATGCCTGCATTATACATCACAAACTAACTAACAAATTCCAGGAAATGCCCGAATCCATCTATGTAATCATTAAAGTACATGGCCTACCAAGTAAATATACCAGTTCCACAAACAGAAAAAATATGCTTTCCGATATTATAGGGTAGATCTCTGCCACTATTTCTTATATAATAGCAACAGTATGGATAATAAAGATTCAAGACTAATACAGAAAGATCAAGTGCTAAGGCTCCACTGTGCACAGATAGTCCCATGTATGCCATGTATAGCTTTGTAGCTCCCAGGTCCACCCACCAAGGAAAAAATCAGACATGCTCAATTTTAAAATCAGTACCCTACGAATAGTCATTGTACATCCATTAATCAAAAACAACTTTAGCCATGAATTTCATTGGTGTTGGATAGCTGGTTGCCATCAACAAGATTATTGGCCCATTGACCTCGACGAATAAGAAAAGAGAGAGAGGAGGCAGTAACTGGACTTTCCATTAAGAGCCCGTTTGGATTAACTTTGTTGAAGCTTGATATACATTGTTGGGCCCATTCTCTAACAACTTAAAGCATTTAGAGCAGTTGGTAACTTAACATGTTATCGGAGCCTTGTTTGTGGGAGGTCTTCAGTTCGAATCTCCATTCCTGCGTTGGTGTGCATGTTTGGACTTTGTTATTTGCCTACACTATGTTGGAGGTTCATTAGTTGGCTCTCCACGTGCATGTTGGGGTTGCACGTAAGGGAGGGTGTTGAAGCTTGATACATTGTTGGGCCCATTCTCTAACATCTCAAGCTTTTAGAGCGGTTGGTAACTCAACAAACTTACTTAGGACCAACCATAATTTATTTTGTATAACTGAAGAGTCAGTTTTTTTAAAAATCTGTTCCACTTTAAAGCTAAAAAGACAGCATAAATCAAAAGCAGCAATTTGCTGCTTTTGAAAAAATCTATTAATGAAAAAATCTCTTATTCCTATAGCAATATCATACGGGAACTGAGAGAGTAAAACCTGGAAAGTAATTTTTTTTGTTCATACGAAGTTTTTTACAACTTCCAAAATAAAAATGCTACGCACAAATGCATTTGTGTTTTACAGTCGAAGTACACCATACCTCCCATAAGTATATGTGTGTATTGCAAGAACCCACCAAGAAGAAAGGCCAAGAAGGGTGACTAGAAAATGCCCTCGTACTAATATTTTCCACAGTGGCAGGTGGATCAACAAACTCTTCAAAATCCTCTTGAACCCCCCAACCGAGCCCAGATGCGCCAATACCTGCATAACCTGGAATCCCAAATGCTCCGCCACCTGTTAAATCTCTCCGTGGTCTGGCCAATGAACCTACACCAATGGTTGCTCCACCGAGCCCAAGGTGTGTGCCTTTCTTGCTCCCAAGACCGACCCCTGGAGAAACGCATGTAGGAACTGGGATAGATTCGGACCCAGCCCATCCATTTTGTGGCCAATCCGCCTCTGCCCATACATAATCGGACTGATCTCCGGAAGGTAGTCCATTATCCCAATGAAAGAAAACTATTCCCTGAATAAGATAGTATCAGATATTACGTAAAACAGAGGCATAAAATCATATTATACTAATGAGATACCAAAGAGCTATGCAACACGGAGACGGATACGGGACTCAGACACGACAAGATTCAAAAATAATAACACGCAAACCTTAAAAACGTAGGATACAGACACAACTAGGACACCTCGAAAAAATACATAATTTAATTAACCAAATATACTGTGGCATGTCCTCTACTGTTTCCTAAAATTTCGTGTAGACCCATTCCTTATCACCCACTTTACATACTAAGATTTCTAACTCAAAATTTTAAAAACACTCTCAAAGGAGCAACCATTCCATGTCCACTCTCGTGTATCCATCACGTGTCCAGTCAGTGGTATGTGTCCGATGTAAAACAATTAAGACAAAGTGCTTTTGCCTGCCTGAATTGCTTTGGTGTGTCATGCGTGTCCGACGTGTGTCGGTGTTCGACATGGACATGGCACCAAAATTGAGATGTCCATGCTACATAGCCACAGAGAATAGCCATTTAAAAAGTAGTAAAGAAAAATAAACTCAATTCTAAAGAAACTGGTGGGTGTGTAGACACTATCATCATCATATGTAGTGCTCTGTTCATTTATTGACACAGTATTTATCTTAGGTGAAATCCTTTATTATGTTTGGCTAGCAGTCTCCTCTACTGTCATATTGAGGAAAAAACAGGGGGGGGGGGGGGGGGGGGGGGGGGTGGGCGGTTGTGTAGTAAGAAAAAATTTCATTGCGTAAACCAATTCTGATGCAATAATAGCACTGTCATCCTTAATATCCTCCCAAGTACACTCAACGCCCGTGTTTTTAAAATTTTCTCCTCAAAACTTATTTGCGTCGACTGATTCAACTCAACACATCCATGTCAACAAGAGAAATGACTCCTACTTCTGTTTTCTATCATTTACGCGAAGTGACATGTCAAATTCTGTGAAAAATGTGAATGTGCTTAATGAATGCTCTACAAATGGGAAAATTAGTTTCATCATGCACCTCAAATATCATATACTTTATGATGAGAGCTAAAAATTATGCACAGGGTCTGACCTTTTTGTTGCTAGCTAGTGCAGCTTGCTGTTGATAAATGGAGTTTATACACAATGCCTGCTCAAATACAAATATTTTGTAATCAACAAGTACATATTGAAGATGCAATTATTGACTTCAAAGGAGCAACAAGGCAAACGTAGAATTACCTCCAAGAGTTCTCCATTTCTCTTACATATTTCTTTAGGGATTTTGAAGGGCATGACATCCGTTACAATAGTATCCTTATGCCCGGAACTTGGAAAAGAAGAATGGCCAGGCCTACCTTCTTGAATATTATTTTCCCCAGTTTCACACTCACCCATCATTTGAATATACGTATCACTCCATCCTTTAGGGGGCTTTTGCATATTATACTCTGAAAACTTAAAAAATTCTTGTTCAAAACCTCTGTGTTTAATTTTTGGATCAGCACAAATATCCCATAATATTTCAAACTCCGATAGTCCATTACTACTGTTCATACTCTGACTAAGATGCTTTTGAAGAGACCTGGGTTTTGGCTGACAATATTCTTCAAGCCATGAGAGAGAAGGTTTGTGTAATCCATCCTCTACTTGCTGCTTCAGGAATGATGCAAGTTGCTTTGCGTGATATAACGACATATGCTTACATGTGGTCTTCAGTAACTTGGCTAACACTTTTGAAGCCAGTATGATCTGGCCCTGTATAGAATTGCCTTCATGTTCAGAAATAGCAGAATGGAATTTATCAGATGCTAAATTAAGATGATGTTCCAAGAAACCACACATGAGTCCCCACAAAGAAGCCCCTACTATTTTCCATCTCTCGTCTTCTGGTATTGAAGACATTAAATCTCCACCTGTTGCCACGTCATCAACACACAGCAGCTCAGCTATTTGGGGAAGAAGTTTCTTCAGATCTGATGTGTCAATATCACGAGTTTGCCCATTGGTACATGGGATTATCAGAGGCTTCACAATTGAAGTTAGACCTTTAAGATTCCTTCTAATCCAAGCTGACGCAAAATAAATATATAATTCGCACAAGTCAAGAATAATAAAGGTTTCCCCAAGGAAATCTTCTTCACGGGAACAAGAAAACAACTTAAAAGTGGCCCTTAGACTCCGCAATGACCATATGATACACTGCATGTAAAAACCCCATGCAGTCGTACTTTTCTCAGTGGAACATGATTTAAATTGAGAGCAACTTATACTACACGCAACAATATATCTCGAAAACAAACTCGACATTTCTTCAGTTGTCTTATGAAGTAGCTTGGGCAGGATACTACGCAAAAACAAACTGTCAGATGTGTTGCTTTCAGCTCGTGACAGATCACTCGAAATATATGCTTGTAACACATGGTATCCCATAAACACTAATCCGTTATTGCACAGGGATGATACACTCTGTAGAAGGAGGAGAAAAACACGGATCAGCCCCTCCTAGAAAACAAAATGACCATAAGGAGATATAGATATATGCATGGTACTCAAACCATGAAGCGAATCGTAAATCGATTTGCCAAATCATAAATCACGAATCCTTAGAAGATCATGAATATGATATGTAAATACTTTATATGTATCAAATCGGTTAAAATGAACAAAATAACAATTTAACATAAGTTGAATGCAATATTACCGCTAAAAAAGTTGTTAGATTACCACTTAATGTTGAAATCAATATTGTGCAAGCTTAGGGTTAGAAAATTATCTAACCCTATTATATATTAACCATAATAAGAAGTAAAAATAATTACAAAGAGACCCACTAACTAATAAATATTAATAACCCAAGAAATAAAATAAAACAATTATTCTCAACACTCCCCCTCAAGCTGGTACAAATATACCTCTCATGCCCAGCTTGCCTAGAGCAATATGGAAAGGTTGACTTCATTTTCCTTTGGTGAGAACATCCGCAACTTGATCACTACTCTTCACAAAAGGAATGCAGATAACTCCACTACTAAGCTTTTCCTTGATAAAATGTCGATCAATCTCGACATGCTTGGTTCTATCATGATGAACAGGATTATGAGCTATATTGATTGCTGCTTCATTATCACAGTACAGCCTCATGGAATCAACCTGTTCAATTCTCAGATCCTTTAACAATTACTTGACCCAAAAAAGCTCACAAATACCTTGGGTCATTGCCCTGAACTCAACCTCTACACTGGATCTTGCCACAACATTCTGCTTCTTGCTTCACCAAATACCAAGTTACCTCCCAGAAATGTACCTTCTATCAGTAACAGACCCAGCCCAATCAGCATCTGTATAAGCCTCAACCCTCAGGTGATCATGGTTAGCGAAAAATATGCCCTTTCCTGGAGCAGACTTTAAATAGCGAAGAATTCTAATGACAGCATCTTGGTGTGACACCCGAGGAGAGTGCATAAACTGACTAACCACACCAACTGCACAATATCAGGACGAGTATGAGACAAGTAAATCAGCTTACCAACGAGTCTCTGATAGCTCCCCCTGTCAACCAATTCCCCGTTATTGTCTTCACTAAGCTTTTATTCTGCTCCATAGGTGTATCACACGCCTTGCTACCGAGCATCCCTGTTTCCTTCAACAAGTCTAACACATACTTCCTTGAGAAATAAAAATTCCCTGTTTGGACCGAGCAAGTTCAATTCCCAGAAAGAACTTCAAGGCTCCCAAGTCCTTTATCTCAAACTCTGTGGCTAACTGTTTTTTTCAATTTCTCCATCTCTTCTAAGTCGTCCCCTATAAGTACAATATCATCAACATATACAATAAGTGCAGTGGTCTTACCCTGTACAGAATGTTTGATGAATAATGTATGATCTGCGTGGCTCTGTCTGAAACCAAACCGAATCATAGCCTGTGTGAATCTCTCAAACCAGGTCCTCGGAGACTGTTTAAAACCATATATCGATTTCCTTAATCTACATACATTTCCCTCTGTCTAGGAGTCCTCAAAACCAGGAGGAACATCCATGTAAACTTCCTCCTCCTAATCACCATGCAAGAATGCATTCTCCACATCCAACTGGTGAAGAGGCCAATCTAGATTTGCAGCAAGGGAAAGAAGGATTCTTACAGAATTCATTTTTGCAACTGGAGCAAAGGTCTCTTTGTAGTCCACACCATAAGTCTGAGTGTACCCCTTTGCTACCAACCGAGCTTTATACCTTCAATGGAACCGTCAGCCCGGTGCTTCACTGTAAACACCCACTTGCACCCCACAGTCCTCTTAACTTTAGGCAACGTTGTTAATTCCCAAGTGTCAGTCTTGTGAAGAGCTTTCATCTCTTCACTCATAGCATGTATCCACTTGGGATCAGCAAGAGCATCCTGGACATGGTTAGGAACACTGACAGAGGGAATTTTTTTAAAGGAATGATTTATAAGAGGCAGACAAATGAGAATAAGACACAAAATTAGAGATAGGGTGTTGAGTACGAGATCTAACACCCTTATGGACAGCAATGGGAACATCTAAATCATTTTGTTCTGGAGAGGGTGTACCAGAAGAGTTACCGGAATCATCATCACTCAGAGAGAATGGCAGTGTAAGAGGATAGCAAAAGTCTCTGAAGCCTCTCTAGCCTTCCTTTTACTCCATGTCCCCCTCGAATAGACTCTTAACTCTCTCTCCCTCTCAATTCCCTCTCCTTCAGGCTCCCTCTCATTTCTCTCTATTCCAACTTTCTCACTCTCTCTTTCAACCCTTTCCTGCTCCACCTCAATCATCATAGGTAACACAGAAGCAGGCATCTCTTCACACTGTGTCTCCCCCTGAAGAGATGTCTGAGGGTCAACAAAGTAGGACTGAGACTCGTGAAAAGTGACATCCATCGACACAAACCATTTCATAGAAGGAGGATGGTAACACTTGTAATCCTTCTGTGTAGGAGAATATCCAACAAACACACATTCAATAGACCGAGGATCTAACTTCCCACGGTTAGGTGAATGATTATGAACAAAACAAACACATCCAAAGACACGAGGTGGAATAGATGTGGTGAGGGAAGGAGGAGAAAGAACCTGAAGTGGTGTTCGTTTATTTAGGACACGAGTTGGGAGCCTATTAATGAGGTAAGTAGCTATAAGAACGGCTTCACCCCAGTAAGTACGGGGAGCATTAACCTGGAAGAGTAAGGAGCAAGCAACATCGAGAAGGTGTCGATTCTTGCGTTGTGTCACGCCGTTTTCTTGTGGAGTGGCAATGCAAGAAGTTTGGTGAATAATACCGTGAGAAGAAAAATATGCACCCAAACCAGAATCAATATACTCACCACCTTGATCAAAAAGCAAAATTTTCACTACAGCCCCAAATTGAGTATTTATCATGTTGTGAAAATTTTGGAAAATATCAAATACCTCTCGTTTTTCTTTCATCATATATATCCAAGTAGTACGAGAAAAATCATCAATAAAAGAAACAAACCAACGATGACCCTTTCATGACATAGTATGAGAAGGACCCCACACATAAGTATGAATTAAATTAAATGGAGCTAAACTTTGATTATCACTAGGAGCATAAGAAGCTCGAAAATATTTTCCAAACTCACAAGCATCACAAGAAAAATTCGAAATACCACTATTTGCTACTAGAGTAGGAAACATATGCCTAAGTAAAGAAAAAGAAGGGTGTCCTAATCTCCTATAACAAAGGTGTAGGTCTTCAGTTTTATTCTTTATAACTACAGTACGACGAGCCAACTTCTCCCCTTCATCTAGAATGTAAAGGCCATGCTCCTCTATACCACTGCCAATCGCCCTCCTCATGAAAAGATCCTGAAACACACAACGAGAAGGACAAAGAGCTACACTACAGTTCAAATCCCGAGTAATACGACTCAAAGACAAAAGATTGTGAGAAAACTGAGGAACATGTAGCACAAAAGTCAAGGGTAGAGAGGGAGTAGCACGAATTAGACCTTTCCCGGTAACAGAGGAAAAAGTACAAATAGCTATTCTAACTTTATCTTGGCTTGAAGAAGACTCATATTCAGAGAAAAGATTAGATGAAGGTGACATAAGATCAGAGGCGCCGGAGTCAATAATCCAAGGGGAGGAGACATGAGAAAGAAATGCTCTTGGTGATGTAACAACATTACCTGACTGGGCAAAGGATGAGGAGGAGCTTGTAGATGTCGGAGTAACACACCTGGCCATCAGTTGTCTGAGAGTCTCAAGTTCGGTGGCAGACAAGGAGCTAGAGCTGGCATCAGAAGATAGAGCAGGACCACTAGAAACCAAAGCAATAGGCTTAGAAATGGCAGAATGATGAGCACGGGCAGCCACCACGGCCACCGGAACGACCTCCACGACCTCCCCAACCACCAGGTGGTTTGCCATGGAGGCTCCAACAATTAGCTCGAGTATGATGGGGCTTAAAACAGTAGTCACAAATCACAACAGGGCGATCGGAAGAAGCCGGCTGCTGGGTCCCATCTCTAGATGGAACAGAAACTAAGGCAGACCTCTCGGTAGGTGCAGAAGGAAGCATAACAGAACGACGACTCTCCTCATTTTGGACATGAGCAAAGGCCTCCTACAGGGTGGGAAGAGTATCCATCCCAAGTACCCGACTACAAACTGCGTCATAGTCAGGATGAAGTCCCTAAAGGAATTTAAAGACCCTCTGCTTCTCAATTAATTTCCGATAGCCCTTAGCTTCACTAACACACACAGGCTAATAGGCCTGAAGATGATCAACACAATCCCAACTGGAGGTAAGAAACTGAAAATATTTGGTGACAGTCATGTTGCCCTGTTCCGAACGGTCAATTGAACGAAGCAACTCAAATTCCTATGCATAGTTTCCCCGTCGAGAGAAAGTGGAAGTAACGATGTCCCAAATTGCCTTAGCAATCTTCATGCGATAGAAATTCTCACCAATTTCAGGGACCATAGAATTAATAAGCCATGCCATGATAACGGAGTTTTCAATCTCCCACTTATCATAGTCGGGATCCATAGAAACAAGGGCTGTCAAGCGCCCATCAAGGTGGCCCATCTTCCCACATGCCTTCAGATACAATTCCACTGCCTGTGACCACTTTAGGTAATTTTAGCCATCGAAGGGAGTGAGAGTAATTTGAAGGTTGGGATCCAAAGGAGCAACCACAGTGTGAATTGTGGTTGATGTAGAAGCTTCCGGTTTGGTTAGGTCTATCATTATGCCGGATAGAAATGGAAAACCCAACAATGTGAAGGAAAACGGAAAAGATGGGAAATCACCAAAAAACTGAGAAAATTGATCAAGGGTCTATAGAGGGACCTAACACCACCACAAAAAGGAAAAAGAGATCAAAACAGCAAAAAATGAACTAGTCCAGGGTGTGGGTGGGCTGCAGCAAAGAGGCAGGGGGGTGTATGGGCTTCGGCGCAGGCAAGGTGGTGGTGTAGGGGCTTCGGCGCAATGTGGGAAGGTTGTTGGAGCAGTGGCGCAGGCTGGGAAGGTGGTGAGGGCTTTGGTGAGTGCTGGGACGTGGTGGGGGCTAGCGGCGAGTACTGGAGGTGAGGGGGGTTAGCGGCGCAGGCTTGGTGGTGGTGGTTTCTTGCGGTGGTGATGGTTGTGGTGGTGGGATGATATTTAGGGTTAGGAATCCCATGGCTCTGATACCATGTTGAAACCAATATTGTGCAAGCTTAGGATTAGAAAATTATCTAACCCTATTATATATTAATCAAAAGAAGAAGTAAAAATAATTACAAAGAGACTCACTAACTAATTAACAATAACCCAAGAAATAAAATAAAACAATTATTCTCAACACTTAATACGTCAAAATTCCAGACTATGAAACATGAATAGTATTGTATCGTACATTGTAAGATTCGCTTCTCCTGACGTATGGGTTAACAAAAAGACATACCATGTTAGTTAGGGGGAGAGGCATCAAAGAGAACTTCTGCTCGAAATATGCAAGCCCCGAGGTAAATTTGTGTTGAAAATTTACAAGTGAAGTCTTGTACTGATGAATCTCATTCTCATAGAATGTAATCATATTCATGTCTAGCCAGCTTGGATGCTCCTTTAATAATGTTGAGATGTACTGCATTGCCAAATCTATTTTTGCATGCAACTCCAAATGAGAAGTCACATCACCTGATATCCAATTGGAAGATTCATGTGGGGATGGCTTTAGCATTTTGTTCAGAAGTTCATGACTTCCAATATCTGATACATTTCTTTGCTCTGAATCCCCGAAAGTGTTCAGAGAAGATGAAAGGCATTCCAAAGCTTCGAGCTTACAATTATTAGAAATATATTAGAAATGAACTTTATCTTCCAGAGAAGTATATTCAAGATAGACAAGCATGAAGCAACACATACACGCACAAAAACACGTGAAAAACCACACTCATAGAGGTCACAAATTAGAGAAACAATTTTGGGCTCATATGGCATGGTAGAACAGAACAAAAATAACAAAAAAAAAAAGGGTAAGCAGCAATTCTTCCTTGTCCAAAAAGGGTAAAAGGTCATAATTCAGGGTGCTAATTCGGGCAGATAGTTACAAACTTAACCTCTGCATTATTCATGATCTTAGATAACCAATCGGATTCTGCCATAGGGTTTATGTATGTCTTTTTTGCATGTACACAAGTGGATAAGGGCAATTATCCCACCAAAACAATTATCCAAAACTTATCACTATCAGATTACGGGCAATGAACTATCAGATTAAGGGCATTCATTGCTTAACAATTATTTTCCTTTTATTTTGCTTTTTGAATTTCCCACTTCAGAATGTAATGTGTTTCTGATGTTAGCTCGGGAACAGGCTATATGGCTACCCAAAAAAAGTGACAAGGGATTAGAAACTGAGTAGGGTTTGTAAGGGAATGGTTTATAGGTATAAGCAATTACTGCAAAAGAAAAAATAGAAAACAGAGCAATCAAATACCCGGCAGCAAAGTTTTGTTGAAAAAAAAGAAAAGGAATAACGCAGTAATAAGGCAACACCCATGAAGCTCTGGCGGAAAGGGAAGGCAAGCCAGGCTTTATGCCCATGGGTGCAGGATTCTTCGAGAAAGCAGAATGTCATTACACATATCTCACCTCTCTCTCTCTCTGTGATTAAATGATAGTCTCACTTATCTCCAATCAAGATTTGATATACCTAAAATAATGTTACTGCACAAAGAATAAGCTTAAGAGAACAATATGCACAAAAATGTTCGGTGCCATCCTATAAACTCCAGAGCTTACCTGTTAGATAAAACTTTGTATATTCCAAACATTACACCTCTAAATTGGACGGAACCTTGACCCCCAAATTAGAAAGTATAGATGTCCTTACTAGAATTAAAGAATCTAGATCCACTAACATATAAACTCATCTGATTAAATGCTATTACTAGTTTAAACACAATGCGATACAGAAAGAAATAATAAGTTTTCCTAAGACTACAACTAAAACAACAAAAAAACATCTCAAACTTTTCTATCACAGAATGAAATGGAAACCTTCAAGTGGAAGGTCAAATGACAAGGATTGCCCTCAAATTACTAAAAGAAGGCCGCAACTGGTTGTGCAAAAAGATTATGCAGTACACTATACTTTTATCATCATGCTTAGACCAAGTCTATAAGCCATTCATATGCTACAAAGAGCAACATCTAAATAGACCTTAACGGAGGAGGCAACTTGGGTGTCACTATGCCAAGAAGAATGAGATCAATAAGAAAAAAAATAACACATACATCTATTCTCATCCAACCACCATAATGCAGATTAAAATATAAGAAATTTAGACAAACTTACAGGCAGGCCGCGTCTGTTTAAGGCAGAGGCACTCATCAGAATCGCCCACCTACCCAAGAGTGCAGCATTTCGCTCCCCTACAGCATTCTTCATGCTATTTTTGGTTGCCAACATTAGGCAATACTGACCGATGGTTGGATCCAAAAAAGAAGCATGGTTCGATAAGAGGGCTGACTTACTGATCAGAGCATCCATAGGAACAAAAATCATGCTCTGAAAAGATTGAACATAGTTTCCAAGTATCCACTGCAAATCAAGAGAGTTAACATGAGTCTACCGCTGCTAGAAACCAATTGCATGCCACTAATGTAGTGCCTGCTATGGGAACAAGAGATTTTTTCTTCAACAAATTTTTGAAAAGCAACATAATGCTGCTTCTGATTTAAGCCGTTCTTTTGGCTTTGAAGTGGAACAGATTTTGAAAAAAATGTTTTCACCAAACAGACTTAAATCTCTCAAAAACCCAAATACAGTAAGTAATTTTTTTTCCCAAACAAGCAAATCCAAATTGGCTCTTATTAGGTTGAAGTGCTCATGTCACAACTCAACACTCAGACACGGGTATGGGACATGTGTCCGCCGATTCTGGTTGGACACACTCCAAGAAGCATGATAGCTACTTTATCGTAGTATGTTAAAGTCTCTAAACTAGTTTTATTTTGATAGTTTTTACAAAATGGAAGAAATGTTCATGTTAAAGTCAAATTATATAAAAACATATTTTCTCTTACAAATATAAGAAAATTGTAGATTTAATTTCGACTCGTGTCTCTGGGTCCCTAGATTCATAAATTTGGGAAGCCCGACACCTGGACACGTATCCACACCGTACCCGAGTCCATGTCACATATGCGTCAGAGATAAATAAAAAATAAAAAATAAAAAAATTTAGAGCAAACTTGAACCAACTACTCAACACCTCCAAATAGCTTGCAAGCCAGTAATCGCCTTTCTCAGTTGCAGACGGAAGCAGAAGCTTTGATATGAGATGACGCTCTAATGGCCCACCATTACCCTCAAGAAGGCGACAAATTACAAGAGCAAGCTGTTCATCCCCTAGGTTTTTTGCACAAACAGTGACTGCAGAGGAAGTATCACCTCCAAGCAAAAAGAAAGCAATAGCCAGCTCCAGCTGATGTCGTCCCATCAGAACATATGCATTTTTCAGAGCAGCAGCTTTATTTTTATCATCCTGTCATAGATATGCGATTGCTCGTTGGAAAACAGAGAAGGAAAAATTTAAATCCACTTTACCACTGACATGAAAGTCAACATCATCACAATTCACAAGTACTATGAAAACCATGTGTAATAATATATAACAGGGAACATTTTATTAGTTGCATAAGCATGTCTTAAAGGAGTCAGTTTTAAGACCTGTTTGGAATCACTTCTTGAACGCATATTTAGGTCCAAATGTGTTTCTAGGATCCAAAACTGCACATAAGAAGCCTGTTCGGATAAATTTTAAGAATCACTTTAGAGCCCCAAAAGCCCCTTTTTGCTGACGTGGGGTCTTATAACATTGGGATGTATGATCTGAGAGAACTTTGAAAGGTGTTGATTTTTTACAATGTCAAATAATTTGACATAATTGGGCTTCACAGAAGCAAAGTTGTAGACTAAGCATAAGATCACCCTTATAACCAATTTTGTGCATGAATTTTGCAATGTGCTTGTAGGAGGAAGAAACAAAATGTAGGGCACTGTCAAGTGTGGACGTTCACTATAGTGTAATGACTCATCACTCATGTAGCTAGTAGGATGTGGGTAAATAACTTGGGGAGGAGATGGGTGTGTCTAATTTTTAGCTCATGCACACGTTTTGTATTATCAAGTAGTTAAATCTATGAGTCAAACAAAGAACATTGAGGTTCTTATCAATTCAAACTTTACGTAGTGTTGGATTGTCCCACATCGCCCAGGCATAGCCCCCCGTCTGTGCTTCTTATAAGCCTGGGTAATCTTCCCCTCATAAGGCGTGTTTTGAGGGTGAGTCATGCCCATTGGTATTTCTATTCGTAGTAGTGTAGAAACAGATTATGTCAGATCATGCAATCATAGCAAAAAAAATGTTTCGCTTGAACAGTACAAAAATTCAAACATGTGTGCCAAGTTGGCCATGACCTACGTTTATGCTCCAAGTTCCAACACGTGGCAGATTGAGAGATTATCAACATAACCACGTGTTATGAGTTATGAGTGACAGGGGTACTGGGTACTCATATTATTAATAAGAATAGATGCGTACTCGTAATTAGCAAGAATATATGTACAAGCTGAGATGAAATATGTTAGAAAGAAAGATGCTTGATGAAAATCATACCTTTCCATATAGTCATTCAATTTCCTAGGAAAAAGGGATCAATGACTTGGTATCAGTAAAATTAAGGGAATGCCCGTTGATTCTTTGAAGTGTTGTATGTTCAAAGGCAGTCAAGTTCGAGGTTCTATTGCTTACGCTGAACTTGCCTGGTCTATAGCGCGATGCATGTGCTCACTCCTCTGATCAAAAAGCTAGAGATCGGGATCGAGTGCAGGATTCAATCTATATATAGCGAGCGGGTGGTGCATCTTCTATCCCTATCTAGCAGGTGCGGTCATCAGCACCATGCTTTACGGAAGGCAATGGTAGTGAGGTCGAATGGGAGATATTAAAATCCCTACTGGCAGGCAGACACTGGCGAAGCGAGGGCTTACTTATAAGTCGCTATTAGGCAAGCATAGTGATTTTTCGTAAGTAGAAGTGAGCAATGCCAATTGCAGAGGATAGTTAGGTGAAGTACCTCCGACTCTTTATTTTATTCCCACCTAATGGAGAGATGGTTAGTTCACGTCACCAGTCGGAGATGCAGCTATGGGGTTCAAAGTCGAAAGGAGTGGTTCACCGAGCAGGTGGATGGCAGGTCTATTAGACTCCAATAAAGCGAGAGGGTCCGCAGGAGAAGAAAATCCTATTCTCACTCAAACCGGCTAGTCTAAACCAGCCTTCTTGCTCGGGCAGACGAGTGGCGGTCACTTCCTATTGTATGAATCCATATCCATAGAATGATTGGAAAAAGAAGGAAGACTGGGAGTGTAATTCCGTCCTACTGAACCGGAATGGATAGCTGAACTTGCCAGGTGGGATACTACTGAATCAACCTCTAGTTGCTCCCCGGAGGGTTGGTTAGCTCACCTACCAATCAAATTCCTTCCCTCCTTCAGTCCCACCTGCATAGAAGTTCGGAATCAGAAGTAGGAGGCCTCCTACGTCAAATATGGACGATTCTTCTGTTTGAGCCAGAGCCCAACCCAGTAGCGCCCTAGTCATTGCTTTCAATGGATGGCGTTTCTTTCTAGATGGATCGACACCACCTGACGGAACGGAACCAAAAGTTTAGGAGAAGCAGGGGCGGATGAGTAGCCGAAGCCGAGGGCGGAGGCAAGTTAAGAAAGACGTATATAAGAAGACATGGATGGCGTAGAAGCAAGCATCCAAGCAGAATAAACAAGTAGGAGATGCAAGGCTCGGTGAGATTCGGTCAGGGGGCTGCCAAGTAGCTCCTTCGTCACTCTACAATCCTCCGAACATAAGTTCTCCCATATTTGCCTTCATAAATCCACATCAGTCCCCTCCCATAAATTATAAAAATGCATATACCAGTCACAATGCCCATATTAGGTGGATCATGATGCAAAAACTAAGTCCTGAAATGCATATAATATTGCTATGGCTTCTCACCATCAACCCTATCTAACAGTCAAGTAAAACATCTAACAAATGGATTAATGACTAAATATCCTACATATTTAGAAAGTACCTGAAAATTGCGTGAGAGAAATCCCACCAATGGCTTGTCCTTGTCATCTTTGCTTATTTTAAAAAGACCAGCTAAAACTTGAAGCCTATTCAACGCTATATATAGAAGCGCACAAGCTTTAGGATCTTTGGTTTTCAGATATTGTTGTCTTGCCAGCTTCTCCATCTACAATAAAACCACCCGTGTCAAACTTGATTAAAATTGTATGCAAAAGTATTCTAGGCCCTACTTTTCCTTCAGAAGGGGATTGCAACTTCTTATCCTAACGAATCTATAATGAAATTATCAACAAATGATATGAACACCCAAAATATATATGGAACTGTTGGAACATACACATCAATGTGAAAGAAACTTGCATTTTAAACACTGAACAAGCTCACACCTTAATATACTGTTTGTGATATGAGCATAGACTCCATGAAATCCCGTGACATGCACACAGTACAACCACCTCGTAACATGTTTTTCCAAGTAAAGAATAGGAAACAAAAGGGGTATATGACATTCTTTACCTAGAATTCAATGCCAAAGAAAATGTAGTGAAAAGAGCAAAGAAACTAAAAGGAGTAAAGAAATCGAGCGAAATATCAAATAGTTCTCAATAGTCACAGAGGTACATGAGAAACATGTTAGAACCTTCAACCGCTGATATTGCAAAATCAACTGGGAAAAAAAAAACACCTTCTTTTTATAAATAAAAGAGAACGTGGAAAACTGGTTCAGAGTCCAAACATTACTTTTACGCGCAACTGTGTGGCATTAGTATACCAAAATCCAAAGCCCGTGCTCCGTATTTCTTGCCAAGATGGTTCATTAGGTACAAGAGAGTTGAACAAATTATCTTGACAGTCGGAGTGGAAAGCCCATGCAACCATCCCCGAGTTGACAGCCAACTCGCCCACTGATGGTAATCTGCCAATTTTCTGGGCAAAATGTAGCCGTTGAAACCTTACAGCAACCCAAAACCTTGAAAAGAAAGAAAGAAAGAAAAATTGGCATCAACCAAAAACAACAAAATGCTAGCACCAAAACGAAGAAAATAGAAATGAATATAAAAACGGAAATCAACCAAATATCGTAAGCACAGATTCTAGAGCCTGTTTGCGTTACAAATTACAATAATCAAATTTGGGAAGAAAATATTTTTTAAAAAGCCACAAATTGGAGATTTTGAAGAAGGAAAAAAAAAAGTGGTTTTTTAGCTTTAAAAAGTAAGCAGAATTTTTTAAACTTGTAAAGAAGCTAATCCAAACAGTCACAAGTTTTTTACCATGACCAGTTACCAAAAGGAATATAAATTCACTATTGCTCTTTTAGATAGGGTTAAAGCAAGAAGGGAAGCATTGCGCACAAAGCTTTCGTTGAAATTGTTAATAAAGCATCATCCAAACCACTATGCATAAGTACGGGCATGAAGTAGTAAACACAAGATAGGTATCCAATGCAGCTCATGACAATGACAGTGACGAGTGACCTATTTAAGTAAAACTGGGCAAAACAGGGTTTTACAAAACAAAGATGCACTAGAATATTTGATTTGAAGAGACTTCCACGAATGAAAATGCATACTATTTCTTATCAATACTTTTAAGTTGTACATTCCAGTGACTTTCCTCCTTATTTCCAAGAAATTGAGGGGCATATTGAGAAATGTACGGTTATCCTCTTTCACCGCTCTCTCTCGTGCTGCCGTGCATATGTTCTCTTTGTCACTGCTCTCTCTCGTGCATATGCTCTCTTTGTCAAAACTAAAAAATAAATAACAAATATAATTCCAGTTATTTTTTTCTAACAGGTTGGTCACATTTCTCTTTTCTAGAAGCACATAACCAACACACAGCTATCCACATTCATGGGATGAGATAGATTCGTTGAGATATTTTGAGATCAAGGGAAGTAGATAATATAACAGATACAGGCTGTGGGTATGTCTGCCATCCTCACAAAGGAATAAAAAAAGAAAAAGAAAGTTTATGATGATCATTAACGATATTCAAAACCTGACATGAGAATATGTGGTGGAGGCATCTGGGCATTTAAATTGGATCAGAGAGATCTAATATCCTATAAGGAATCAATTCTTTATCGTGTAAACTGTAAATGTGGAATTTTCTTCCTTCCCACTCCAAGAGCCACGAAGTTATATTAGTAAAATACACTTCTTTTAGGGGCAGAGAGTGACATGATCACAGCCAATCACAGACATCAAATCTTATAGACCAAATGGTGGCACGGTAACAACACTTCAGTAGCTCTTCAAATAATCACCAAACTTCTCTACTTTTAGTACTTGTAACTCATAAGAAGTTTGAGTTAAAGAAGGAAGAAATCATTGGCATCTTTTCCCAATGCCATCTAAGTCAAAAAATCATCATGTGACATATCTTCCATTAAGATGGGTGCACGGAAAGGGGAGGGCAGACGACATGGTATATTGTATAATCAATATAAAGAGATGTTCTTATTCCCAGTGTCCTAGCAGGGTCCGTGTCCTACATTTTAAGATTTTCCGTATCGTGTCATTTCCGTGGCTGTATTCTTGCTACATGGATCCACAAGACCTACATAATAAAAAAAATCAGAACTACCTTCGACCAGGTTCATCAAGACTTTCGTAAACAGAACCAGACTGTGGGTTACTAATTTCATGGAGAAGATCAATGATAGCAAGGACTTGCATCTTTTCTGCAATAGTTATAGCTGCAAAGTCGTATAACTTTCCAAGTGGTTCAACAATGTCTTGAAGGTCATATATTTTCGAAGATGGCATGAATCCATTGTTAGAAACACCAGTTCCCCAACCATATACAGACTGAGGCGAACCTTTCTGAAGCTGCAAAGATGACTCTTCATTCCACTGAAGTGATTTATCATTTGAACTTGTTGAAATGAGCCCTTCCAAATAATTTGACAAAGGGACTGCTGGAATGACATGGCAAGACTTTGCAGAGCAATTTCCATTCACAGAAGCATTAGAAGTGAGATTACCAACCAGATGCCGCAGAGCTACATATGCACGTTTCCAAAAGCCTGGGCAAATATCGAATCTTATGGTGAAACTTAAGAATGGCTGAAACAAAACAATCGATACAACCTCATGCGACAAGATACATTAAAAGATAGGTCAAGGACTCAAGGCAACAAATTCTAGAAATGAGACATGATAAATCTATCTAAGAGATAAGAATATCTTTCGGCTTCTAGAAGCATAATTATTTTGGGGTAAATTACACTGACCTACCCTGAGGTAGCTAACAAATACAGGGATCCCTCCCATTTCTTAATACTAGACTTAAATCCCTCGAGGTTTGTGTTTAAATATCACTGACCTTTCTTCCTTTGATCAAATATCAGTGTATCGTTAAATTTTTTTTTTTCTGCAGTTTTCACAACTAAGGGAATACATGGACAGTTACTACATCCAAACCAGTAAAAAGTTTTAAAATTATATCCAAGTCTTTCTATTTTAGTTTCACTAAGGAATCAAAAATTAAAGGGAATTGGAGAATTGCCTATTTTGCCACCTTCGATTAGTTCGTATTAAATGTTTTGCCTTTTCTAAAGAGTACCCTATTACATATATGCCCTCCAATAAGATTGTATTATTGGGCGGGAATAAAATGAAGAAGAACACAAAATTGTGTTTTTGGAGTATTGAGCATGTGTCCCTTTTTAAATCACTACGGGAAGAGCACGTGCAAGACCAGTGCCAATAGGAGAAAATTAGTACTAATGAAGGATAATTGGAAATAAGAATCAAATCACTATAATTGACTCAACGCAAAATGACCAAAAAAAACTATTCAAAAAGTGAGAAGATGGTCAACAATGTCATTACACAATTGAAATCAGGTGAAAATGTGAGAAAAATAATACTCCCTCCGTCCCATTTTATGTGTCCCTTTTGGGGAATCCAACTATTTAAGGGGACAAAAAGAATCTACACCTACTTTCCACAATTGCCCATAATCATTACACTTTCTTTTTTTGTTTTGTTTTGGTATTGATTGCAAGGAAGGGTAGTTTGGGAAACTAAGTAAAATTTGCAAACTAATTTAGGAAAGTGGACAACAATTTTGGGACATCCCAAAAAGGAAAAGGGGACATATTAAAATGGGACGGAGGGAGTAAGTAGCATTGTGTTATTAACACGATTGAATGTTTAGTAATTACTATAATTTGACAAGTCGAAATATTGTTCAAAGGACAGAAGCCGCATAACCGTAACTTAACTAGCCAAAATGGGTTAAAGAAGAGAACGTGTGTCCTCTTTTAATCATTAGCTTTCAGTTTTAAAAAATAAAAAAATCATTACAACAAACATTGCAGTTTTACTTTACACGATTCAAAACGAAAAGTCCAACAGGATATGATGTTCGTTTTTTTCCCTTTACTTAAGCATGTTATGAGTGTTTACTTCTTTCAGAATGTCAAACGATGAATCACATTTTTTTACGTTCAAAGATGATTATATATTGCAAACTGACTTATAATACCTGAACTTATATTTATCAGAAGTGCCTCAGGGAGATAGACAGGGAGAGCTCCATGCAACTTCTCTGCAATTTGTACCACGCTCCAAAAACCGTAGTTTACACTCGAATTATACTTCTGTTGAGCACTTGCTGCCAAAATGCTAGAGGGAATATCATTTCTTATGTTCATCTTCATAGTAGGACCGAATCTGCAACTTGCACGTATGTCTTCCATTTCACCAATATCAGAATCACAGAAAATTGCAGCAAACGTATGTTTGTCTGATCCACCATCACAATACACAGAATTGTCCAAGAATAGCCACTGACTAAAGAGGGAAAAGTAATCCTCATGAACAACCACAGCTGTTGCTCGAGGGCCCCACATGAAGTCCTGAATAGCAGGGCATAAATTAGTGCATGCAATGCAAACCCATATATTTCTTTTTAAGTAATTTCCTTGCTCCCCCTGAGTTTGACTACTACATCGTTTTGGAGCATATACCCGCAACTCATTTCGTAAGCAAACCCCAAGTAATAGTTGACCATTCCCCAAAGTCAACCAATTCAAAGCAACAACATCTCCATTCAGAGATAATGTATCTTGAAGTGTAAAACAGCCTGCTCCTACGAGGTGCACGGCTTCCCATATACAAATAGTAATAGATGTTTCTAAGTTTTTTGCTGGGCAGATAGTTGCAATCTTTCTACCACAATTAGATATAGATATTGTAATGATGGGGTCTTGGTGGGCGACAAGCATACCCACAAGGTCCCACTGTACATTTGTGTCTGATGGTTTAGCTCGTAAACTTCTCCATAATTTTAAACTACCATTAGCACATCCAGTGACCATGTGATATGCAGAATCCCACTTTTGTTCTTCAAACAGAGTACAATTACTGGGACCGACCACATCAAAGCTTGTAACCTGATCGTGGTTGTACGGGTCTGGAAAGACGGACGAGCAAGGATGAGAAACAACACAATATCTCTCACCGGAAAACCTACTTTCCGGTGTCCACTCCTTTTCAACAGTGTCTCTACGGTCGAAACCGCATACGCAGCAATTTACAGACAAATCAAAAGAATGCATTGTAATTTCCCACGATAGAGCCAGAAATTCTTTCTTCCACACTGCAAATAACATAAATTTATTGCAAATAAAAGTTTTTTTACAGGTTGAAGACAATGGAACAGAGCAAATCTTGGTTGGTCCCTCTCCTTGGCCACGCCCAGTAAAAGGGATAGTGCATAAATTCTGACATGACACTTTCTCTTCTCCATTTTCAGGAACTTTAACTACGAAGCAATCAATACCTTCAACACGTCCCATAAAAAGTACACAGTCTTCATCTAATAGAGAAGGTGCCCAGCATAAGCTTGTATATTTCTTGTAAGTATCCTCGAGTACAACTTTTCCAGAAAGTTTCCAAGAGGGATTCAATGTGGGCAGACCAGTAATTGATGTGGAAAAATTGGAAAGTGTCCAAAATAGAATCAATCCAGAAGAATCTATAGAAACAGCAAGTCCAACTTTGCACCTACGAGGATGCACTGCGACTTGTATAATTTTTCCAATATGACTGTCTATGTCTAAAACTCCATTAGCATAACATGACAAGAAGTTATCTCTATGATTCACTATTTCATCTTTATTTTGTGATGGTGGAGAGTATAATTGTGACCAGACTAAGGAATTACAAGGTAATAATCTAACCAAAGAGCATATGTTTGGTGGACCAAAGACTTGATTCCTCGAGATAAGAACATTATTAACTAGCAAATCAGTACTTCCCACTTCTGAACCCACTAGTTCTTGTCTCTTCCATAAGGTCACTCGTGGGAACCTCATCGGGGTAATATCATCAAGACAGTGGACGGCCCAGAAAGTCACCAACATTTGAGGACCAAACCCAACTAACCATTCGCACTGGCCAGCCTTGTCATGCTCATAACCTTCAGAAGAAAAATGGTTAGCTCCATCAACTTCTGTTGCCCATCTTACATATATTTCGGAGCCTAGAGTTCCATTCAATGCCTGATTTGACTCAATCACAGCTGAAACACGAAAAGACTGCCTCGTGGCTTTTTGGTCATTACTGTCCTTGCCAAATTTTTTGACCTTACCATCATCAATCTCACTCCATAACCTTATAGTTCCATCTAAGCAGCAAGTTAGCAACACATGCCTCCATGAACACCGAGCATCAACTGATGGTCTTCTTCTTCTTGATGGCCTCCATTGAATCATAGAAACAGGCATTGGATGATGTAGCTCCACTTTTACATGTTCAGATTTTCCATCACTATGACAAATTATCACATATTTGCTCGCCTCACTGATCGGGGTCGATGATCCATCACCGAGCAGTTTATACAGAGGTGCTGTTGCGGAAGGTCCTTTGATAGACCAGGTTGCGGAAACAAGTGTTTGAGGCAATTCTGTTTTAAACTTCCAAGCTATTTCCCAGCACTTTCCCTGCTTTCTCCACAAAATTACATCAATGCCACCTGATACAATCCCATCACCTGAGTCTGTCCATGTGATCGCATCCACTTTTGTAGATTGAACTAGTACTGCAGTCTGCCTCCAACAAAAAGAACCTGAATATGAGTAAATAAGTCCAAATTTAAGACAATCAAAAAGAAGGGAGAGGAAGAGAGATTATAAGGGCATAACAGATAATCAAAGGGCGTTCAAATACTGAGCATCATATCAAGAGGATTTTTGCTTATAGGATTTCAAAATTTAAAGTAAGAAGAAAACAGAAAAGAGAAAAAATATCACCAATTCCTTTGAATGAAAAATTGTCCTTTACACGGAAAAAATGAATAGAACTTTATCTTTCTTCAATGACAAAACCAATCGAGATTGTACCCGTATTATATATATCACATCGCTATCTGCATCATACACATCAGATCAAATGTAATAAGGCACAGCAAAGATGTGATTCATAGATCCATTTTTTTAATACATGTCACAAAATTATACGGTGCCCAACTCACTGTAATAGTTTAACGTTCCCATAACAAATGTATCATAAAGTGTAGATAGGGTATGATACATCTTTGTATCATCCATATATCATGAGAGAGTCATAAAGTCACATTATATAATGTATCAATGAGACAATGACAAGTGAAACACGATGTGTTGTTGTATTCTATTATAATCGTAAGATAAAATAATGCCTACACCACAAAAATACGCATTCAAAAATGGAAATGTAGTATTTTCATGACTTCTAGTCCTAAAATGGCAGTCATGCGGATAGGACTGATACACCCGATACGAATTGCCAATGATGCCCATATCAAAAAATCTATAAAGCACGTGCCTCTAAAATGGGGCCGCACGTGCACTTAGTACGTATGGAGTGCGGCTGGACTGCGGCTGAGTGCGCACGTAGTGCGTATGGACTCCATTAGAGTTCTTGGAGATGATTGAGTGCGGCGCGACACGCCGAGAGTGCGGCCACAGCTTTTTCTTTTTCTTTTTAAGTGGCAGGGGTCTACTTTTAATTTTGACAACTTTGAGGGGTGTATAACAAATACAAAAATAAAAAAGAGAGGCAATATACAAGGGTTTCTTGATTTCTTGAGATCAGACCACACCCAAACACATCGCTCTCTCTCTCTCCCAGTCGGCTAGGGCACAGCAGCTCCTTGGCGTCTCTGTTCGTCGCCTCTCTGGTTCGTCTCTCTTCCCTCTGCTTCGTGTCTCTATTTCACACACACACACAACCTCTTTAACTCTCGATCTGCTTCTAGCGGCGCAGGTGTCTCTCTCTCTCTCTCTCTCTCTCTCTCTCTCTCACACACACACACACACACACACACATATCCAAGTATGGGTTCTCTTCACTCACTCTGTTATTTATTTTCTCTTTCCTTTTTTGTGATTTTTTTTTTGTTAGTCATATTATATATCATATATGTTTCATGTTTTATTATATGTTTCTTGTTTCATGCTTCTCTATCTTTTTTCTTTATCTCTTATTCTATGTTTTTTTTGTTTTATTCCTTGTTACTTGTTCTAGTTGTGAAGTTGCGAGATTCATTTTTTTATTTGTGAAATATTTTTTTTGGTAGCCCTCTGTTAGAAATGAATTCCGAGTGTGAATTCAAATATTCTTGTTACTTTGTTTTATTTCATGTTTTTATATACTATATAGTACTATATAAATGTGCATAAAAAAAAAGTAATATATAAATGCTACGTAAAATATATAAAAATTTTATTTAAGTACCCCTGCCGCACTCGCACTGGTGATTTTGGGAAAATTGCCGAACTCTCTGCACTCGCGTCCCGCATCCGCACTGGTGCTTCCTAGCAAAAAATTCTTGTATCTCATCATGAATTACCATCAAGGAAAACTTAGAGCAACGTGGTCCAAGCTGAGTTTTAAAACTATGGCCGACTGTAACCCTTGAGAAGAAAGGTAACATGTTAGCTCTCCGAGAGGAGCCATGGTATTGTGAGGCCTTGGTGCGGTGGTTTGATCTCAATGCAATAGGAAGTGGGCAAGGCATATGGCTCTCGATGAAGTAACAATAATGACATCAACTCGTGAGATGCGTTAACACATGATGCACTCAAAAGAGTAATTGTCAGGGGCCTTGTTGGGAGTGAATAGATAATTCAATTAAAAGGTGCATTTGTAGGCTCACGCGTGAGGAAAGATTGATGAAGCTATATGTGATGGTAGAGTCCCACATAAAAAGGATTAATGTCACCAAGGACTTACATGGTTGGCCAAATATCATGGCTTTAGCTTTTGGGTTAAGTTGGCTGTATACCAAAACCTTTCATTTTTCAAGTCCCTCGTCCTTCCGGCTAGTGCAGACAAGGTGTTTGTGAAGTTGCTCATGTGAGGGAAAGTTTGTCGTAATTGCTACCAATATATTTGACTTAATAAGCTTGATGGAAGAAAAATAGGCATACTTTAATTGTTGATTTCATAACCAAACTTTCTTTGTTTGAGTGAAAACTTCACTAGGTTTAGCTATTTTACTCATTGGAAAGTGATAGTAACAACCGAAAACCAACCACCCAACACCAATCGGTATGACGTGATTCACCAATGCTTTCGGCCGAATTTGGTTTCACGTTTAGAACACCGAATTGGTTTGATTCGGTTAATATATCCAATCGAAAACGACCATTTACAACAATAGTTCTTGGGATGCTTTCATGTGATATTGCGCACAGAAGACAACTTAAGTGTATTATTTTTGTGGTCGGGTTTTCCAACTTTGTTCTTCATTCTTGTGAAGAGTTGAGTTCATAACCTTTCTATACGCAATTTCTTCAATCATAAAAAAAGAAAAAGAAAAAGCTTCTCACCAAGTTGCCCATGGATGTATGTTTAGAGTCAAACAATGAAACAACTACATTCATCTTCAGGATCTTGGTGCCTTACTGTGATAAGAGTCTACAACTAAACTGAGTTAAGCTTTTGGATCAGGTTTGGTGTCAACATGTATGTCAAAGACTCAAAGTCTTCATCATGGACACCCTTCCTTGCTCTCTCTCTCTCTCTCACCCTTCCTTGCTCTCTCTCTCTCTCTCTCTCTCTCTCTCTCTCTCTCTCTCTCAATTACTAAGAAATTGCTAATAGGTACATACAGCACATTGCATGTGTCCGGCATGCACATTGAGTATACAGACAGTTAGTAAAGGTTGTTGTTACCAACCCCCATCAAGGGTATGCCCAAAATTCTTAAGCATTCATTATTTAAACCCCTCTAGAGTACCTTATGATTTGCAAACATTGCAGAATTCAAAGAACGCTCAAGTAATAAAAGTCTTAATCTTTACCAATTCCTTCTTTATAATTGAACCCAAAGAATTACCTTCTACAACATATTCCAAAACCAAATCACTATGTACTCAAATCACTAACGTATGTAAATTCATATCAATTATAATAGACTAAAAAAACTTCTCCTCAGTGATCAAATTATCAATTCCAGATTTAAATATCACCATGACAGAGCTAAAACAACCACACACACGTACCATTGGAAGTTTCCGAATCGTACGAAAACAAGCCGATACAGTTACCCAATGAGGCGGCGAGGTCTCCGACGGAAGGCACGACCGGCGACCAAGAAACTGCAGAGACAGCGCCGGTGGAGAGTTCGATGACTTGCCGGAAAATAGGGCCGATTAGGGCTTCTTCGCCGGAGAGAGGGGATGGGAAGTGAGAGATCACGAGAAGAGAGGAGGCTCCATAGGCTATCCATGAGTATCCAGCGAAGTCCGGCAACCAATTGATGGTCGATTCGGAGGGGGTCGGCGCCGGAGGGATGATCTCCGATTTGATGAGTTTAAGAGGGAAGCGGTCGGAGAAATCGACGGCGGTGGTTGAGGCCTCTGGTTCGGTGGTGGCGGTGGTTGTAGTGGTGGTTCTGTCTTGCATTGTGTCTTTGGCTGGGAGCCTACAGAGAGAGAGAGAGGTTTCAACTGTGAACACTGGACAGCTACGCTTATATGTAGAGTTGGTTAACATGTACCGCAAGTGCTAAAATTACGAACTGATCCTCTCTTTCTGGTGATTTACCTCCACAATGCAAATCAAAATCATTTTCTTTGCTGCATTGGCAATTTATGGAGTAATGTTATTTTTCTGAAATTTGTATTCCACCTTTAGTAATGCAAAAATGTTATGCACATAACATATTTCATAATAGGGCTTTCAATGTGTTTTACCCCGGACTGTCTGAATTTTTTATATTTTTTTATGCACCACTTACACAACACATGATACATGCATTTAAAGCCCTATCGTAAATTATATTGTAAAATGTGTTGCATTCCTAGCATTTCTCTAAGTAATGGTGGGAATACTTAAATATTCTTCAATGAAAATTAAGGTAGTCCGAAGTCAATTTTTAACGCCTCGTTTGGGAATTGCAACTTTAGCAAAGAAAAGGAAAACTAAGTATTAGGGCTCATTTGGTATGTTGTTGTTTTTTGATTTCTTGTTTTTGTTTCATTTTTTGAGTGTGTCCTTTTTCGTTCTACGTCTCTCACAGGGAGACACAATTTTGTAAAAAAAAATATTTTTAAGGAATATTAGGTCATAGACCCTTAAAAATTAAGTGTATTAATAACAACTCACACGATTTTGCCTTTTTTAAAAAAATCTCTCGCTACTTTTTTTTCAGCGAAAAGCCCATTTGACAGATAAAAACAGATAATATTATTTGTTGACAGACATATAATATTCACGAAAACGAGTATAATTTCCTCATTTTTGGCCTTTTGGGAATTTATTTATTTATTTATATTTCATGCATTTCTTTGAGATTTATGCATTAGACTTGAAAATTTTACAAAAAAATATAAGTTACAGCCTGATTTTGAGATTTATCTGTCTAACAGATAATATTATTTCTCAACTTTAAATCACCATAACTCTCAATTCTTGGGCTTTTTGGATAATTTTATTTTTTTATTTTTTATTTCCTGTATTTTTTTAGATCCATACATCTATGGTGCCAATTGTACCAAAGAAACATGTTTTTATTATATTTATACAGTTTTCCATCTTTTTTAATTTATAGGTTTTTTTTCCAAGTATCTCATGGTCAATATTGAAAACGTACTTGTAGAACCATAGTTATAACAATTTAAAGTTGTTTAAGCATATAAAAATGACCTAATGAGTTAAGGAAAAGTAACATGAATATGATTTTTAGCTTGAAATAATTTTATTTGAAAGGAGTATGACTGGAGCTCCCTGGTTTTTAAAACTATGCAAGGAATAGGAGGAAAAAGACACAAGGAACTTCACTCAAGTTCTATCTAATGGAAAGACACTAATGCACACTTTTTACCTCCATTAATGACTGATAAGGAGGGTAGTGCACCGAAACAAAGTTCTTCTACTTCTAGGTCACTAGCGTTTTTAAAATTGAAGGGAGGTCATGATATTGAAGTACCTCGTGAATGTCTGTGAAATTTGTCCTTTACCAGAATAAAGGTGAAACCATTTTCCTAACCTTCTTTTTGCTTTCACTTCTCCCAACTAGGGGTAAAAACCGTTCGGTTCGGTCGGTCCAATTTTTAGGTAAATTAATCGATTTTGGTTTCGGTTCGGATTGATTTGGTATACATTTCCAGCTTGGCTCAGATTTTTAAACTAGCTGAACCGGCGGTTTGCTTACCCTAAGTCCCAACCTTCGCCGCCCAAATAAGTTTTGAAAAGTTAAAATTTTGCAAAATTCGCCAAAGTAGAAAAGTGAAAGTAAAAACTGCACCTCAAACTCTTTATTATTATTATTTTTTTCCTAAGTACAATTAAAGCTCTCTTTTATCTCTCCACATATTTTATTTTTTTTCTTACTATTTCCGTGAAACTATGACAAGAACGAGTTATTTTTATTTACAAACCACCTTTTTGTCAATCTAGCTAGATGCTATTATTTGGAATTGGTGTGAATTGGCAAATTGCTTTTCTAGCTCTTTCAAAGTATATGAAAGGGTACTAATTCAAAGTAAAACTCCTGCAAAGCATGTGAAAATGTGAATTTATCTTCTGTTCTTCAGCTGCAGGATCTTAATGTTAACACATATAAGAAATTACCAAAGCCAAAAAAAGAAAAGGGGGGGATTGGAATCATAAAAAGACATGAAAAACCCATAAATTGAAAGGAAATTTTTTTTTTTGGTTCTCTCTTCTTCTGGTATACAATAAGTCCTACAATGAGTTCAACATTCCAACTCAAAAAAATGTAAATTTGTGTCAAATATAAACTGGTAACTAATCCAAACATGGTCCTTGTAAGGACAAGGGCAAACAGTGCAATAGACAAGTTTTATGTAGTTCTGGAACCAAAGCCAGACCACCTTTTAGTGCCATCTTTGGAATCAAGGAGGTTTTCAAGTGACTTTCCTTTTCTATACCGAGCCTTTCCCGCTTCTTTCAAAAGCTCCGCTAGCCTTTTCTTCTCATCATCCACGTCTGGATTTGCCGTTCCAACCTTCTCTTTCCTCACCCTAAGTATGTACTCCAATATCTCAATTGCATCTTCCACCCTGCAGCAATAACTACCATGAGTTTTAACTAGTTTATTTCTTTTTTAAAATGTTTTATAGGCCGTTTAAAGTTATTTAGAGGCTCCATCAGCAGATGGTTGTCTTTTTAACAAGACTCAATTAAGCTGCAAAACTTAATGCTGCATTTGGTATCGGAGGCGACTTTTTTTAGCGGTTCATGTATCAACATTGATATACTATAGATATATACAAAGAGAGAAAAATTGAAGGAGTGTGCAAGTATAAAATGAGAGTTTTGGTAAGTGTGCAAGTATAGCCCTTGAAGAAAATTTACGAAAGATGTTAAAAATATAAGGGTCTGTTTGCGCGTCCACAAAATTTGAACGGAAGGAAGCCCCTCCCCTGTGTAACAGGCCTCGTTTGGCAACATATTTTGCTTATGCAATTCGGCCTACTGGCTAGACGGTTTTATAATAATTTTTTGGAGTTAATTAATCACGTATGGGCTCCAAAAGCTGTAGCCAAATGGGGCATCAGTCAATGAAGGTGATACATGATATGTGTGAGCAGTGATGTTACAACAAAAAAAATAATAATAATAATAAAATAAAAATCTAATATAGTAGATCACCGAACAAGTCATTGAAAAAGGGTCAAAGTTCTAACAATAGATTGAAATAATACTATGAGAGAGATCAGTAGATCACCTTCCCATGGCATCGTAAGTCGCTGCAAGATTGCTATATACACCAAGAGTATCCAAGTGAAACGAACCGCACTCCTGTTCCAATATTGCCCTTGCTTCTTCAAACAACCGAGTGGCCTCGCCAATTCTATAAAGCTGCACACAAGCAAGTCCCATCTGGTTCAACAAAACTCCAAAGAAAGCCGATTTTCTCTCCCCAGTGGCTCGAAGCTTCGTTACCGCGCTCTCAAAAGAGCTCCGAGCCTCTGTATATCTCCCAATTGTATAGTATATCACACCCATATACGCTTCTATCCCCGCAATTTTACAATTTTGCCCATGGGTATTTTCTACCAGTTTCATTACCTTCTGCAAGAGTTTCAGTGCCTCCTCGGGCTCATTCAAAGCTTCATAAATGGCAGAAATTTCTGTCAACCCAGTGGCAATTTGGTCACTCGTTCCTGTCAGAGGTTTTTCGTATATTTTCAGTGCATTTTGACAATATGATCTGGACTCTCTTACCCTTCCTGTTTTCTGATACAAGTCAGCGAGGCGAACAAAGACTGATGCTACCAAAGGGTGATTTTCGCCTTTTGTGGTTTTGAAGACAGTAAGTGCCTTTTGGTAAGCGAAAATGGCCTCGTCAAAACGACAAAGGGACACGTAAATATTGCCAATGCTTATATCTATAGCTGCAACTTCATTTTCTTGGCCGTTGGCAATCATGGACATGCTTGCTAGGACTAGGTGCTCGAGGGCAGACTCGTAATCTCCCTTCGCCTCGGATATGATGGCCATAAGGCGGCGATCAGCTGCTTCTTCGAGGGATGCAGGTGCACTGTGCTCCCTATGGATTTCAAGAGTCTTCTTGCAAAGTTTTTCTGCCTCATCAAGTTGCATTGCTTGAACATGGGCCTCAGCCAAGTACCTGCCATTTCAAAAATCAATTGCCATGAAGAGTGTCTATGCAAAGAGTAATTTTCTGTCTGTCTAGAAAAACATTTAGTCTCCGTTTGATTCATGGATTTAGTGTAGGCAAAAGAAAGGAAAACACTATTCTTTGTTTAGAAACCAAGGAAACACTGAGAAAAATGGGTAACAAATACATTAGAATTTATGTATTTTACCAGTCAGTTCCCTTCTTCTTTTCTTGATTTCCTATTGTAGTTGAATTTTATTTTTATTTTTTTAATTTCTAACATTATTTAAGCTTAAAGGATCATAACTCTAGGAAAATTGTTTTTCTTTCCCTTTTTCTTTCACTTCTGTAAATTCATGTACGAAATTGGGCATTAGGAAATCATTCGAGACTTCTTGAATATTGCCAATATATTGTTGGGGGTAAGAGGGCTATTATTCAGTGGCCGTGGTCCTATTTACACCAGATTCTATGCTTTTTGTTTTTGGCTCAAATTTGGAACTTTGTTTCTCATGATAATGAGTACGAGCCTTAACCATTACACCAAATAATGACACCTAATCTTATAGAGTAATGCTAGATAGGGTAATGCTATGGACACAAAAGGGACACAAAGAGATGCTTACAAAATGATATGGCACTCATGTGGCAGTAGGACCCATCACATTTAACTCTGCCACATGGGATGTCACATCCTTTTGTGAGCATCTCTTTGGGACCCTTTTGTGTCACAAACATTGTCCTCCTATATGCACTTGAAAAGGTCACCTAAATAAGACGCGTGTTGGATTACTAAAACTCTTCTTTGATTACAAAACAAAAGAACTTAAAATCATATTTTACTTCAAAAATGCCACTGATACATCATCAAGTAAACAATTTAAGTGTTCTAAAGTGGCGTACTAGTCATTTTCCAATATTATGGAGTTCATGAAAAAATAATAAATGTTCATTTTCTTTAGTCGTAATTAGGCATAGGAAGGATCAATTGAGAAATTTCAGATTGAAATAATATCTGACAGTTTGAGTTAGCAAAACAAGTTTATTGCATTTACATAATTGCATAAAATCAATCTACATAACAACAGTACATGGAGGACTAAGGAGTCAATCAGAAAGCGACTTGCAGATACACTATTCCACTCTCAAAGATATATACAGCATGTACAACAGGTGTTACATGTTCAAGTTCAGCCCCATTCTTATTTATATCTTGTTCGAATCAACATCATATCAGTTTAAGAAAGACCAATTTTTGAAGATAATTTAGGCTGAGCACGAAATCTCACGCATACAAAAAGACATACACCAAATCAAACACCTGAATTTATGGAACCAGTTCACTTAGATCAGTTTTACACCTTCCCAAACAACATCCAACACCATGTTTATCAACCATTTATTTTCAGGTTAATTCTTTGCGAGTAAACTCACACCCACTTCACACCCAAATGCATATCAGCATATGGCATATGCCGCATATGAGCCATGAGGTAGCGGATGGGGTCCACATAAAATTAACCAAAGCCACACAAAAAATTAACCAAAGCCAAAACCAAGGTTAAACCCAAACCAAACTCCCCCAACTCTCTCTCTCTCTTCTCACTCTGCACCACCGACCACCATCACCACCAGCCATCACCGGCCACCACCACCTTAGATGTGGACCCCACCCGTCACCTCAGATGGTGTAAGCATTTGGTTGTGAATTGGGTGTGGGTCTAGCGATACTCATTCTTTGCTGTGCAACTCGCGTACCTAAGGACCGACCCTGAGGGGAAGCGGCACACGCGGTCGCGTAGGGCCCCATTTAAGCAGGGCCCACTCTAAAAAAAATACTAACCCAAATTTATTATTTAAGTAATCGAGTTACTCCGTTTAAAAATTTGAGTAGGGCCCCAAAATCTTAGGCGGCTACCTACCTAAACAGGGAGGGAGCGAAAACAGGAAGAAAGTGATGACAGAATAAAGATACTGAAATATTGGCGCTTACCTGCAAGTCTGTGATATTCTCGGGTCGGACTCACCCAAGTCGTCCATCTGGATCTTTAACCCGGATTGGTAACACGTTATGGACCGATCCAACTGGCCCAACATCGAGTGGGTGTCACCCAACTGCATATACCCAGAAAAGGCAGCGAGCGAATGATCCGACCCTTTACTCGGATCCAAGACCCGAACAGCTCGCTCCAGAACCGGCACTGCCTCGTCGAACCTGCCCAAAGTACAGTAAATGGCAGCCACTACATGTAAGCTCATGGCCAGGTCCAAACCCGAATCCTCGCGTAAATCGGACCTTTCAAATGACTTTGTGGCTCTGATTGCATAATCCAATGCCTTGTTGGGGTTATCCCCGGATGTGATGGTATTGCGAGCGAGGTTCAATAAGAACGGACCGAGATCCGAGTTTTCCGGGTATGGATCATCAAGAGTTTGTGACTTTTGAAATGAAAATGAAACTAAACCGGGCATTGCTGTTAATTCTGAATTGGGAAAAAGGGAGATAGTGAAAGAGTTGAGGGGAAGATGTTGAGATATGTATATATATACATATATGTATATCAGTATATATAAGGGGATGAGGCTCAGGCAATGATTAGTGGTGAGTAAGGTTGCGTGGGAGAAACTTCTCATGATCATGTAGTTTTGAGTGCTTTAAAATTGGTGAGTATTTTTTAAATGAAAATACAGTGATGAAAAGTTGGAGGAAATCCATCAATAGGCTTCGAGGACACTCGGTTTGCTTCTACACTAATATTTCCCTCTTTCTGATGGTGCAACCAATCGCTGCTTTTTGCCATGGCCAATGTGCTTTTTGGGTCCACTTTCTGAAATGGTGGTTAATTTTATCTTTGAGAGCATCTTTTGTTTGCTCAAAAAATGGTTTATTAATGCTCACTCAAATATTTTATTGACCAATGTAATATCTTATTGCATTGGCTAATGAGATGTTTGAATGAGTATTGATGAACCACTTTTCGAGTGAGCAAAAGTATTTTCTGTATGTTTAGGCATAAGCAGCAAATCCGTTTGACAATTTTTTCAATGGAAGTCATTTTTTTTTTTAGTTATTTGAAATTTAGTAAAAATCTTCTAAGAGCATCTCTAATGCAAGATGACATTTTGGCCATGTCAAATCTATTTTTTGGCATTACTACAGGGCTTAAATACTAGTATATTTTCTACTTCAATGCTACATTCTAAAATAAATGCTATTTTGTGACATATGGACTATTATTATTGTACTTTAAGTTGTGTGTTTTGTACACTTTTTTATTAGAATGAGTGCAAAAGTTAAATTACAGCATTAATCCAAAAAAAAAAAATCTCCAATACACCTTCTATCACTCTTATCAAATTATAGCAATGTTATTCTTACTCTTAAATTTGAGAGAAATAATAATATTGCTATTTTTTTAGAGGAAGAATAAGAGTGCATTGGAGATTGTTTTTGAATATCCATGCTATAATTTGACGATAACACAAGAAATAGAAGGTGCATTAAAGAAGCTCTAAAGTGTTTCTATATAGAGAGAGAGAATTCAAACATGTACAGACGTGACAGAATTGGTGTCAGCTAATTCGAACAAAACCTCAATCCTGAAAATTGTGATTTTTTTTTTTAACCATATAGGCTCATATATGCGAGGTACATAAGCACGTAACGTTGACTGGAGAAGTGATTCTATGTGAAAATTTTATTCTATTTTCTTTTTTATTTTTTTATTTGGCTAAAATAAAGTAAACGGGTCATTTATAAAAGAATTTAAGCTAAATATGAACATTCAACTATAGTGAAGGGTACAAAACATAGGACAACATTTTTGTAAAGTTTCTTCAATCCATTTCGTTAGGTTTATGTTACATTTATGCACAGTTAAAAAAAAACAGGTTTTAAAAAATGTAATATAAAAAAAAAGTTTTAAACACGGTAAAAGAACCTAACAAAATGTAACTAATGAATTTTACTAAAGTCTAGCCCCAAAACATAGCTATCAAAATTGATTGAACTGGTCACTTAAACTGTGAACCGACAGGTGTCCAAATTTAATTTTATAATCCGACCATCAGTGCAATTAGATTGATAAATGGGTTAATTAAACTTCACTCTATTATATGTGTACTATTTTTTAGTCAGCCATAACCTTTTTACATATTGATAGGATGTCTACTTAAAAGTAAAAAAAAAAAAAAAATTAAAAATACGTCAACTTTAAAGTTTTTACAAAATTATGGGACCAAATTACCCTTTTGTGGTCAACATCAACAAACCCAATCAGCCCCAAGCGTACATTCTATCAATAATGCTAGGCACATAACACCAACCACAACACATGCTTTAAATGCATAAATCTTGTGCTGTGTGAATTTTTCACACAGTGCCTACACTTTTTTGGTACATACATTTAAAGCATAGTTGTGGTTTGTGTTGTAGTTGGTATTGTGTGCCTAGCATTATTCATATCCTATTCCTCCCAACACTATGGATGAAACAAGTTTTGACTAACAAAATAATTAACCCAAACTATCCATGATCACAAAGAACAAAACAACTGACTTGAAATCTTCCAGGACAGAACCTCAAATTAAAAACGCAAATCACCAAACCGGCCAACCACCACCACATGACCGCCATTATTGGGCTGCACAACCACCAGAACACCGCCATCACCGGTTGTCACTACCACCACAAGGCCACCATCACCGGGCCACCACCACCATCACCTGGCCACCGCCACTACCACCGGACCACCACCATAATAGAACCCTCTCCTCACTGTTCCTCAAACCTCCAATTCCACTCCCAAAATTAACCCCTATTCTCCATTTTGACCAAACTCCAATTTCACTCCCAAATTTTGATCCAAAAAAATCCTCTATTTTTCATCGTTTGAGGTGAGGTAGAAGATGAGTTCAACCCTTGTTTTCTTTCTTGTTTCTCTGATGGTTTTTCTGGCAACTCTCGGTGTGGGTGGCGATGGCGGATTGGTGGGGGTGTTAGTGGGAGTAACAGTAGAAAGAAGAGTTTAAAAGAGAGAGCTACCGATGGTCTCTGCTGGCGGTGGTGGTAGGTGGGTGTGTGCCAGTGGTAGTCTTGAGAGAGAGAGAGAGAGAGAGAGAGAGAGTTGGGTATTGGGTCAACGGAGACATTTTAATTTTGACCACAGAGGGCAATTTGGGCCCATAGTTTTGCAAAAGGTTAAAGTTGATGTGTTTCTAATTTATTATTATTATTATTTTTACTTTAAGTAGATATTCTATCAATATGCAAAAAGGACACAATTGACGTAGAAATAGTGCACATATAGTAGACTAAAATTCAATTAACCCTTGATAAAGACTATTACCATGAACTGACTAAACCAATCAAGTTTTGACCGAATTAGTAAAAAAAGGATTGGGTAAATTGCTTGAATTGCATAGCTTTTCTACAAAGTTACTCACACCAGTCCCCATATATCTTAGAAGAATTAAACCTTGGTAGTGGTTGTGGCATAAGTTAGAGCAACTGTAATGATGTGAAAAATGGTAGGTTAAATTTAGCTTGAGTTCATATATCAAGAGAGGAAGGGCCATAGTTGTGTAATTGGCAGAACAACGGAGGGAATGCTGATTGAGGGTGGGCCGACAGAGGCATTGTCAGATTAGGTTGGGCTGGTAGAGACTATCACGACTCACGACCTATCCCGCTATGCACATAAATAGGACACGTGACACGCCACCAAGGCTTATCCAAATCAAATACAACGAAGCAGCGGAATAATATAAATACACCAATGATAACTCGACTCCCAAAGACTTAATAGTTTATAAAAATCAGAGATGTAAAAAGTTTTTCCTCTAAAAAACACTTCAAAAAGCAAGTCTTTTTGTAAGAAGGCAATCCAGTCGACTGACCTGCAAGTCCAGTCGACTGTGGCATCAGTCTTTCAATTGACTGGTACTTGTCCGGTCGATTGGACCTAATCCAGCAGAATGTTAGGTTTTTAAATACTTTCTAGTCAATTGATTTCTTCACCCAATCGACTGCTTTCAGAAACTAAAAGAGAATTTTCGTCCAACAAGTGGGTCCAGTCGACTGCGTCCTCGGACCAGTCGACTGTTTTCCCAACTGTTGCATATTCTACAGAATTCCAATCTATGGTTGTCCATACACATTCCAAGATCAACTACACCTGCAATTTCATACCAAAATGGTTCCAACTGTATTCCAACATATCCAAAATATAAATTCAAGAGTTCTTACTACTGATTACGTCATTACTAACTACTCAATGGATTCCTAATTTAAAACAAAACATAGTTCTACCTACTAAGGAATTCCTTATTACAATGTTGGAAAGGAAAACAAAAACATTTACAAGGACGGTTCCGTCGTCTTATCGGCCTCACTCTTCTCATTTCTTTTTCCCTTTCTTCTTATCACCTTCAATGGAGGAAGTCTCCACTGCTCAGCTATATGCTGAGTGTACAATTCTAAACATATGCATATATGGCAATTCATGTTTTAAACATCTATTTCACATCAAATAGACTCTACGGAGAGAGAGACGCATTCATCCGGTATATCGGCAAGCCCAAAGTCTATCAACCGCGATGCCAATGGCAAGCCCAAAGTCTATCAACCATTACACCCAACTGCTATGGCAGGGCCGGTTCCCAAACCAAGCAAGTAGTCATCGCTCCTAAAACTCTCAAATATCGAAAGGGGTACCCCGGCATGAACTTATACCAAACTCTCCTTTGACCCACATAGTCATTTAGCATGTTCACATAGTCATACAAACATTCTTTTCATACGTACTCGCTAATTTAACGGGTCTAAATTAACACATGAGTTTAGCCTGGATCACAATATCATATATGATATCTAAAACATCCAAAACCTCTTATATATCATAGGTCAAGAATTTATACCTCGAGCTACGATTCTATAATTTCAGGAGAAGTACTAGAAGTCCGATTCTACACCGGATCTCTGATTATAAGCGATTCCTACAAGTATTTACATGTTTTCTCCAAATTTTTAAAATTAGAATTTTCGTAAACTTAGCCAAACGTGGCCTAAGAGGTATCAAAATGAAGCTCTTACCTTGAGGAGTCCGAATATGAAATTTGGAGAAAAACTGACGATCGAAAGTTCGTCGTTTGACGTCGTGAAGCTCGAAGCCAAAAATCTCATTTTTTTCTCTCTCTCTTGGTTTGTGAAATATTTTGGAAAATATATCAGCCTCATCTATATATAGGCACGAGTCTCGGAATTTGCGTTTACTACCCCTATATGTTCTCAAAACTTTTAATTATCTCCCAAAACGTCTTAAACGTTTAAGTTATCAATTCACGAGTGAAAACTACAAATTATACAAGTTTTCATCTAAGTCCCGTTTGGGTCCGTAATTACGTTCCAAAAACTATTTCCGTGGAATTTCTATATAACCTACCTTTTATGCAACGTATCACCTACGTTATCACTAATTCCCTCAAAATAATTATAAACATGATCGAACTATCAGAATTTACACTACATATGCATATTTTACTATTCATAAAAATACCAGATAAAATCAAATAACATTTAAGTCATATGAATGTCATTTAGATCATGTCAATGTCTCATGGAGTATTGGATTACCGTGTCCTCACTTGACACCTTCCGTTGACTCCCCAATCAACCACTTTCACAATTATCAGATATTATTGATAAACTCAACAAAATGAATTATGCATTTTAAATGATTGTCGGGATGGGTGTGACAGAG
Organism: Hydrangea macrophylla; assembly: GCA_033977485.1. Lineage (NCBI taxonomy): Eukaryota > Viridiplantae > Streptophyta > Magnoliopsida > Cornales > Hydrangeaceae > Hydrangea > Hydrangea macrophylla. Next base: position 3,534,333 of record CM066997.1, on the reverse strand, counting down.
ACATTGCCGATTGGACCGGGACGGCGGCATGTATGTCGTTTGGTAGTTGGACAGCACTCTCACTGCTAGCTGGAGGTAGGATAGCAGTGGCATTGTCACTTAGTTGCGGACCCGCAGAGGGAATGTTGTCTGGGCTCGGGCGACTTTTTTTACCGTTTGAGTTGTGAGACAGCATTTTTCTATGCTGTTTGGATGTATAGTAAGCAAAATTAGTTAAAAGGTAAACTTAAGTTCGTTTACCATACATTGTACTAAGTTGTTATTTAACAAACACCGTTAGAAGACCTCCGTATGCTATAATTTACCCTATGAGCTAATACCATTACAGTTACTCTTACTACGTACAACTAGTCTAGCTTGGATTTGATGGTTTTGTAACAAAATGTGTGTTTAGACTATGTGAGCATATATTTATTATGTATAAGCAAAGATTCTTTTAATAGAAATTTAGTGATAAGTGTCGCACTTGCATTTTCGGAGCGCCAGGCTGTCGGTGTGAGCCCGACTTCCTGAGAGTGGGTGAATTGCGACTTAATTTTTATTGAGAATGGTGAAAAGAGTACGGTAGGGCCTGTTTGAAAAAGTTTAGAGTCACCACCTAACATTTGGGGTGTTAGGACCCCTGTAAAGACAATTAAAGTAATTCATTTTTGACTTTAAAAAAAAAAGTTTTGAGAAAAGTGGGCCTTTTTAAAAGTATGACTCTTAATAGCCATGCAAAAACCATATATCTTTGAGATGGGTTCGGGGACTCGATTATGTCGAGGGAAGGTATTAGACACCCTCGAACATCCGTGCAAACACGGTTATCAATTTTGGTGATTTTTATTAAAATGGGGCATTTCTTTTGAAAAAGAAAAAAAAAGTTTTTTTATAAAAAAAAGTGAATAGACGGAAAATGGTGATAGGTATGGCCGCACTCTTTGAGAGTTGCTTACGTATCCCAAGACGGGAATCAGGCCAAACGTAGTTCTGACTTGTGTGTGCAATTGTATGCATGATTTTTTTTAGAGAAAGAAAAAGTGGTCATGTTTGACCGTGCACATGTGATATAGTGATTTGAGAAAGAGTTGGTGCAACTAGGAACTTTAACCCACGTGGTATAGTCCTAGATTTTAATCTTTGGAAAGTGATTGAGATTGATATGAGACTATGCAAGTGATTGGAGAATGATGCACTTTTTTTGTACTTTTCTATTTGTTTTTTTAATTTTTTTCCTGTGCTTTTATTCCTATGCAGGAAATAAGGATATGTGCCCAAATGACTGAAAAAGTGTACCGGAAGTAAGGGTTGGTGCCCAAATAACTGAGAAATGAATTTTTTTTTGTATTTTTATTTTATTTTTTTCAGTCCTTTTAGTCCAAATACTGGAAGTAAGGATTTGTGCCCAAGTGACTGAAAAGTGTACCGGAAGTAAGGGTCGGTGCCCAAAAAGAAAGAAAAGAAAAGAGAACATTTTTGTGCCGGAAGTAAGGGTCGGTGCCCAAAAGAAAGAAAAAAATGTGAATTGTGTGTAGGATAAGAAGACTTACCTGTCTTACCTGTGTTGTTTGCAGATTCCAAGCAAAGGTAGCATTGGAGTTTTATTTTGAGAAAGTCCACTTTTTGTATTTTTCTTTTTGTCTTCTTTTTTTATTTATTTATTTTATATCAGAAGAAAGGGACGGTGCCCAAATAACTAAAAAGTGATTTTTATTATTTAGACATGGATTTCCATATTAGAAAACCGCGTAGTCCCCAGTAGAACAGAGGTCCCCATATTAGCAACTACGTCATCCCCAGTAAACATGGCTCTCCGTATTACAAACCACGTGGAATTTCCGTATTGGGAACCATGTAATCCAGAGTCGGACGTGATTTTTATATTGGAAACCAAGTAATTCCGAGTATGACATGGATGTATATATATTTATTATTTTTTATCAAGCAAGAAAAAAAATGATATGTACAAGAGAGAAAAAAAATAAAAAAACCTGAATTATTAGAGCAACTCGAGAAATCTGTTAGAATATTGATGGTGAATGACTGAGATGTTGGGAGGTGATTTGAGGCAGTATGATGACGACGATGGTACAGTGGTCGTGAGGTATGTTGATGGGAATCGTGATGATATGATAGCTAGGTGGATGGTAGTGATTGGAGTGATGACCTTGATGGTGATGGTTTAGTAGGGGTGGTATGGTGGTGAAAAAATGTAAACTTCTTTTTTTGTAGGGATTTTTTTGTATTTAATATAGTGAGGGATATGAAAGGATGGTGAGAGAGATGTGGAGTATGAGGGAAATACAGATAGGAGCCTCTTTTCTCCTTCATTCCCCCCCTTTTACTCAAATGAATGAAAGCATTGGTATTTATAGGCCAAAAGCCTCTTTTGTTTTTTATTTTTTTTTATTGTTTTCTTCCCCTCCTTTTTTATTTGGTGCTTGCTTTTGCTCCACCGAGATTTGTTGCTTTTCTCTTTTTTGTTTTTTCTTTCTTTCTTTATTTGACTCCACTAAACCTGCCTCCACAATGAGTTTGTGGAGGAGGAGAAATTATTGGGTGTGGTAGGGTGCATGCGGAATTGTTGACACTTTGACCCCATAGTCTTTGACTTATAATATCTTTATCATTCAAGGTCAGATTGGGATGATTTAAAAATTGATAGGCTCATGTCAATGGGCACTTTATTTTTGAAATTATTGGGTTGGGGAAAAATGAGGTGTCTACAGCTGCCCCTCTTTGTCATGTTTTGCAAGACAAATCGTGACAAAGATAAGGAGACACCCATTTTTGCCTCATCCCTTTCTTGATTTTTTTTAAAATGAGAAGCAAGTACAAGAATATGAATGATCTCAAAGTTTGTTCGAGATGCCTATGTATCTTATGTAGAGAAGACTCAGGACGAGCGTAGTTCAAGAGAGAGATGCCATGATTGGCAAAGAGTGAAGTGACGTGCCAGATTAGGCAAGTGAGTGGCCTGCCAAGGTAGGCATCTGGGAATCGGGAGTAGTGCGAGGTTAGGCAAATAGCTCCACTGGGGATTGAGAGTGTTACCAGAATGGGAAAACGAATCCGCTAGGGATTCATGTAAGAATCGAGCAGAAGAGGGATGGTGTAGTCGAGAAGTGCGTTACCGCGTAATCTCAAATTTTAACAGAGAATGTAGTAAAGTGAGGGTATGGTCGAGCTGCTGAGCTGCCTACGTATCTCCTGCGAGAAGAATTAGACCATGTGTAGTTCATGTATGCTCAGGAAAGAGGGATGTAGTCAGGAAGTGCAAAGCCGCATAATCCTAAACTAAGGTTGATGTTGATGATAACGAGATACCACTTGACGGACTTACTCCCGACGGTGATATTGTGAACATGATGCCTCTTGATGGACTCATTCCCGATAGTGAGATTGTGAAATAGGATGCCTCTTGACGGACTCACTCCAGTACCGAAGATGTAAATGGGACGCCACTTGACGGATTCATTCCCAATATTGCTATTGTGAACAGAATGCCCCTTGACGGACTCACTCCTGTGCTAAAGATATAAACAGGACGCCACTTGACGGACTCATTCCCAATAGTGAGATGAACTTGGTGATCCCGAGTACAGGACATACTTCTTGATGATCCGTAGAGGAGAGATTGATTTTGACATGTGGACCAGAGTAGAGGGGTTGTTGTAGAGTTGGCGAGCCTGAGTAAAGGCTGCATGAAGTGGGAGGTCTTGGAAGTATGTTGGGCCAGTGGTTAGGCTTTTGGAAGTATGTTGGGCCAGTGGTTAGGCTTTTGGAAGTATGTTGGGCCAATCGTTTGGGCTTTGAAAAGTATATTGGGCCAGTGGTGAGGTTTTCGGAAGCGTTGGGCCAATCGTTGGGCTTTGGAAAGTATATTGGGCCAGTGGTTAGGCTTTTGGAAGTATGTTGGGCCAATCGTTGGGCTTTGGAAAGTATATTGGGTCAGTGGTGAGATTTTCGGAAGTGTTGGGCCAGTGGTTGGGCTTTGGAAGTATGTTGGGCCAGTAGTTGGGCTTTGGAAGTATGTTGGGCCAGTGGTTAGGCTTTTGGAAGTATGCTGGGCCAATCGTTGGGCTTTGGAAAGTATATTGGGCCAGTGGTGAGGTTTTCGGAAGTGTTGGGCCAATCGTTGGGCTTTGAAGGAATGGGCTTCCGCCTGGAAGAATAGTGTTCTCCTTACAATGATGATAGAAGTATCAGGACCAGTTGCCATATTACAAAAGATATGCATTTTCTACTATGCTGTATAGTATGAATGATTTTTTTTAATGCAATGTTATGCTATATACAGAGTATTTACAAAAGTATTTGATTCATGAGTTTATCAAAAAAAATGTTCATAAGTTAGTGTATATTGTCTGTCTTGTTGCTTGTTGGAACACTAAAAGACAACATATTTTGACTTCATGGGCTTAGTACCACAGTATTCGCTGAATGCCCAATCCTTGTCTGTATCTGTTGTGTCGACAGTTTTGCTATAGTCTTGATTTTTACTCGTGGTGCCCTTTTTGAGGTTTTCACTATGCCCGTCAGACAATTTTGAACTCGACGGTATAAGATTGCCCCTGTCTTTGAAATAATGCAAAAGTATGATTTAATGAATCCAACAAGACTTGTGTCAATCAAGGTGAACTTTTAGTGGGTTGTAGTGTAAGCCAGGGTCATGGGTTAAGAAATAAAGGATCACATGAAAGGTCAAAGTTTTTTTTTTTTGAAAGGTTGCCTGGAATGCCTGAGATCACCTTATGCTCTGTTTTTTTTTTTTTTTTTTGCCTGCCCCAATCTAGTAGGGGGTGAGTATTACTGAGTGAAACGCGACTTGTGGAGAATTGCCCCAATTTGAAGTGAGTATCCTAAGTTGGATAGCACTCTGTGAATTTTTCTAGCTTCCATATATATATATATATATATATATTGCATTGCCCCAGTGTGGGGGTGATCCTCAGGGGGTTTAGAAATTTTTATTGTATGGCTCAAGTGGGCTAGCAAGTGGATAATAGTGTTTGGATAACTGAAATGATTGCCTCTCATCATTTGACATGAGTATAGTTGGATTTTAGAATCATGTATGTGCAATATTAAAATTTGTGCAATGTCATGGGGAGCAATGGGCTGCTTGACTTGGTATTTGATGATGTGTGGCATGCCTAGAGTTGAGGTATTTCTGTCCCTGAGAGTGTACTGCCCATATGCTACCGCAGTGGTAGAGCAGCATGTACTTGCGATGATGAGTAGTATCGGACATTGTAAAGATTGATTATGGACTTGAAGCCTTTATGGCATGTTCTACCGTGTGTTGTGTCCAAAAGTCCAATGTGATGTCCAACTTGGCTTCAATAAGTTACAAGACAGTCATATCCAATGAATCATGAGATTTTAAAGCAAGATGATGAAAAAAGCTTTTTTTTTTTTTTTTTTTTTAGCTTGTTTCTTTTTTTTTTTTTATATAAAAGAAATGTATGTACTTATACAAAACAGACAATGCATATATTTATTGGTGGAGAAACTGCTCCTGTGTGGCATTTGAATGCCTTGTAAGGAGTGGAATTTTAGGCAGTGGGTGAAGTATTGGCCTTTTGGCGAGAGTGACGAAAGGCACGTGGGTGTATCGGTGGAGAATCAGACTATTAATAAAGGGTATAGAAACAGTGCATGGACTAGATGGCTGGGAACAAGACATATGATTGGCTGCCCGTGTATTTACACAATCCTTGACATTCTCTTTTTATCGATGATATTTTTTTTGATACATATAAGAGCAAAAAGAGAACAACAAGAAAACCCTTCCATTTCATCAACCCATTTTTCATTGGCCAACCCACCCAACAAATGATCTGAATCACAGGGGCAAACATTTTTCGTAGTCATTATGGACTTCTTCATTATCAGGTCGTTTGAGCCAGAAGTAAGCTGCAGCCGCCACAACCATCCAAAGAAGAATGCACACTTCGCAGAGTATAATTATCTCACCCAAATCCATGTCGTTCTCCAAACACATTTTTTAATGAGCACCCACATGCCTAAAACAATGTCAAACTTCTGATCTTGGTCGCAGTCGCAAGGCACAATGGCGAAAGACAATGACTATGAGTATGGTAAGGGGAGAGAAGTGAAAGAAAGATGAGTGAGCAAGAAGGGAGAGGAGAGAGAGAAATACAGAGCTGCAGAGATGGGGGAAGAGCTGCGTTCGAGGAGGAGGGAATAAGAAATGAGAGAGAGAGTGAATATTTATGCTTTTTTTTTCTTCCCACCGACATTTTCTCTCTCTCTCTCTCTCTCTCTCCCTCTCTCTCTGTCTCTTCTTCTTTTCTTTTTCTTTTCTTTTCTTTTTCTCTCTCTTCTCATGACCGACAATCTCTCTCTCTCTCTCTCTCTCTCTCTCTCTCTCTTCTTTTACTTTTTTGACTTTTTTTTTGCCTTTTGATTTGAAAGAGAGTAAGAGTGTATTTGAGATAGTAAAGTAGCTTATTGATTTGGTAATGAGACGATTTGGACAGTTGCGAATGCACTAGTACTGCTTGGATTTGATAATATCAATGTTCGCAATTTTGACTTGCACGTGCTGTCATTGTATCGAATTAGGCCTGAATGAAGGATTAGAAATAATCCAGCATGTCATGTAAGCCTTTGAGCTGGTTCAAATCGATGATAGCAAACACAAGTGGATTATGAAAGTGATGGGGATTAGAACCCTCATTTTAGAAAGTGCACTTATGTTATTAACAAGAGATAGTATTTCCACAGCTGATTCGTGAACTGATTGCCCAATGTGAGGGTACATTGCATAAGAAGCGAAGATAGTGCTAAAGAGGATTTTTTTTAAAATAAAAAAATGAAAAATTACAATGATACAAATGTACATTTGGATTTTGCTGAGTGGGAGCAGAATTCTGCCAACGTGAGGCTTCCTTTCAGAGGTCGAATGCTAACGACATCCTACGCGCTTTTCAACAACCATATAGATCCTATAGTCCGTTCCACAGAACCCTGGGTGAATGTTCTTCATGACTTACTTCTGAGGACAATACCGTCCTGGGATGCTTACCCTCCCAGTTGCCCTATAAAACAGTACGCAAAGGTCCAAACTACATTAAGCTGGTGGAGGGACACGCGTAGTAAGACATGTGGGCCCAATCCCATGCACACTCGACGTACAGAGACTACCTCGAATACGGACCGTGATGTTCATTCCAATTTTTTTATTTATTTTTATTTATTTATTTTTTTGAAAACAAACAAAAAGAGCCTTAGTTCTAAGGCTTATACCACCTCGTGAATTTTCTTTTCTTTTCTTTTCTTTGAAGGCATGTTGATTCTCCATTTTGTCAATTAAATCCAAGAATGAGCTTTGATCTAAGTTATTGACACTGAAGAAAGAGTAAGGATCAGTGGATGGAGTAGGTGCTTTTGATGAACTCGTTTGAAGATTTAGAGGGAGATTTGGATATTTTGGGACCCCTGATTTTTCTGTTTGATTCAAGGGAATTTGGGACTTGCCAAATTGCAAGTATTGGACTAGATCAGACTAGTGGGAGCAATTTGGAGTAGCAGAGGGGGGTGTGGGTAGGACTAGAGACTGAAGAGCTCGTGTTGGAAGTAGAGAGATCCAACAGACCTGGAGACTTTTGGTGGTTGTTGCTAGATTGCGAGTGCTGGACTAGATCAGACCAACGAGAATGAGAAGATATTGCACAGATTTGAGTGACAGGAATATGGGCAGGGCTAGAGATTTCAGAAGAGATTGGAGCAGTTGTGATGGGAGAAATGAGATTGGAGTATTTTTGAAGAATTTCTATGTTGCAATCTAGATCTTCTATGGCATACTTGAGCCAAGGATCCAGATCAGGCTCTTTGGATTGTTTGGGTGATTCTTCTTTTGATTGAGCTCGAAGTTGTGAAACCTATTCCTTCAATTCTCGAACTTGTTATTCAAGGAGAAAGATATAAGAAACACATCCCAAGATGGGCTCCTGAAGTCTAGTTGTGGCTTCATATATAAGGGAGTTGATAGTTTGTTAGTGATCTGCCTCAGATACATTTTGAATAAGGCGTAAAAAGTTCCTGTATCCAAAAAATCTATGAATTACCCCATAATCCTTGTTACTTCCTGCGTACCGAAAGTAGGGACAATCAGTTCGGCACTGTCTTCTATTATATATACATGCACCACAACGATGATATGTTGGGTCCATAACTCTCTTCATACCCATTTTTTATTATGATTCTCTGTTCCTCTTCTTGATCTCTATGGGAAGCTCCTGTACAGGGCTTGTTCTAGCTTCCTCTTATTCAGATTAGGGTTTTTTTTTTTCTTCTGATTTTCCCAAGAAGAGGGATGAGTTTCTACAGAGAGATGGAAGGATGGGAAGAAGAAAAAAGAGAGGAGGAGAGTGAAATAGAGAGAGGGAGAATGTGTGAGAAGGACAGAGAAAAACGGGGATGTGGGGGGTTTTTAAAATGAGGGAAAGAGAGAGGTCATTGAGAGTGATAGAAAGAGAGAAAGGGAGGGGGCGTTGAGAGAGAGAGAGAGAGTCAATGAGAGCGATAGAAAGAGAGGGAACAAGTGAGAAAAAGAGAGAGAGAATGGAGAGAGAGAGGGGGGTGTCCATGAGAGTGACTGTCACACCCCTACCCGCCCCAGGCGGATTAGGACACGTGTAACAAAGCCCACACACCAAACCATACACTAATTATGAAGAAAAACACGTTTTAGACTCCATAAAAGAACTTTCTTGGCACAAATCAGCCCCAAGGGCAAAATGGTCGTTTATAAGGTATATTTTATACCAAAAGATAAGTTTTTGAGTCCCGGTTCCAACGCAAAAAACGGCGCGCGAATCCGATCATTCTAGAAAGAGTTATGCTTGTTTCCGTAAAAGTGGACAGTCAAAATTTATAGGGGCGGATCGATCCGCGAAAAGGGCGGATCGATCCATTTTATTGATTTTGAGGCAGAATGTCCCCGAGAATGGGTGGATCGATCCGCGGGAAGGCTGGATCGATCCGGCTTCTACAGAATGGTTCCCTACTGCTTAAAAACCTCATTTTTCAAGTCCAAACTTGTTCCAAACTTCCCAAAACTTTGTGAAACCATTAAAAATCATTCTCAAAGCATTTTCAAATGTTTCTAAACATTAACACAACATCTCCCAAGCATGGATTGACAATCAAACACACAAATTATCCTCATAGATCATGATTCATCATTGAAAATCTAATGTTTCCCAATAATTGCAAAACAACACAATCAGAGGGAAATCAAACTTTAGTTATAACCAAAAGTTATCTAGTTTCCTCCCTCATTCTTCCTCAATATACATGACTTGTAACTTGTAAACACAACTCATGGTTTGATGCATAAACAACCAGCATTACCTAATTTAGCATAATACAAGTCTTCCAAACTCCCAAGGTACTTATACATTGACAACAAAAGATACATATGAAACATAAACTAACTAGGCATATGAACATATTCACATGGACTCAACTTCCACGCCTAACCCGTCGAGCGAATCATTTTCTCTCCTCTTCCCGTGTCGTACCTGCGATGGTTATTCAATAACCACATTAGAAAATATATTTTCGTTTAAGCTTTCGCTTAGTGAGGGAACTAATCATGCTATTGGAATGTTTAATATGCAAATGCAACAATCAATATAAACATCAACCAATTGATCTCCGGAAAGTCAAGTAACTCAAGCCACCACCCCCGGGTCCTTCTCACCCCAGAATTTCTCACTCTTTTGGCGCATATAGCACAACACACACTCTCTTGTGACCCCGAAGGCGTCACCGTCATTTCATCGTGGTCGTCACCATGTCCTACTCATTAAGGACTTCCTATCCCTTACATATGGGACCTATAAATGGTGCTCACTACTTGACTTCCCTTTGATTCACATAAGCATATATAAACAACTTTGCATATAAGCATATAAGCATAACAATTTCATAATTTTGACATGCTTTTTACCCAAATTCAACAACACATATAAACATAAACATGGATTAAGCATTCTAAGCTAACAATTATCACATCAACATATCTAAACACCCAATTTTGGGACTAGAACACTCACCTCTTCGATTTACTAACGAATTAATCTTAGAAATTCCAACCTCTAGCAAATTTCCAACCCAAATTCCACCGGTGTAATTCCCACACAAGTTTGGTATCATAAACATCATCTATTAAGAACGGTCGTTAGAAAAATGTTATCGAAACTGAAAATAAAAGACGTGCATATGATCCTCTTACCTCCATGAGTCCAAAAATGGTCTCGGTTCATGAATCCGACGTCGGACGGCAAAGAAACGGCAAGAAACGTCGCGTGAATTTCTGTCGCCGCCTCGAGAGCTCTTCGTTCTCTCCAATTCTGTGAATTCCCAGCTTATTGACACTTGTGAGACACATATGCAAGACATGCATATGTGTTGTCACATTTTCTCCTTATTTCTACTTACCTCCCCCAATTTTCTTTAAGCTTTATTATGAAACCCCTATGTTAATTACATTAACTACCCACCTTTTCTAAATGGATTTAATCTAAGTCCCGCGTGGGTCCCAACGTGGTCCCACATAATTTATGAGGTTACTATTAATCCTACCATTTATCAATTGTATTCAAATACGCCCTCACATGGGTACCCAAATTGGTCCCCTTTTCTATCATAAGATATAATAATATCTTTAAACAAGTAATCATATAAACATATAATGACATGAAAATGTAAATTATTTAATTAGACCCTCATTGGGCCCCACTTCTATACCATCCCCGCCTTTCACAGGACTGTCATCTGTGCCCGCATTTGAGCACCTTTTCACGTGTGGGTTCATAACCCCACCTTAAACTATTTTATGCATTAATTATCTTTAATTAACACATATTATTATCACATTAATCTTCTCGTCCGGGTACGGGTGTTACATTTCTCCCTCCCTTTTAAAAAGTTTGTCCCTAAACTTATTCTTACCTCATCAGTCGAGCAAGTGCAGGTACTTCTCTCTGATTTCATCTTCTCACTCCCAAGTTGCCTCTTCAACGCTATGGTTACGCCAGAGGACCATGACCAACGGAATTGTCTTTGTTTTCAACACTTGATCTTTCCTATCCAGAATCCGTACCGGATGTTCAACATACGTCATATCTTCTCGGACTTCCAATGGTTCTGGTTCAAGGTATTAACAATTCCTCTTCTCAAACATCCAACTCAGCCAATCCTCCAGCTCATCAGTCCAACTCAGCAACTCTTGAAGGTAGATATGTTGAGAATTAGTTAGATTGTTCACATGGGTTCACGTGGGATCACATGGGTGTATTTGTGAATTCTGTTAGGATAGCATAAAGTGGGTTTTTGTATGTAAAATGTGATAGTCAGTAAAACAATTGACATGTGGTGAATAAGAATAGTCTTCATCTTCCTTGAGTCTCTGTATCTCTATATGATTTGTTTCATGGTATCAGAGCTTCAATCAAGAGACATGCGTCTCAATTGATGGCTTCAACTTCATCTATGGTAGGGGATTCAAGCTCCTTTGTCACTTCCAGCACTATTAATTCATCTTTTTCTTCCCATCCACCAATCTACTTACTTTCTAATATTTGCAATTTGATTACGATTCGTTTAGATTCAACGAATTATGTTCAATGGAGATTTTAATTTTCATCGGTTCTTAGAGGTCATCTTCTCTATGAGTTTGTTGATGGTTCTCTATGTTGTCTAGAGAAATTTTTGCTCAATGATGATGGAACACTGCAAAACCAAATCAATCCAGAGTATCGATCCTGGACAGCTCAAGATCAGGCCTTAATGACCTTGATAAATGCGACTTTGTCACCAACAGCATTGTCTTACATCGTAGGATACACAACTTCAAGAGAAGTTTGGGAAGCTCTAGAGAGGATATTTTCTTCTACATCAAGATCTAATGTTCTACAACTCAAGACAAATCTACAGACCATCACAAAAGGGTCAGATTTGATTGATTCATATATACAGAAAATAAAGGAAGCACGTGACAGTTTAGCTACTGTTTCTGTAAATGTTGAAGATGAAGATGTGCTTATCTACACTCTCAATGGCCTTCCTCAAGAATACAATGGATTTCGGACCTCTATCAGGACTAGATCTCATGCTTTATCCTTGGAAGAACTGCATGTTCTTCTTTGTGCTGAAGAACAATCTATGGAACATCTGAACAAACTAAATCCAGGTTCTCATATTCCTACAGCAATGGCTGCCTCGCACTCTCGACCTTCATTCCACAATCATAACTCCTTTCATTCTCAATTCCGAGGAAGAGGCCGAGGTAGGTCCAATAGAGGAGGACGTTTTCAGAATTTTGGCAGAAATAATACTCAGTTCTTTCCACAACAATCGTACCATCAGACCAACAATTCATCCTTCAGGCCTCCAAATTCTCAACAACAAAGGCAAATCAATTACCCTGTCCAGGCCTGCCAAATCTGCAATAGACCTAACCACACAGCTGTGGATTGTTATCACCGTATGAACTACTCATACCAGCCAAAACCTCCACCAGCTCAACTTATGGCTATGGCAGCTACACATGCTCCTGGTGTTACCAATCCTAATGTTTGGTACACTGACTCTGGTGCTTCAAGTCATATGACTAATGATCTAATCAATCTCACACTGTGCAGCGACTATTCTGGAGATGACAATGTCTCAATAGCAAATGGCCAAGGTCTCTCAATCAGCCATACAGGTTCAGGTCTATTGCACACCAAATTTCATGTCTTTAATCTGCAAGATCTTCTATGTGTTCCTTCTGTCTCCTCTAATTTATTGTCTGTGCATAAACTCTGTCTTGATAACAATTGTAGATGCATTTTCTATGCTAATATGATCCAAATTCAGGACCTATCCTCCGAGAAGATCCTCTATCAAAGTCCCTGCATTAATGGCCTCTATCCAGTTCAAGTTCCCAATACTTCCTTTCAGGACAAAGCTGCTTCTCCTACCATTTCCCCTTCTCCTCCAGCTACATTTAGCTCTTCAGGATCTTCTCCCACTGCTCATCTTGGTCAGAGAATTCACAATACTCTTTGGCATAACAGGACTGGGCATCCTTCTAATAAGGTCCTTCATAAAATTTTAGCTAATGTTTCTTCTCCTTCTGATAATAATGATACTGATGATTCCATATGTGAACATTGTTTGTATGGCAAAATGTGCCAAATACCCTATCCTTTGTCTAGTTCTAGAGCTACTTATCCTTTGGAAATGCTTCATAGTGATCTTTGGGGTCTAGCCCCTTTCATTTCATATAGTGGCTTTAGATATTATGTGTCTTTTGTTGATGACTTTACTAGATTCACTTGGATTTTTCCTTTAACACATAAATCAGGAGTTTATTCTGTCTTTTCTCATTTTAAATGTTTCATTGAAAATCAATTGCACCATAAAATCAGAGTTTTAAGAACAGATGGTGGGGGAGAATACCAAAAATAAGCCTTTCAGTCACTTCTCATCACAAATAGGATCCACCATCAGAAGTCATGTCCCCATACTAGTCAACAGAATGGCATAGCAGAGAGGAAACATGGACATATCACTGAAACTAGTCTAACCCTTTTATCTACTGCCTCTCTGCATCCTAAGTTCTGGCTTCATGCTTTTTCCACTGCCATATATCTCATCAATCGCATGCCTAGTCCTAAAATTTTCAACAAGTCTCCATTTAAACTATTGTACAATCAACTTCCTGATTACTCTATTCTCAAAGTGTTTGATTGTGCTTGTTACCCTCTCTTAACTCCTTACAATAAGCACAAACTTCAGCCTAAGAGTACTCGGTGCATTGTCCTTAGTTATTTCTCAGATTATAAAGGTTTTCTTTGTCTAGACCCCAGGACTAAAAGACTTTATGTTTCCAGAAATGTCATTTTTGATGAACAACATTTTCCATCTGCAGCTTTATCACTTGATTTCTCATCCTCTTATTCCATTGATCAGTGGCTATCTATTGATATTTCAGAACCTAGTTCTGATTTATCCAATTCTCCAACTCCCACTCATACTACTTCTTCTTCTTTAGTCCCCAACATTTTTCCTTTTTCTTTTCCTATCCCTCTCAACCCAACCCAGTCCAATGTCAACCCATCAGCTCCCATTTTAGTGTCTTCATCTGCTCTTCCTATTCCTGAGTCTCCTGCTCCTGTTTCCTCCTCCGTCCCTTCTTCGTCTTCTATTATTCAACCACCCCCTCTTAGTCATCATTATATGCAAACTAGATCAAAATCTGGAATTTCCAAAAAGAAAGCCTGTTTCACCTCTCCTCCCTCCTCTGAACCTACTTGTTATAGTGATGCTACTAAATCTCATCTCTGGCGCCAAGCTATGGCTGAAGAATTTTCTTCCTTACATACACAGGGCACATGGTTTCTTGTTCCTCTTCCACCTCATAAGAATCTTGTCGGTTGCAAGTGGGTATACAAATTAAAGCATCATATGGATGGCTCTATAGCTCGATACAAAGCTAGACTTGTGGCCAAAGGGTTTTACCAAGAACCTGGCCTTGACTTCACTGAGACTTTCAGCCCTATTGTGAAATATACCACAGTTCGGTTGGTGCTTAAATTGGCTGCTTCTTTTAACTGGCCTCTTCGACAATTAGATGTCAAGAATGCATTTCTCCATGGCCAACTTCATGAAGAAGTATATATGACACAACCACAAGGTTTCATAGATCATTCTTGTCCAACATTTGTATGTAAACTCAACAAAGCTATCTATGGTCTCAAACAAGCCCCTCGAGCTTGGTTTGAAACATTTACCAATCAGCTCTTTCGCCTTCAATTTACTCAATCTCAAGCTGATACTTCTCTCTTCATTCGATCTTACGATTCTTCTCTTACCATTCTTTTACTATATGTTGATGATATAATTCTTACTGGCAATGATCCCACATATTTACAAACTCTCATTGATCAACTCAGTACTTCCTTTGATATGAAGGACTTAGGTCCTTTCCATCATTTTCTAGGTCTTGAAATTACTCATAATTCTAGTGGAATTTTTGTCAGCCAACAGAAATATCTTCAGGATCTTCTCCTCAAATCCCAAATGCAAGGGTGCAAACCTTGCAAAACTCCTTCTCCTCATGCTATTAGGTTACACAAAACTGATGGTCTACCTCTGTCTGATCCTTCTCCTTATCGGAGCATTGTTGGGGCCCTTCAATATTTGACTTTCACTCGTCTAGATATCTCTTTCGCTGTCAATCATGTGTGTCAATTCATGCACTCTCCTAGTGAGATTCATTATACTGCAGTTAAACGAATCTTGAGGTATTTACAAGGCACACCTACCCTTGGTCTTCACTATAGTAGCTCAGCTCTTCATCTCTCAGCATTCACAGATGCTGACTGGGCTGGTCATACCAGTGATTGCCGATCCACCTCTGGTTTTGTTGTGTTATTAGGCTCTGATCCCATAAGCTGGGGAGCCAAGAAACAGCCAACCGTGGCTCGTTCCTCCACTGAAGTCGAGTATCGGGCTCTTGCTGTCACTGCGGCTGAACTTTGTTGGATGCGAATGTTGCTTTGTGATTTACATGTTCCTTTATTTCAGCCTCCTTCTCTTTACTGTGATAATGTCTCAGCCATGGCTTTAGCCTCAAATCCTGTTTTCCACGCCCGCACCAAGCACATTGAGATTGACTATCACTTTATGCGGGAACGGGTACTTAAGAAAGATCTTGTTGTTTTGTTTGTGTCCTCTGAAGATCAGGTTGCTGACTTTTTCACTAAAGGCTTAACTTTCCCTCGCTTTGCTAAGTTTCATGACAAACTGTTGTTTTCTGCCCCCAACATTAGTTTGCGAGGGGGTATTAACAATTCCTCTTCTCAAACACCCAACTCAGCCAATCCTCCAGCTCATCAGTCCAACTCAGTAACTCTTGAAGGTAGATATGTTGAGAATTAGTTAGATTATTCACATGGGTTCACGTGGGATCACATAGGTGTATTTGTGAATTCTGTTAGGATAGTATAAAATGGGTTTTTGTATATAAAATGTGATAGTCAGTAAAACAATTGACATGTGGTGAATAAGAATAGTCTTCATCTTCCTTGAGTCTCTGTATCTCTATATGATTTATTTCACAAGGATATGACTCGAATCTGACACATAACGTCTGAGCATAGACACGTGGAACACATTATGAACATGTGACAACTCTTGTGGTAACTCCAACCTGTAAGCTACCGGTCCTACTTTATTCAAAATCAGAAAAGGTCCAACATATCTCGGACTCAACTTACCTTTCTTACCAAACTGCATAATGCCCTTCGAAGGTAAAACTTTCAAGAACACATAATCACCAACCTCGAACTCTAACGGTCTTCTACCCGTATCAGCATAACTTTTGTAGCGACTTTGTGCCACTTGCAACCGTTGCTTAATCAACTTAACTTTATCGGTGGTGATTTGTACAATTTCTGGCCCTAAAAGTTGCTTCTCCCTAACCTCTATTCAACACACAGGCGATCTACATTTTCGACGATACAATGCCTCAAAAGGCGCCATTCCAATGCTTGTCTGGAAGCTATTATTGTAAGAAAATTCAATTAGCGGCAAATGCGTTTCCCAATCAGCTTTGAAATCCATAACACAGACCCTAAGCATATCCTCTAGAATCTGAATAACCCATTCTGACTGCCCGTCAGTTTGTGGGTGGAAAGTAGTACTAAAATGCAAAGCTGTTCCCATTGCCCTTCCCAAAACCTAGACACAAAACGTGTATCGCGATCTGATACAATAGACACTGGTGCCTCGTGTAATCTCACAATCTCTTTAACATAAAGTTCCGCTAATTTTGAGGTTCTGTGGTCTTAATCGGTAAGAAGTGGGCTGACTTAGTCAACCTGTCAACAATCACCCAAATGCTATCATTAAATCTAGGAGACCTCGGCAATTCAGACACAAAATCCATTGTAATATGTTCCCATTTCCATTCCGGTATTTCCAATGGTTGTATCTCCCCAACGGGTCGTTGATGCTCAAGCTTTACCAATTAACACGTCATGCACTTGGCTACATATTTAGCAACTTCACATTTCATACCACTCCACCAATAGACCTCCCTCAAATATCTATACATTTTCATACTACCCGGATGCACGGAATACCGAGTACTATGAGCTTCTTCCAAAATTCTTTCTTTTAAGTTGCCCACATTAGGCACACATAACCGATTGATGTACCATAGTACCCCATCATGCAGACTGAAATCTGGTCGCTTATCCTCAGGTAAATCATCTACAACTTTCTTCAAGGTTGGGTCCAAAAGTTGATTTACTTTAATCTCTTCAATCAAGTCAGGTTGTGCTACAATCGCTGCCATCAATCCACCTCAACTCTAGGAATAACTTCCAATTCCAGTCATTCAAACTCTTTCACCAACTCTTCTTGTGCCATCAAAACACATGCTAAACTTTTTGATGATTTCCGACTCAAAGCATCGGCCACCACATTTGCTTTACCCAGATGATATTGAATTTTTAGGTCATAGTCCTTCATTAACTCCAACCATCTTCGTTGTCGCATATTTAAATCCCTCTAAGTAAACAAATATTTTAAGCTCTTGTGGTCAATGAAAATTTCACAAGTTTCCCCATACAAGTAATGTCGCCAAATCTTTAAGGCAAAAATTACCGCGGCAAGTTCCAAATCGTGGGTTGGATAATTCTTCTCATGAGTCCTCAAACTTGAAGCATATGCTATCACTTTGTCCCCTTGCATAAGAACACATCCCAAGCATTGATGGGAAGCATCACTATAAATACTAAATCCCCCAGTACTTGTTGGAATCGCAAGTATTGGAGAAGAAGTTAACTTACTTTTCAATGTTTGAAAACATTCCTCACATTCTTTCCCCCATTCAAACGGAATATCCTTTCTCATTAATGTTGTCATCGGAGTAGCAATCTTGGAGAAATCCCGAACAAACCTTCTATAATACCCAGCCAATCCCAGAAAGCTATGAATTTCTGACACATTGGTTGGTCTCACCCAATTCATAACAGCTTCTATTTTCTGCGGATCAACTGACACGCCATCCTTGGAAATCACATGGCCAAGGAAGGTAACACTTGTTAACCAAAACTCACTTTTCTTCAATTTTTAGAATAATTGCTTTTCTCGAAGTCGTTATAACACCAATCTTAAATGCCTATCATGCTCTTCCGGGATCTTTGAGTAAATAAGAATATCATGAATAAAAACTATAACAAATTCATCCAAATACGTTTTAAAGACTCGATTCATTAATCCATGAACGCAGCTGGTGCATTGGTTACTCCATATGGAATTACAAGAAACTCATAATGACCGTACCGAGTTCTAAAGGACGTCTTCTCAACATCCTCAGCTTTTAACTTCAATTGATGATACCCCGATCTCAAATCGATCTTTGAAAACACTTGAGCTCCTTGTAATTGGTCAAATAAATCGTCGATCCGCGGCAATGGGTACTTGTTTTTGATAGTTACTTTGTTGATCTCACGATAATCTATACACATCTGCATCGTCCCATCTTTCTTTTTCACAAAAAGAATCAGTGCACCCCAGGGTGATCCACTTGGCCGTATGAACCCCTTATCCAACAATTCCTGTAACTGAGTCTTCAACACTTTCAATTCCACTGGAGCCATTCTATATGGTGCCCGCGAAATGGGTTGTGTTCCCGGTATTACATCTATCCTAAATTCAACCTCCCTTTCAATAGGCAAATCTTCTGAAAATACATCAGGAAATTCTTTAACTACGGGTATATCTTCCAACTTTAGTTCCGTACTTCTGGTATCCAATACACTACAAAGGAAACCTTTACACCTTTTTCTCAATAAATGACAAGCTTTGATGACGGATACGAGATATGGTGGTGACAAAACACCTACCCCTTGGAAAGAAAAGACTCTACGGGTTAGTGCTTGAAATTTTACCCTTTTATTCTCACAGTTAATGACTGCGTGATTTATTGATAACCAATCCATCCCTAATATGACATCAAAATGTTGAATTACTAACGGTACTAAATTTGCAATTAACACTTCATCATTGATTTTAATTTCACAGTTTCTATAAACTCCCAAACTCACCAATGAACTTTCCAGCGGAACATCAACATATAGATCATATTCTAGAAGTTCTAAAGGTACATTCATATTCCTAGCAAATTGGTGTGATACAAACGAGTGTGTAGAATCAGAATCCATTAACACATTAGCAGGTATGGAACAGATAAGAACTTTACTTGACATGACCGTTTTGGCAACGGTGGTCTCCCTTGGGTTAAACTGAAAATAACGACCTTGACGTTGCTCCCCTCCTTGTGGCTGTTGTTGTTGAGGTGGCCGGGATACCGGTGCACTACTTGCGGTTGCACTAGAACCCCCTTGCCTCGGTTTAGGACAATTGTGCATTCGGTGCCCAAGCTTCCCACAATTATTACAAACCATTCCACTATCATCGGTACGCCTCATCGGAGCAGAAGTATTTTGCCTCACCCCTGGGCAATTCTTTACCACATGACACATTTGTCGGCAATTATTACACACCGTTGTCGGTAAATTGCATACACCCCAATGAAATTTTCCGCATGTATTACATCGTGGCTTGTTACCTCCACCACCCGAAGAACCCCCAAAACTTTGTCGTCTTGAACTCCCTTGACCGCTATATTAACTTGAACTCAGCCTTTTGTATTGTTGAGTTGTTGGTGCTTGCGAACTTTGTTGATACCCCATATCTCTTTCAGCGATTGAAGCCACCACATCCAATGCCTCTGCAACTTTATCCAACCGCTGCACGGATACCTGACGTCAAATCTCATCCCTAAGCCCCATCACAAACTTTCTAGTTCGATCCCCTCATTCGGTACTATATTTTTAGCAAATCGTGCCAAACTTATGAATTTGGCGGAATACTCCCGAACTGTCATCCCTTCTTATTTTAGTTCCATAAACTCTTGAGCCTTCGAATCTTCGAACGATTTTGGAAAATACTGTTTCTTGAAGAGTACCACAAACTCCCTCCAAGTATTCGGCCTTTTCTGTCCCAACTTTGTACGCCACCAGTATTGTGCTTCTTCTTTTAAAGTATCGGCAGCAAATAAAACCTGCTAAACTTCAGAACATGGAAGAACCCTGAATATCCTCTCCATATCGGATAACCAGAAATCGGCTCTCATTGGATCAGTCTCTCCCCTGAATAGTGTCGGTTTCTGCTTGTAAAACTATGAAGTTATGGTCACCTTCTCCCTCGGATTAGGATTCGGTTGTTCACGTCTTCCCTCTATTGTATGAGTGTCAACTACTTGCACCAATCCAGCTACAACCCTTTCCATTCTCTCCATTTGCGTAGGCGGTGTTGAACCAGACAATTTCTCTCTGGCATTCACAATACATTTTCACACACACATTATGTTTGTACTTTTCAAAGCATGCTCGATATCATTCAATATACTAAGTAAATGTGTATGCATGATTTATACATTCATTAATCATTTATGCTTATTACGCGTCGTAATCGTTGTAGACACCCCATTTTGACTTGCCAAAAAAAAAAGAAATAACTATCATAGAGGGGGCCCATCGGGCACACTAATCGAGAAAAAAAGAAGCTGGAGTCCTAATCAGAATATCTAGAGGTCAAATCAAATGTCAAATCAAGTTGTTGTCAATTTGAATACCCACCAGCATGGTTTCAAAAGCATGTCAGATCAGTTGTAGACATCTGATTTTTGCCCACCTACAAAGAGGCGGACAGATAATGAACATCGAGTCCGACGGGTGTGAAGAGCTCATAAATACAAGGTCCTTAGACTTCGAATCGTCAAAATCGGACCACGGGCGAAGAAATAATCATTATTTAAAGTTCAGACGAATCTGCTATTTTGCCAAAGAGGGACCGGGATTACTTTTTTAACTTTTCGAGTGTCAGAACAAGCATTTTTTATGACAGAATGGAAGTGCGTGGCATTACCGAGGACTGTCTAAAATTTTATCTTAATTGAACACCGGATCTGGAAAAATTACTTTATCAGGTGTAGAAATCAAACGGGAAAATTCTATGTCATCTCCAGAGAACTTCAGAAGGTTTAAAATTGATGCCAAAAATCCATATTTGTCAAGATGAAGAGCCTTCAGAAATTTCGTTGCCATCAAACGAAGAAAGTTGCAAAACTGCGATAAGATCGCTCACAGGCGCGTCAATTTATACTGATAAATCATCAAAAAGCCTTGGTCTTCAAGATCAAATCGGCCGTGGTATTTCTGGTCAGGATTAAAACACCTTTTTCATCGAGACAGAGAAATCCCTGTAAACTTCATCTCAATCCGATACCAGATTTTGAAAAAAGTGCATTTTAATTAACGGATTTGTCAAAACAGATGCTTAATACGAGTCAGATCGCATTTCAAGAATTCCATTTTTGCACTAAAATTCTGCGTTTGTCAAGAGGACCGCGAATGTCCAAGTTTTCGTCGTACTGCCTTCCAGAAAATTCAAAAGCGCGGCGCGTGTACAAATATCTAGATATTTTCTTTGCTTAGCGACTAAGTAATCCAGATTTGGGTCAATCACGCCATAGGAGTCACTTTCTGATTTGAGGAAAATACTCTTGACATCGAGACGGAGAAATCCCTAAAATTTCATCTCAATCCGATACCAGATTCTGAAAAAGTACATTTTAATTAACGAATTTGTCAAAACAGATGCTTAATATAGTGTTTCAAGAATTTCATTTTTGCACTAATATTTTGCGTTTGTCGAGAGGACCATGTAAATCCAAGTTTTCGTCACACTGCCTTCCAGAAAATTCAGAAGCGCGGCGCGTGTACAAATATCTAGATATTTTCTTTGCTTACCAACTAAGTAATCCAGATTTGGGCCAATCACGCCATCGGAGTCAATTCCTGATTGTAGGAAAATACTCCTCACATTAAAATAAAGGGAACCACGTAATTTCGTCTCATTCCGACACCAGATTTCGGAAAGTGCATCTCGATTGGCGTGTTTTGTCAGAACTGTTGTCGAATGTGGGTCAAACTAAGTCTTAAAAATCCAATTCCGACTTCAAAATTATGTGTTAGTCGAGAGAACCCACCGGTCCAGTTTTCAACCGCGTAGCTTTTCGAAAATCCCAGAGAACGCGGCGCACACACACAATATCTAGATATTTTATTACTTTATTATTATTATTTTTTTAATTAATTATTTTTTAAATCAAAATTTTTTCCTATAAATAGGAGGTCCCCCCCTTCTAAAAAATTGGCCAATTCACTCTCTCCCTTAGGCTTTGTTTGGGAATCCCTAACCTTTCTCCTTTCCCAAGCCCTGTTTGGTTACATTGACCAAATAAAATTCAAACTCCATCATAAGCACCTCTAATGTCATACATACAGTATACATACATGCACTATTCATACATATAGTACTATTCGTACATACGCTACTATTCATACATATGGGCACTATTCATACATACAGTATACGTACGGGTACTATTCAAACGTACGATTTACAACTTGACTATTCCGGCCCGTCCGGACCCAACCATGACGTCCATTTAAGTTGATTTTGTGTCAAAATACGACTTGGGCCTTCTCGAATTATTTCTGCAACCTTTCTCGGATTTCTTTCATTCTTTCTCAACAAACAACGACTGAACTTCAATAATCGCCTCTGCACAGGTAACATCCTCAACTCATACTCTTAGTGGTCTGGGCTCCCTATAAATCCACTGATCGGATATTCCATCTTTTCTTATATTTTTTTTGGCCAATCGGAAGGAGGCCTCGAACTCAACCCGATTGGACTTTATATCCTGCGTCAGTCGGAAGGAGATCTAATGACCCACCCGGCTGAACTTTATCAAACTGTTATATCTTGCGCCAGTCGGAAGGAGGCCTCGAACACCACCCGATTTGACTTTATATCTTGCGTCAGCCGGAAGGAGATCTAATGACCCACCCGGCTGAACTTTATCAAACTGTTGTATCTTGCACCAGTCGGAAAGAGGCCTCGAACTCCACCTGATTGAACTTTATATCCTGCGTCAGCCGGAAGGAGATCTAATGACCCACCCGGTTGAACTTTATCAAACTGTTATATCTTGCGCCAGTCGGAAGGAGGCCTCGAACTCCACCCGATTGGACTTTATATCCTGCGTCAGCCGGAAGGAGATCTAATGACCCACCTGGCTGAACTTTATCAAACTGTTATATCTTGCGCCAGTCGGAAGGAGGCCTCAAACTCCACCTAATTGGACTTTATATCTTGCGTCAGCCGGAAGGAGATCTTATGACCCATCGAGCTGAACTTTATCAAACTGCTATATCCTGCGCCAGTCGGAAGGAGACCCTCGAACTCCACCCGATTGGACTTTATATCCTGCGCCAGCCGGAAGGAGATCTAATGACCCATTCGGCAGCACTTTATCTCTTGTTATAGATTTTCGTTGATAAAATCAGGAAACACAAAAAATGATACTTCTCTCCATTTGCATAGGGCACCGACCCATACTTCCGGTTTACATTTTTACCTTTGGACACCGACCGGTACTTCAGGCACCTTTTCAAAGCAATGGGCGTCGACCCTTACTTTCGGTTACTTTTTCAAATCACTGGGCACCGCCCCTTTCTTCCAGTATAAAAATAAAAAATGCAATAAAGAAGACGAAAAGAAAAAATAAAAAAAATGGGCTTTCTAAAAAATAAAACTCCAAATGCCACCTTTGCTTGGAATTTGCAAACAGCACAGGTAAGACAGGTAAGTCTTCACACTCTTAATGGGCACCGACCCTTACTTTCGGCACATAAAACAAAAGACAAAAAAAATCATATAAACAAAAAAAATACAAAATACGCATCGCACGGTTGATCTACTCCGTGTTTTACTCAAAACACTCTCTCATAACTCATTATTTTCTCAAGGTTAAAGTCTAGGACTACACCGTACAGGTTAAAGTTCTTAGCTACACCGACTTTACTCAAACATTATTTTATACACTCACTGTCTAGATCGACCAAAACATTTACACACATACATAACATAGAACTACGTGCGGCCTGATTCTCGAGTCGAGATACATATGCAACCCTTACTCGGGTGCGGCCATAACTATTTTCTTTCTAACTATCTCGTGTTGAGATACGTACATACTTTCAAACTCTCTCGAGTCGAGACGTATACATACTTTCAAACTATCTCGTGTTGAGATACGTACATACTTTCAAACTCTCTCGAGTCGAGACGTATACATACTTTCAAACTATCTCGTGGCGAAAAAGTATGTACATACTTGCAAAAAAGAAGACGAAAAGAAAAATAAAAAAATGGGCTTTCTCAAAAATAAAACTCCAAATGCCACCTTTGCTTGGAATTTGCAAACAGCACAGGTAAGACAGGTAAGTCTTCACACTCTTAATGGGCACCGACCCTTACTTTCGGCACATAAAACAAAAGACAAAAAAATCATATAAACAAAAAAAATACAAAATACGCATCGCACGGTTGATCTACTCCGTGTTTTACTCAAAACACTCTCTCATAACTCATTATTTTCTCAAGGTTAAAGTCTAGGACTACATCGTACAGGTTAAAGTTCTTAGCTACACCGACTTTACTCAAACATTATTTTATACACTCACTGTCTAGATCGACCAAAACATTTACACACATACACAGCATAGAACTACGTGCGGCCTGATTCTCGAGTCGAGATACATATGCAACCCTTACTCGGTTGCGGCCATAACTATTTTCTTTCAAACTATCTCATGTCGAGATACGTACATACTTTCAAACTCTCTCGAGTCGAGACGTATACATACTTTCAAACTATCTCGTATTGAGATACGTACATACTTTCAAACTCTCTCGAGTCGAGATGTATACATACTTTCAAACTATCTCGTGGCGAGATACGTATACATAATTTCAAACTATCTCGTGACGAGATACATATACATACTTTCAAAACTATTTCGTGTTGAGATATGTAAATCGACAACCGCGTGTCACGGATACTCAAATCTAATTCTTGTATCTATACTCTATTACTTCGTACTTACGCCCCGTTACTATGAAAATCACTAAAATTGGCAACTGTGTGTCACGGATGCTCAAGGGTGCCTAACACCTTTCCTCGGCATAATCGAGTCCCCGAACCCACTTCAAGAACTCTGGTTTCGCATGACTATTCAAGTCACACTTTTAAAGGGCCTTACTGTTCCAAAACATTTTTCAAAAGTCAAAGATGATCATGACGATTGTCTTTGCAGGGATCCTAACTCCCGAATAAATGTTAGGACTCTGAACTCTTACTTGGCCCTACTCCCACTTTTCATACACCTCACCTACTTTCACGCTTCTCGACGTAAACAGTTGCGACCCACGAGGGGACCGCCCCCCAACTACGGGGCGGGTGCGACAACTGGCGCCTTTGCTGGGGATTGAGCTTAAGAGGACTCAGGCCATCACTTTGATGGTTTTCATATTCTAAAGGGGCATTTCTTTCACTAACTACTCTATACTTCTATAATTCTTTTTTAGGTTATAAACTTGTTTGCACAGGTACCTGCGACTCAAAAGATACTGCAAGGCCAATGCCATACTGAAACTACAAGGCCAATGTCGTACTTTATCGCTATACACACTACACACTTGCATCAAGCATGACATAACCCATTTCTGAAACTGAAACCTTTTAAGATTAGATAGGAGGATCAGTAAGTGGCATGGCCGTTACGGTAGTACCGTCGGTACCAGCACCGAAAGTTCCTTCGCTCGAAACCACCAACCTGAGAAGGTGTTACGGCACCGGAGGTTTGAAGGTTCGGGAACCGGACCTAAATAAGTCTACATTAGATGTCAACCTCTCCACATAGTCACATTCTGCACATGTGCATTCAAAACTTTTCAAAATATGAAACGGTGCCGATAGGCTGTCCGATTCTTTTCTATCTTCCCCTAATATAAACCAAGGGTGGAAAAACTTTTCAAAAAACATAATACGGCGCCGTTAGGCTGCCTAATTCTTTTCCATCCTCCCCTTATATAAATTGGGGACGGAAAACTTTTCAAAAACAATAAACGGAGTCGACGAGCTACCAGATCCTTCTCAGTCTTCCCCCTAAGCTTTTACAAACAAGGGGAAAAAAAACTTTTTAAACTCAAAACGGCACCGAAAGGCTGCGCATTCTTACTCATCATATCCTTACATTTTAATAAGGATGGATACACTCTCTCAAATTCATAAAACGACGCCGAAAGGCTACCCGATTCTTCTTTATCTTCCCCTTGCACCTGTATATAGACCAGGGTTGGATAAACTTAAAAAAAAAAAACTCATAAACGGCGCCGGAAGGCTGCCAAACTTTTTTCAAAGCTCATTCTCACCTTTCAAAAACAAAAATAAAACTCCCCAAGGACAAATCCACTTTTCAAAGACATTTGGTGACTCTGAAAGGCTATCCAGATGCATCTCATACCTTAGGAACACACATTATACTAGGGCAGTATTCTCTCATCTCTAAC
Source organism: Hydrangea macrophylla (assembly GCA_033977485.1). Lineage (NCBI taxonomy): Eukaryota > Viridiplantae > Streptophyta > Magnoliopsida > Cornales > Hydrangeaceae > Hydrangea > Hydrangea macrophylla. The sequence goes on along the minus strand of CM066997.1, from coordinate 3,507,768 downwards.
GAGTCACTGGGAGAAGAATCCCCATTTCTTTTCTTTGAAGCGACTTACTAACTTTACGTCTACCTCTACTTCTTCTGACCTCCGCTGCAGGTACATTTTTTATATAGGTCAACATGGGAAGCTTCCACATGCTCAGCCTACTCCCGGCATCACCGACTTCTCCACGGATTGAGAAAGTCTGTATGGATAACCAGTCCAAACAGCTCTGATTTTCAAATCCAACTTCCAAATCCAAACATTTAGCCTGAGCAGGGCAGATGACAAAATTCGCGGAGGTCAAATCCGAGCAGTACCAGCACATTCGCGATTGTTCAAACCTTTAAGCCGCTGAACCAATAGGCCTACTTCTACCCATATACATCCACAAGCTCTGTCCATGCCCGAGACAACTCTCGTAAGACACCCAATACTCGGCCCACTGTCTTGAAACATTACTCCTCATCATCTGCCATACAGGGGCAGTTTCTCCATACTATTGAATTTATGCTTTGTCTGCTTTGCATAAGCGCATACTTTTAAACGAAAAACAAAAATAAAACTCATTCTTTGCATCATTCAATAATTGTCATCTGCTCTCATTCCTTAAATCTCATGAGTATGTTGGATATGACTGTCTTACTACTTGTTGAATACGAATTAGACATTGTACTAGACTTTCAGACGTAACAAAGCTATGTTCGATTCTACCTGAAAGTATGATCAACACAAGGTCATGCCGAGAAATGACTCAAGTTCACAAATCGGCCATTTCATCCTCTGACGATGCTCACATCTTAACAAGAATCAGGTGACAAAAGCATACTTCTCTATGACAGCTTGATGTCATCTGAGGACACAAGAACGGAGCAGACAACCGAAGGGCATTCAAGAACAGTCCTTGGTCCATTCTTAGAATCATGACATACATAGACTAGGGCAATCTTTTCCCCCCACATCTCAACAAAAGAGGTCATCACGATCACTGCTGGCCCACATGGGGCCCCTCAATCCTGGTCAGGAAAGTAAATACTCATTCTCAGGATCTCTAACTTCAGTGATGCATATATATGATCTCTGAACCCGACTCGACTTGTGTCAAAATGATTAGAGGCAATCATTTCAGCTATCTATACACTACTTTCCCTCGTTAGCCCACATGAGCCATACGATGATTTCTTTTCAAACTTAAACCCCTAAGGATCACCCCCTATATTGGGGCAATGCCAAAAGGAAAAAGAAAGAGAAAACAAACAAAATAGAACTCAATGCAAAGCTGGAGCAAATCCACAAAAGATACGATCTGACTCGGATACATACTTCAAAATGGGGCAATTCTCCCCAGTACATACTTTACTCGACAATAACGTACCCCACACTAGATTGGGACGAATACAAAAACAAAAAGAAAAAGAACAAAATGAAAAGAAGGAAAAAAGCAGGACATAAGGTGATCTCAAGAATCTGAACCGACTTTTCAAAATATACTTTGAGCCTTCATGCGATCCTTTTATTTCTTAACCCATGACCCTGGCCTACGTTACAACCCAGTAAAGTCCACTTTGATTGATACAAACCTTGTTGGGTTCATAAGATCACATACTTGCATCATTCCAAATGACGGGCGTGCCATATACTTTCAAAATCATAAGATACACTGAAGCACAATGATCACATAACCGGATTCGGTGAAAACCCGTAAGGGCGCCAAAGGTAAAAATGGTTTCAGTGAGAATGAAAGCTCGAGAGAAATCAAATACTGAAAAACTGGGTCCTTCTGAAGGACGATCACTGGGGCACCGAGCCCACACAATCAAATACTTTGTCTCTGGTACTCAACAGGCAATAAGACGGTCAATATCCACTAACTCATGAGCATTTTTTCACAGATGATATATTCATGCATCATACTCTTGTAAATACTTATACTTAGCATGACATGACTTTCAAAATCCATTCATAGCTTTTAGCATAACAGATAGTGCATACTTTCTATAGCAGGGATAACTGATTCCGACACTACTATCGAATGACCCAAAAAGCTCACCACTAACTAAGCCACAATATCAACCTTTGCCCAAACTAGCCAACTTCACACTGATCCATCTGCTCAGATCCACATATCAAATCAGTCTTCTCCCTGGTGGATTGTCAAGAAATTTATCCCTCGCTCAGGACTAACCATTTATGCTCGAATCAGGATCAGGTATGAGACCCCCAGCAGCATCCTATCTACTATCCACTCCTAGAATAAAGTATAAGACCCTCAAGCGGCATCCTGTTCACTCGTCATTAGAATCCATCATCAAAATCAGGAGTGAGACCTTCAAACGGCGTCCTATTCCTTCACAAGCATCAGGTATATAAGGCCCCGAGCGGTAGCTATTCATATTATCTATCATCAAAATCAGAAGAGTGAGTCCGTCAAGTGGTATTCTGTTTATATCACCTACCATCAAGTATAAGTCCCTCAAACTGCATCCAACTTATATCGACATCAAGCATCAGGTATTTCTCTTACCCTCCTGCACTCTATAGCAATCACGCGCATCGCATTTTGCTGTCCTCACATGTCCACTACAATCATGCATACCGCATTTTGGTAATTTCATCACTCTTCACAATAATCACGCCCCACGTGGCATTTTGCTCTCGAGTCTTCACAGCAATCACGCCCCATATGGTATTTTGCTTCTCTTATCTCAAACTCTTTATATCAATCACACCCTACTTGGCATTATGCTCTCTGATATCTTCAACAGTCACGCGCATCGCATTTTGTTGATCTTATCTCCATAGCAATCACGCCCTATGTGGCATTTTGTTCTTCTGTCCTACAGCGATCACGCCCTACGTGGCATTTCGCTCTCTCATATCCATAACAATTATGCCCCCACGTGGTATTTTGCTCTCCTATCCCACAACGATCACGCCCTACGTGGCATTTTGCACTCTTATATCCATAGCAATCACGCCCCCACGTGGCATTTTGCTCTCCTATCTCAAAGCAATTACGCCCTACGTGGCATTTCGCTCCTTCGTATCCACTACAATCACACCTAGACATGGCATTTTGCTCTTCACTATTTCAACATGGCATCCTTTTTACCGTGTTACGAACTACACACGGTCTAATTCTCTGACAGGAGATACATAGGCACCTATAAAGGCTTGACCATATCCTCACTTTACTACATTCTTGGTTAAACTTTGAGATTACGCGGCTACGCACTTCTCGACTACACTGTCTCCCACTATCTTTCAGCTACCCAGGTTCGTACGAACTACGCACAGTTTGACTCTCCCAACGGAAGATACGTAGGCAGCTCTAAGAGCTCAACTACACCCTCACTTTATTATATTTTTTATTAAAGTTCGAGATTACGCGATTACGCACTTCTTGACTACACTATCCCTCTTCTACTCGATTCTCACATGAATCCTCAACAGAGTCGTTCACCCATTATGGTAACGCTCTCAATCCCCAGCAGAGCTATTTGCCCACTCTAGCAATACTCCCAATCCCCAACTGCCTGCTTTGGCGCACCAATCACTTCCCTATAATGGCATCTCATACTCACTTGCCTACTTTGGCACGTCTTTTTACTTATTGTCATCACTTAAAAGAAAAAGGGATAAAATGGGTCGTCTAATTTCTTTATCATGATTTGCTTCGCAAAACATGGCAAAGAGGGGCAGCTGTAGATACCCCATTTTGACTTGCCAAAAAAAAAGAAATAACTATCATAGAGGGGGCCCATCGGGCACGCTAATCGAGAAAAAAAGAAGCTGGAGTCCTAATCAGAATATCTAGAGGTCAAATCAAATGTCAAATCAAGTTGTCGTCAATTTGAATACCCACCAGCATGGTTTTAAAAGCATATCAGATCAGTTATAAACATATGATTTTTGTCCACCTATAAAGAGGCGGACAGATAATGAACATCGAGTCCGACGGGTGTGAAGAGCTCATAAATACAAGGTCCCTAGACTTCGAATCATCAAAATCGGACCACGGGCGAAGAAATAATCATTGTTTAAAGTTCGGACGAATCTGCTATTTTGCCAATGAGGGACCGGGATTACTTTTTTAGCTTTTCGAGTGTCAGAACAAGCATTTTTTATGACAGAATGGAAGTGCGTGACATTACCGAGGACTGTCTAAAATTTCATCTCAATTGAACACCGGATCTGGAAATATTACTTTATCAAGCGTAGAAATCAAACGGGAAAATTCTATGTCATCGCCAGAGAACTTCAGAAGGTTTAAAATTGATGCCAAAAATCCATATTTGTCAAGATGAAGAGCCTTCAGAAATTTCGTTGCCATCAAACGAAGAAAGTTGCAAAACTGCGATAAGATCGCTCACAGGTGCGTTAATTTATATTGATAAATCATCAGAAAGCCTTGGTCTTCAAGATCAAATCGGCCGTGGTATTTCTGGTCTGGATTAAAACACCTTTTCATCAAGACGGAGAAATCCCTGTAAACTTCATCTCAATCCGATAACAGATTTCGAAAAAAGTGCATTTTAATTAATGGATTTGTCAAGACAGATCGATTGGCGTGTTTTGTTAGAACTGGTGCCGAATGTGGGTCAAACTAAGTTTTGAAAATCCAATTCCGACTTCAAAATTATGTGTTAGTCGGGAGAACCCACCGGTCCAGTTTTCAACCGCGTAGCTTTTCGAAAATCCCAGAGAACGCGGCGCACACACACAATAACTAGATATTTTATTACTTTATTATTATTATTTTTTAATTAATTATTTTTTAAATCAAAATTTTTTCCTATAAATAGGAGGTCCCCCCCTTCTAAAAAATTGGCCAATTCACTCTCTCCCTTAGGCTTTGTTTGCGAATCCCTAACCTTTCTCCTCTCCCAAGCCCTGTTTGGTTACATTGACCAAATAAAATTCAAACTCCATCATAAGCACCTCTAATGTCATACATACAGTATACATACATGCACTATTCATACATATAGTACTATTCATACATATGCTACTATTCATACATATGGGCACTATTCATACATACAGTATACGTACGGGTACTATTCAAATGTACGATTTACAACTTGACTATTCCGGCCCTTTCGGACCTAACCATGACGTCCATTTAAGTCGATTTTATGTCAAAATACGACTTGGGCCTTCTCGAATTATTTCTGCAACCTTTCTCGGATTTCTTTCATTCTTTCTCAACAAACAACGACTGAACTTCAATAATCGCCTCTGCACAGGTAACATCCTCAACTCATACTCTTAGTGGTCTGGGCTCCCTATAAATCTACTGATTGGATATTCTACCTTTTTATATATTTTTTTTCGCCAATCGGAAGGAGGCCTCGAACTCAACCCGATTGGACTTTATATCCTGCGTCAGTCGGAAGGAGATCTAATGACCCACCCGGCTGAACTTTATCAAACTAATATATCTAGCGCCAGTCAGAAGGAGGCCTCGAACTCCACCCGATTTGACTTTATACCCTGCGTCAGCCGGAAGGAGATCTAATGATCTACCCGGCTGAACTTTATCAAATTGTCGTATCTTGCGCCAGTCGGAAGGAGGCCTCGAACTCCACCCGATTGAACTTTATATCCTGCGTCAGCCGGAAGGAGATCTAATGACCCACCGGTTAAACTTTATCAAACTTTTATATCTTGCGCCAGTCGGAAGGAGGCCTCGAACTCTACCCGATTGGACTTTATATCCTGTGTCAGCCGGAAGGAGATCTAATGACCCACCCAGCTGAACTTTATCAAACTGTTGTATCTTGCACCAGTCGTAAGGAGGCCTCGAACTCCACCCGATTGAACTTTATATCTTGCGTCAGCCGGAAGGAGATCTAATGACCCACCCAGTTGAACTTTATCAAACTGTTATATCTTGTGCCAGTCGGAAGGAGGCCTCGAACTCCACCCGATTGGACTTTATATCCTGCGTCAGCCGGAAGGAGATCTAATGATCCACCTGGCTGAACTTTATCAAACTGTTATATCTTGCACCAGTCGGTAGGAGGCCTCGACTTCCACCCAATTGGACTTTATATCTTGCGTCAGCCGGAAGGAGATCTAATGACCTACCCGGCTGAACTTTATCAAATTACTATATCTTGCGCCAGTCGGAAGGAGACCTTCAAACTCCACCCGATTGGACTTTATATCCTGCACCAGCCAGAAGGAGATCTAATGACCCATCCGGCTGCACTTTATCTCTTGTTATAGATTTTCGTTGATAAAATCAGGAAACAAAAAAAATGATACTTCTCTCCATTTGCATAGGGCACCGACCCATACTTCCGGTATACATTTTTACCTTTGGGCACCGACCCGTACTTCCGGTAAAACTTTCACATCACCTTTTTTACATCACCGGGCACCGACCCGTACTTTCGACACCTTTTCAAAGCACTGGGCGCGCCCTTACTTCCGGTTACTTTTTCAAATCACTGGGAACTGCTCCTTTCTTTCGGTATAAAAAAATGGGCTTTCTCAAAAATAAAACTCCAAATGCCACCTTTGCTTGGAATCTGCAAACAGCACAGATAAGACAGGTAAGTCTTCACACTCTTAATGGGCACCGACCTTTACTTTCGGCACAAAACAAAAGATAAAAAAAAAATCATATAAACAAAAAAAATATAAAATACGCATCGCACGGTTGATCTACTCCGTGTTTTACTCAAAACACTCTCTCATAACTCATTATTTTCTCAAGGTTAAAGTCTAGGACTACACCGTACAGGTTAAAGTTCTTAGCTACACCGACTTTACTCAAACATTACTTTATACACTCACTGTCTAGATCGACCAAAACATTTACACACACACATAGCACAGAACTACGTGCGGCCTGATTCTCGAGTCGAGATACGTATGCAACCCTTACTTGGGTGCGACCATAACTATTTTCTTTCAAACTATCTCATGTCGAGATACGTACATACTTTCAAACTCTCTCGAGTCGAGACGTATACATACTTTCAAACTATCTCGTATTGAGATACGTACATACTTTCAAACTCTCTCGAGTCGAGATGTATACATACTTTCAAACTATCTCGTGGCGAGATACGTATACATAATTTCAAACTATCTCGTGACGAGATACGTATACATACTTTCAAAACTATTTCGTGTTGAGATATGTAAATCGACAACCGCGTGTCACGGATACTCAAATCTAATTCTTGTATCTATACTCTATTACTTCGTACTTACGCCCCGTTACTATGAAAATCACTAAAATTGACAACCGTGTGTCACGGATGCTCGAGGGTGCCTAACACTTTTCCTCGGCATAATCGAGTCCCCGAACCCACTTCAAAAACTCTGGTTTCGCTGACTATTCGAGTCACAATTTTAAAGGGCCTTGCTGTTCCAAAATATTTTTCAAAAGTCAAAGATGATCATGTCGATTGTCTTTGCAGGGATCCTAACTCCTGAATAAATGTTAGGTGGCGACTCTGAACTCTTACTTGGCCCTACTCCTACTTTTCATACACCTCACCTACTTTCACGCTTCTCGACGTAAACGGTCGCGACCCACGAGGGGACCTCCCCCCACCTTCGGGGCGATCGCGACAATCGTCACTCGTCCCCAAAGGCTCTAACCTAGTGCTCTGAGACCAAAAATTGTCATTCCCTAACCTACCCCAGGTGGATTAGGACATGTGTAACAAAGCCCACACACCAAACCATACACTAATTATGAAGAAAAACACGTTTTAGACTCCATAAAAGAACTTTGTTGGCACAAATCAGCCCAAGGGAAAAATGGTTATTTATAAGATATAACAAATTTTATACCAAAAGATAGGTAATTGAGTCCCGGTTTTAACGCAAAAAACGGCGCGTGAATCTGATCATTCTAGAAAGAGTTATGCTTGTTTCCGTAAAAGTGGACAGTCAAAATTTATAGGGCCAGATCGATCTGCAAAAAGGGCGGATCGATCCATTTTATTGATTTTGAGGCAGAATGTCCCCGAGAATTGGTGGATCGATCCGCGGAAAGTTCGGATCGATCCGGCTTCTGCAGAATGGTTCCCTACTGCTTAAAAACCTCATTTTTGAAGTTCAAACTTGTTCCAAACTTCCTAAAACTTTGTGAAACCATTAAAAATCATTCTCAATGCATTTCCAAATGTTTCTAAACATTAACACAACATCTCCCAAGCATGGATTGACAATCAAACACACAAATTATTCTCTTGGATCCTGATTTATCATTGGAAATCTAATGTTTCCCAATAATTGCAAAACAACACAATCAAAGGGAAATCAAACTTTAGTTACAACCAAAAGTTATCTAGTTTCCTCCCTCATTCTTCGTCAATATACATGACTTGTAACTTGTAAACACAACTCATGGTTTGGTGCATAAACAACCAACATTACCTAATTTAGCATAATAAAAGTCTTCCAAACTCCTAAGGTACTTATACATTGACAACAAAAGATACATATGAAACATAAACTAACTAAGCATATGAACATATTCACATGGACTCAACTTCCACGCCTAACCCGTCGAGCGAATCATTTTCTCTCCTCTTCCCGTGCCGTACCTGTGATGGTTATTCAATGACCACAACAGAAAATATATTTTCGTTTAAGCTTTCGCTTAGTGAGGGAACTAATCATGCTATTGGAATGTTTAATATGCAAATGCAACAATCAATATAAACATCAACCAATTGATCTCCGGAAAGTCAAGTAACTCAAGCCACCACCCCCGGGTCCTTCTCACCCCAGAATTTCTCACTCTTTTGGCATATATAGCACAACACATTCTCTCTTGTGACCCCGAAGGCGTCACCGACATTTCATTGTGGTCGTCACCACGTCCTACTCATTGAGGACTTCCTATCCCTTACATATGGGACCTATAAATGGTGCTCACTATTTGACTTCCCTTTGATCCACATAAGCATATATAAGCAACTTTGCATATAAGCATATAAGCATAACAATTTCATAATTTTGACATGCTTTTTACTCAAATTCAACAACACATATAAACATAAACATGGATTAAGCATTCTAAGCTAACAATTATCACATCAACATATCTAAACACCCAATTTTGAGACTAGAACACTCACCTCTTTGATTTACTAACGAATTAATTTTAGAAATTCCAACCTCTAGCAAATTTCCAACCCAAATTCCACCGGTGTAATTCCCACACAAGTTTGGTATCATAAACATCATCTATCAAGAACGGTCGTCAGAAAAATGTTATCAAAACTGAAAATAAAAGACGTGCATGTGATCCTCTTACCTCCACGAGTTCAAAAATGGTCTCGGTTCGTGAATCCGACGTCGGACGGTGAAGAAACTGCAAGAAACGTCGCGTGAATTTCCGTCGCCGACTCGAGAGCTCTTCGTTCTCTCCAATTTTGTGAATTCCCAGCTTATTGACACATGTGTTGTCACATTTTCTCCTTATTTCTACTTACCTCCCCTAATTTTCTTTAAGCTTTATTATGAAACCCCCATGTTAATTACATTAACTACCCACCTTTTCTAAATGGATTTAATCTAAGTCCGGCGTGGGTCCCAATGTGGTCCCACATAATTTATGAGGTTACTATTAATCCTACCATTTATCAATTATATTCAAATACGCCCTCACATGGGTACCCAAATTGGTCCCCTTTTCTATCATAAAACATAATCATATCTTTAAACTTTTAAACAAGTAATCATATAAACATATAATGACATAAAAATGTAAATTATTTAATTAGACCCTCATTGGGCCCCACTTCTATACCAGCCCCGCCTTTCACGTCATTTGTGCCCGCATTTGAGCACCTTTTCACATGTGGGTTCATAACCCCACCTTAAACTATTTTATGCATTAATTATCTTTAATTAACACATATTATTATCATATTAATCTTCTCGTCCGGGTACAGGTGTTACAGTGACAGAGAGAGAAAGAGAGAGTGTGTGTGTGTGTGTGTGTGTGTTTGTGTGGGTGAGAGAGACAAAAAGAGAGGGATCATGTGGGAAAGAAAAGAAAGAGAGAGAGAGATAAAAATTTCTAACAGCGAATATAACGACGGAAACTCTCGGTCTTAATTCTTTGAATAATTAACCTCTGTGAGTATTATAAACTCACTCTCAACGTATCTATATATGTATATTTCAGTATATATATGTGCATATATGTGTATATATATTCATACACCATTAAAGCTTGAAAAATAGAATTTTGTAAAGGTTAACCAAAATGAAATCCATGAATTGGGAATGGAAGATCTTAGTCCCAATAAGCTACGGTTCGAATCCTACGGAGTAATTCATCCGTATCGCAACGTACCGTTGATTTAAAGTTTTGACACCCTTACTTTAATTGCGAATATCTAGAGATATAATCCGTATTTATTTAAATTAATCGTGTCACACCCGTTCCAGAAATTTATGATTTTGAAAATGCATCATTCGAGATTTTGAAATTATTAATATTATTAATAAATTGAGTTGAGGTTGATTGTGAGTCAACGGTAAGGTGTCAGTGAGGACATGGGAACATGGAAGTTCATATTGCATGAGCATTAGTAAATGGCATTTATATGATTTAAATGTTATTTAACTTTATCTGGTATTCTTGTGAATAGTAATTATGCCTGTGTAGTATAATTATGATATTTGGATACTTTAGTATATCATTTGAGAACTGTGGTGAGAACGTGAGTGATACGTTAATTAAAAAGGTAGGTTGGGTAGAGATTCCACAGAATATAGTTTTCGGACGTTATTTTTGGACCCAAACGAAACCTAGTCGAAAACTTCTGAAATTTATAATTTTCACTCGTAAAGGCATAAAATGAAAGTGTGCAAAGTTTTGAGAGCTAATTAGAAGTTTGAGGAACTCGTGGGGAGGTAAACGTAACAGAAAGTTTTTCTATAAATAGTGGTGGATGAGATTCATTCTCATCCAAACTTTCCAAAAATATCTAGAGAGAGGAAGAGAAGGGAGATTGGTGTTTCAAGCTTTGCGACACCGATCGACGACCATTTGTCCGTCAGATTTTCACCAGATTTCATATTTGAACTCGTGGAGGTAAGAGCTACGTTTTGATACTACTTATGCCATATTTGGCAAATTTTTGTAAAAATCTTAATTCTAGACTTTTGGGGAAAACCCAATAAAACTTGTAGGATTCGTCTCGAATTTGAAATCCGACGTTTATTTAGCCCCCTAGACGATCCTTCAAAGTTTGAAGGGAATCGCACAAGGTATGAATTTTTGATCTATGAAATATATGGATTTTCATATTTTGAACATCATTTTTGATATCGTTGGATCCGGGCGAAATTCATGTATTAGTTAGGCCTGTTAATTATGCACGCGAAATTATTAGAAAAGCACGTATAACTGTTTATGTGAGCATGATATGTGTCTACTTGGGTCAAAGGAGAGTTTGATGCAAATTCATCCGGGGTCAAAGCACGTATCACAATCAATTTTGATTATGATTGTGATAGAATTGGAATTGTGGTTGTGTCTGGATTGGAGGTGGGCCCAACCAAGACACGGTACCTGGTATGGAAGAAGGCCCAACCAGTGTACGAGATGCGTAGGAGAGGTGGGCCTCTTACGGCATCGACCGGATGAATGCGTACACTCACCCTAAAGACTATTTTCTATGTATTTTAGATGCTTAAACCATGAAATGTCATATAAGCATACATTCAGAATTATACACTCAGCATATAGCTGAGCAGTGGAGTTGTACTCCATTGCAGGTAAGAAGAAAGACAAGAAGAAGCGTGAGGAGTGAGGCCGTTGAGGAACACCGGGAACCACATTTGTATATGTTTTTGTTTTAAATCCTAAAACTTGTGTAAGGATTTGGAATTGTAATAATATGTTGTAATAGAACCATGGATTAGTTTCGCAGTATTGTAATCTTGTAATTGAACGTCTGTAGTTATGTTTTAAATGTTGTAATTGGCGTTGGTCGTGGTTGTTTGTGGATATTGGAGAAGCATGTGTTAGTATTATCATCACAGGGCTACCCAGCAGGGGAACAGTCGACTGGACCCAGGATCAGTCGATTGGATCCCGTGGGATTGAGACACTGAAAGTGAATAGTAGTGGATACAGTCGACTGGACCCTTGATCAGTCGACTGAATCACTATGGATTTTGGCTACTGCTTCTAATAATGGTAAAACCAGTCGACTGGGTCCCTACCCTGATTAGTCGACTGGACCTCTGTTGAGTATTTTGGGTTTTGGTTTCTGCTAGGCACAGTCGACTGGACCCTAGGCACAGTCGACTGAACCTTTGTTTTCAAAATTGATTCTTTTGGACGTGTTTCCAATTGGCCAAAACTTTTTATACCTCTGATTTCAATGGATTTCACAACTCAGAGGGTAATGTTTCCTAAAGTTTTAAATACCCAGGGTTGTTTTAAAGTTCTTTTGGCTGCGTATAGTTATATGATGTTTGGATGAGCCTTGGTGGTGTGCCATGTGTCCTATTTCCACGCGTAGTGGAATGGGTCGTGACAGATCGCATATTCTTAATCTACGCGAAAAGACGAAGAAATCCATATATGGCATGACATAATTGAAACAGAAAATAGAAATGGCTAAAAATATAGTTTGAAATCAAAAACAGGGGAGAAACGAAAAAGATGATGAAACTGTGATAACTCGCGCGCGCGACCCACTTGCGCGAGGCTCGCTCGCGCGAGGTGTGTATTTCTGGGCAGAAAAGGGAATTTTAACAGATCTTTCAGAAAATAGCTTAATCGCGCGTGCGACCCCCCCTCTCCCTCGCTCGCGCGGCCCGCTCGCGCGACCTGGGCATTTTGAGCAGTTTTTGTATTTTTGTATAAGGGACTGTTTGGAAAAGATTTTGAAAGTTTTTAAGGAACTATTTGACAGATATACTATTTTAAAGGCTCACTGATAGGATTTGGACTTGTAAGAACGATTAAGACTGAGATTTATGTTAAACGAATATCCAGCTTTGAGATTAATAACTGTTACTACAAATTGTGAACATTGACATACATATTAGGGTCGAGGTTGTGTCAACATGCATGTGTGTGAGAAAGCATGAAAAGAGTAAAGAGTGGCGGTCTGCTGTGCGACCTCAATATCAATCAGATATTATTCCTGGTATTGGAGGTGACAGTATTGAGTACGACTTAGATATCGATCAGATATTATTCCTGGTATCTGAGGCGCTCATTTTGGATATCGATTGGATATTATTCCTGGTATCTGAAGCGATGGTATTGAGTACGGCTTAGATATCGATCGGATATTATTCCTGGTATCTAAGGCGCTCGTTTCGGATATCGATCGGATATTAGTCCTGGTATCCGAAGCAATGGTATTGAGTACGGATTAGATATCGATCGGATATTATTCCTGGTATCTATGACGCTCGTTTCGGATATTGATCGTATATTATTCCTGGTGTCCGAAGTGATGGTATTGAGTACGGCTTATATATCGATCGGATATTATTCCTGGTATCTAAGGCGCTCGTTTTGGATATCGATCAGATATTATTCCTGGTATCCGAAGCGATGGTATTGAGTCCGGCTTAGATATCGATTGGATATTATTCCTAGTATCTAAGGCGCTCGTTTCGGATATCGATCAGATATTATTCCTGGTATCCGAGGTAATGGTTTGGTTGAGTCGAGTTTTGTTGAGAGAAAAGAGTCAGAAAGATGAGATATTACATTGTTCATGCACGGTCGCATATTTATTGCCTACTTTATTCCCCCGTGATTTATGTTGGAATTGAAACCTTGAATCTATTGCTTTTAAAGTTAAATTGCACCATTGTTTATTTGCTTATATACACATTGCGAGCACTTGTTTATTTTGCTCACCAGCTTTCATAAGCTGACGGCGTTGATGCGTCTTGGACTGTATGTCCAGATTTTCAGGGTCAAGAGCAGCCAGGGTATTTCGACTATGCTAGTTAGAGGCAGAGGACTTTCTAGGAGGATGCTTTATATTTCATATGTATTTTTAATTTCTGGTTGTAATAAACTAGTTTTAGACATTAGAATAAGGCATTTTGTGCCCAAGTTTATGACTGTTGTAATAGTGAGTAAGTTTTAATTTCAGAGCTTATGTTTATTAGTATTCTTTCCTATAGAAATGATAAGTTATTTGTTGCAGGGAAAATTGGTCATACTCACTTGTCACGACCTACGAGTCCATAAAGGAAATTAAATGCTTTCCTGTATTATGCTACGTCGGGGCGTCACAAGCTTTTTGGTATCCGAGCCAGGCATGACTCGACCAATTGTCTAGAAACACATAGGATAGTTTGACTTCATTCCGTGTTTAGTTGCTTTCTATCATTGAGAAATTTCTTTCTTCTCAAGAGATTGACCGAATTCTTGTTGATCAATGGATAGGTACCGTCCTCTCGATTATATGGCTGGAAGAAATCTCAGGAATCGTCCCGCTATTAAAGTTGTACCCCCGGTGGTAGATCCAACCAGAATGTTTGAGGCTTTTGTAAGGAGGTTGGAGAGGGTTAGCGATCAGAACACAATGAACAATAATCAGAATGGGAATCATAACGGGAATGGAAGGCAAGCCTACCAGACTGGAGACAAGCTTCTCAAGGAGTTTCATGCTCTGCGACCTGAGTATTTCGCTGGGACTGATGAACCCTGGCAAGCAGAACAGTGGCTACGCTAGATGGAGCGTATCTTTGAGACCATAGAGTGCACGGATTTGGAGAAGAAGCGTCTGGCTATCTTTCAGCTGTCATATGCAGCGGCTGATTGGTGTGATGCTAAAAAGGCGACCATAGGGAAAGAAGCTGCAAGGAGAATGCCGTAGGTGGTGTTCAAGGAAAGATTTCTCGAGAAGTATTTTCCTGAAGAAGAGAAGGACAAGAGAGAGAAAGAGTTTATGGAATTGACTCAAGGGAATCTGACTGTCCGTCAGTACACTACTCGATTTGAGTGTTTGTCTCGCTTTGCTCCACATATGTTGGACACACCCTAGAGGAAAATCAAGAAGTATCACCGGGGTCTCAACTTGTCTCTCCGACATCTGACTATGGGGCATCTGGGCCAGTCATTTGAAGCTCTGGTGAGATTGGCTACGGGGTTAGAGAATGATGGTTGTCAGGATTCGAAGCCATTTGGAAATCGACCTCCGTAGAAGGGTTATTCCGGACAGAAACCAGGGTACCCTCAGGGACTAAAAAGGACCTGGGATGGAGGGAAGAAACCTCAACAGACACAAGCAGTATAGCAGTATCCACCTCGAACAACAGGAGGGAACAACAACAATAACTGCTTCAATTGTGGTAATCCCGGTCACCGAGCTAAAGATTACAGAGTAACTAGGCATGCTGATTGTTCGAGAGTTGTGTGCTATAATTGTGGCATGCCAGGTCACATAAGTCCGGAATGCAAGGCTCCTAGAAGAGGAAATCATGGTCAGCAAGGATAGGCCCGCCTGAATGCTGTTATCCCCGAGGCTGCTGGTTATGAAGAAACAGAGTACGAAGAAGGTACTTATGAGGAAGGACTGCCCGAGCAACAGATAGTGGAAGGTACTCTAACCTTGCTTAACTCTCATGTTAAAGTTTTATTTGACACGGGTGCTACACATTCCTTTATATCTGTTAAGTCTGTTCGAAAGTTGGGTATAGTACCGCAACGTTTAGATGAAGCTTTGAGTGCTGTCTTACCCTTAGGGACCACCATCAAGTTATTACATATATGTAAGGATTGTCCTCTACGGTTAGGAGACCGTGAACTTTTGGCAAGATTGGTGGTTCTATCGATGAAAGAATTTGATATAATCCTAGGAATTGATTGGCTCAAGAAGAATCATGCGAAGTTGGATTATACAAGGAAGAGGATCACATTTGCGGACAATGGGAACCAACCCTTTGATTACCAATGTAACCCTTCAGGTGATATGCTCCTTACTAGATGCCTAGCAAACATCGAAGTTGTTAGCACAGAAGTGACAGTGTCATCAATACCGGTGATCAAGGAATTTGAGGAAGTATTTCGAGATATTTTAGGATTACCGCCGGAAAGGGACATAGAATTCTATGTGGAATTGGTGCCAGGTACTCGACCTATAACCAAGGTTCCCTACAGGATGGCCCCTATAGAGTTATTGGAGCTGAAGGAACAAGTTCAAGAACTTGACAAGTTGGGTTTTGTTTGTCCAAGTACTTCACCCTTGGGAGCACCAGTGTTATTCGTGAAGAAGAAAGATGGGACAATGCGGTTGTGTATTGACTACCGAGAACTGAATAAGGTTACTATCAAGAATAAGTATCCTTTACCTCGGATAGACAATCTGTTTGATCAGTTGCAAGGAGCCACGACCTTTTCTAAGATTGATCTACGGTCAGGATATCACCAGTTGAGGGTGCGGAAGGAAGACATACCTAAAACTGCTTTCAGGATGAGGTACAGACACTATGAGTTCTTAGTGATGCCGTTTGGGATGACGAATGCTCTGGTTGTGTTTATCGACTTGATGAATAGAGTATTCAAGCCATACTTAGATCAGTTTGTTATTGTCTTCATCGACGATATTTTGATCTATTCCAAGTCGGAGGAAGAGCATGAACAACATCTACGGATTGCGATGCAGACTCTCAAGGATCACCGCTTGTATGCCAAATTCAGCAAGTGTGAATTCTGGCTTCAAGAAGTTAAGTTTCTCGGGCATGTGATCTCTCAACGAGGAATCGCAGTTGACTCATCAAAGACCGATGCAGTGGCGAATTGGACTCGGCCAACCAATGCTACAGAAGTCAGAAGTTTTCTGGGACTCGCTGGTTACTATCGGAGATTTGTAGAGGTTCTCGAAGATAGCAGCCCCGTTAACTGGTTTGACTAAGAAAGATTTGAAGTTTGAATGGATTGATAAGCATGAACGCACTTTTCTGGAATTGAAAGAAAGGCTGACAACAACGTCAGTGCTTGCGATACCAAAGGATGGTGAGAAGTTCACTATTTTTAGTGACGCCTCTTATCAAAGATTGGGATGTGTCCTTATGCAAGACGATAAGGTTATCGCCTATGGTTCACTACAGTTGAAGCCAAATGAATTGAATTACCCAACTCATGATTTGGAGCTAGCAGCAGTCGTGTTCGCACTTAAGATCTGGAGACACTACCTCTATGGGGAGAAGTTTGATTTATTCTCAGACCACAGGAGCCTCAAGTATTTGTTTACTCAGAAAGAGCTGAACATGAGGCAACGCCGGTGGATGGAACTAATCAAGGACTATGAATTTACATTAGAGTACTACCCTGGTAAGGCTAATGTAGTCGCTGACGCCCTAAGTCGGAAACCTCAAGGAATGATTGCTTCATTGATGATAATGGAATGGAAAGCTTTAGAGACAATCACAGAATTTGATATGCAGGTTTCTGAGGGAAGTGTCGGGCAACACTTTGGATGCCTCATGGTACAACCAACACTTGTGAGTCGAATTATCGAGGCCCAAAAGAAAGGCGAGAAGTTTCAAGTATGGTTCGCCAAGATGTCAGAAAAGGACCCTACAGAATAGAAGGTTGGGACCGATGGAGGATACCGATGTCGAGACAGATTGTATGTGCCAGATTCTGGAGATTTGAGAAAAGATATTCTCAAAGAAGCACATAAATCGAGACTAACAGTACACCCAGGAGGAACAAAGATGTATAAGGATTTGAAGAAAAACTTCTGGTGGGAAGGGATGAAATGAGAAGTAGCCGAGTATGTGTCTAAATGTTTGACTTGTCAACATGTGAAGGCCGAACATCAGAGACCCTCAGGATTGTTGCAACCCTTACCTGTTCCAGGATGGAAGTGAGAACACATAACTATGGATTTCGTGGTTGGACTACACCGGTCACAACAAAACCATGACGCGATTTGGGTAATTGTGGATCGTCTGACAAAGTCTGCACACTTCATCGCGTACAACATGACTTACCCAGTAGAAAGGATAAGTCGAATGTACCTACAACAAGTGGTGCGATTGCACGGTGCGCCTGTGTCGATGGTATCAGACCGCGATGCACATTTTACCTCGGGATTTTGGAAAAGTTTGCAGAAGGCTATGGGAAGATATGCTGAGAGCTTGTGCAATTGATTTTGAAGGATCTTGGGAGACGCACTTACCGTTGGTCAAATTTGAGTATAACAACAGTTATCACTTGAGTATTGGGATGGCACCGTTCGAAGCCTTGTACGGACGGCCATGTCGATCTCCGTTGTGTTAGGCTGAAGTGGGAGACACAAAATTATTAGGACCAGATTTGGTGAGAGAAACCAATGAGAAGATTTCACTGGTCAAGGAAAGAATGAAAACTGCACAGAGTAGACACAACAGTTTTGCGGATCGACGTCGAAAGGATTTGGAGTTCAGTATCGGTGATCACGTCCTTCTTAAAGTTTCACCTATTTGGGGAGTAGTACGTTTCAGTTAGAAAAGTGGAAAGTTGGCACCTCATTTCATCGGACCATTCGAGGTTTTGGAGCGTGTTGGGAAAGTGGCTTATCGACTCGCGTTGCCACCAAAGATGTCTGGTGTTCATAATGTATTCCATGTCAGTATGTTAAGGAAATACATACAGGATCCTTCACATGTGGTAAATTTTGATGATATTGAGACGAGTCAGAATGTTGTCTACAAGGATGTGAGGATTCTTGACCAGAGTATTAGGAGGCTGAGAAGAAGAGACGTTCCTTTGGTTAAGGTTCAGTGGAGGCATCATGACGAAGGAGAAGCGTCATGGGAGATAGAGTCAGACATGAGGACTAGATACCCCATGCTGTTTCAGGATTAGTTAGCTCAGATTTCGGGGCAAAATCTTTTTTAAGGTGGATAGCGTGTAACACCATGTTATTTCTTTTTTATTAATAAATGGATATTTCATTTTAATTTCCTACTTATAATAATTATTTGGGGTCAAACCGTAATTTTCTTAAATAAAGAAATACTTTCTAAGGATGTGAAAACTATATCTATACTTTTGTACAACCCAGGATTTAATTCCTACATTAATATAATTTTCAGTATTCTTATTTCAACCATAAAATACCAGTTTTATGTTTTGATATGCTTTTATACCGCGTTTTGGGTGTGGGGAGCACGTGAGCTCAACCACACCGGGAAAAATCCTTCCCTTGCTTGGAGCCCAAATTTGGGGCATAGTTTATATATTTGTGTGTATCTCTAAATTTCTCACAATCTCTCATCTCCCACTCTCAATCTCTCTTTATTTCTCTCTTACTCTCTCTAAGAACACACACAAAATAGATTATATATAAATATATACATACACATATAGATACATAGTTATATATATATATACATCTCAAGATCAAAGAGAATTCGGAGGAGAAATTTCTAACGGCAGATTTAACGGCAGAAACTCTCGGTCTCAATTCTCTGAATAATTAACCTCTATGAGTATTATAAACTCACTCTCAACGTATAAATATGTATATTTCAGTATATATATGTGCGTATATGTGTATATATATTCATACACCATTAAAGCTTGAAAAATAGAATTTTGTAAAGTTTAACCAAAATGAAATCCGTGAATTGGGAATGGAAGATCTTAGTCCCAATAAGCTACGGTTCGAATCCTACAGAGTAATTCATCCGTATCGCGACGTACCGTTGATTTAAAATTTGACATCCTTACTTTAATTGCGAATATCTAGAGATATAATCCGTATTTGTTTAAATTGATCGCATATTCTTAATCTACGCGGAAAGATGAAGAAATCCATATATGACATGACATAATTGAAACAGAAAACAGAAATGGGTAAAAATACAGTTTAAAATCAGAAACAGGGGAAAAACGAAGAAGATGATGAAACTATGATAACTCGCGCGCGCGACTCGCTTGCGCGAGGCTCAGTCGCTCGATCCGCTCGCGCGAGGTGTGTATATCTGGGCAGAAAAGGGAATTTTAACAGATCTTTCGGAAACTAGCCTAATCGCGCGCGCGCGACCCCCTCTCTCCCTCGCTCGCACGGCCCGCTCGCGCGACCTGGGCATTTTGAGCAGTTTTTGTATTTTTGTATAAGGGACTCTTTGGAAAAGATTTTGAAAGTTTTTAAGGAACTGTTTGACAGATATACTATTTTAAAGGCTCATTGATAGGATTTGGACTTGTAAGAACGATTAAGACCGAGATTTATGTTGAACGAATATCTAGCTTTGAGATTAATAACTGTTACTAAAAATTGTGAACATTGACATACATATTAGGGTCGAGGTTGTGTCAACATGCATGTGTGTGAGAAAGCATGAAAAGAGTAAAGAGTGGCGATTTGGTGTGCGACCTCAATATCAATCGGATATTATTCCTGGTATTGGAGGTGACAGTGTTGAGTACGACTTAGATATCGATCGGATATTATTCCTGGTATCTAAGGCGCTCGTTTCGGATATCGATTGGATATTATTCCTGGTATCCTAAGCGATGGTATTGAGTACGGCTTAGATATCGATCGGATATTATTCCTGGTATCTAAGGCGCTCGTTTCGGATATCGATTGGATATTATTCCTGGTATCCAAAGCGATGGTATTGAGTACGGCTTAGATATCGATCGTATATTATTCCTGGTATCCGAATTGATGGTATTGAGTACGGCTTATATATCGATCAGATATTATTCCTGGTATCTAAGGCGCTCGTTTCGGATATTGATCAGATATTATTCCTGATATCCGAAGCGATGGTATTGAGTCCGGCTTAGATATCGATCGGATATTATTCCTGGTATCTAAGGCGCTCGTTTCGGATATCGATCAGATATTATTCCTGGTATCTGAGGTAATGGTTTGGTTGAGTCAAGTTTTGTTGAGAGAAAAGAGTCAGAAAGAGGAGATATTATATTATTCATGCACGGTCGCATATTTATTGCTTATTTTATTCCCCCGTGACTTATGTTGGAATTGGAACCTTGAATCTATTGCTTTTAAAGTTAAATTGCACCGTTGTTTATTTGCTTATATATACATTGTGAGCACTTGTTTATTTTGCTCACCAGCTTTCATAAGCTGACGGCATTGATGCGTCCTGGACTGCATGTCCAGATTTTTAGGGTCAGGAACAGCCAGGGTATTTCGACTATGCTAGTTAGAGGCAGAGGACTTTCTAGGAGGATGCTTTATATTTCATATGTCTTTAAATTTCGGGTTGTAATAAACTAGTTTTAGACATTTGAATAAGGCGTTTTGTGCCCAAGTTTATGACTGCTGTAATAGTGAGTAAGTTTTAATTTCGGAGCTTATGTTTATTAGTATTCTTTCCTTTAGAAATGCTGTTTAAGTTATTTGTTGCAGAGACAATTGGTCATACTCACTTGTCACGACCTACGAGTCCATAAAGGAAATTAAATGCTTTCCTGTATTATGCTACGTCGGGGCGTGACAGTGACGGAGAGAGGGAGTAGGTGGGAAAGAAAAAAAGAAAGAGGGAGAGAAAGAGAGAGGGGGGTCAGTGAGAGAGAAAGAGAGAGAGAGAGATAGCACGTGGAGAGAGTGAGAGCATGTGCAGAGAGTGACGTATTGATATTGATGCACACATAGAGAGTGAGAGCATGTGGAGAAAGTGATGTATCAACATTGATGCATGTGTAGAGAGTGAGAGCATGTGGAGAGACTAATGTCTAATGTAAACTTAAATCAGGCATGTTCCCCAAACCTTCAAACTTCCAGCGCCGAAGCACTTTCTCAGGCTGGTGGCTCAAGCGGGGGAACTTTCGGTGCTGGTACCGGCAATACTACCGCAACGACCATGCCACTTACTAATCCTCCTATCTAATCTTAAAAGTTTCCTCTTAAGGAATGGTTATGTTATGCTTGCATGCTAGTGTGTAGTGTGAGTGATAGTTAAAGATCGTGCCATTGGCCTTTGCAATATTGGCATTGGCCTTGCAGTTTTATTTTAGCCTGAATTGCGAACACCTGTGCAAAAGAATATAAATTTACAAAGAAAAGGTGAAACAAAAAGAAAATGTTATTACAAGAGAAAATGCCCTATTGTAACGAAAATCACTAAAGTGATGGCCTGAGCCTTCTTAAGTGTTGTCCCCAGTAGAGTCGCCAGCTGTCGCACCTGCATTTTCGGAGCGCCAGGCTGTCGGTGTGGGCCCGGCTTCCTCAGAGTGGGTGAATTGCGACTTGATTTTTATTGGGAAGGGTGAAAAGAGTATGGTAGGGCCTGTTTGAAAAAATTCAGAGTCGCCACCTAACATTTTGGGTGTTAGGACCCCTGTTAAGACAATTAAAGTAATTCATCTTTGACTTTTAAAATTTTTTTTTTGAGAAAAGTGGGCCCTTTTAAAAGTATGACTCTTAATAGCCATGCAAAAACCAGAGATCTTTGAGATGGGTTCGGGGACTCGATTATGTCGAGGGAAGATATTAGCACCCTCGAACATCCGTGCAAATACGGTTGCCAATTTTAGTGAATTTTTATTAAAATGGGGCATTTCTTTTGAAAAAGAAAAAAAGTTTTTTTTTTTGAGAAAGTGAATAGACGGAAAATGGTGATAGGTATGGTCGCACTCTTTGAGAGTTGCTTACATATCCCAAGACGGGAATCAGGCTAAACGTAGTTCTGACTTATGTGTGTGAGTGTATGCATGATTTTTTTTAGAAAAATAAAAGGTGGTCATGTTTGACCGTGCACGTGTGATATAGTGATTTGAGAAAGAGTAAGTGTAACTAAGAACTTTAACCCACGTGGTATAGTCTAGATTTTAACTTTTGGAAAGTGATTGAGATTAATATGAGACTATGCAAGTGATTGGAGAATGATGCATTTTTTTTGTACTTTTCTGTTATTTATTTTTTTCCCTGTGCTTTTATTCCTATGCCAGAAATAAGGATCTGTGCTCAAATGACTGAAAAAGTGTACCAGAAGTAAGGGTTGGTGCCCAAATAACTGAGAAATGATTTTTTTTTTTTTTGTATTTTTATTATTTTTTTTCAGTCCTTTTAGTCCAAATACTGAAAGTAAGGATTTGTGCCCAAGTGACTAAAATGTGTACAGGAAGTAAATGTTGGTGCCTAAAAAGAAAGAAAAGAAAAGAGAACCTTTTTTTTGTATTTTTATTTTTATGCCGGAAGTAAGGGTCGGTGTCCAAAAGAAAGAAAAAAAAATGTGAATTATGTGTAGGATAAGAAGACTTACCTATCTTACCTGTGCTGTTTGCAAGCAAAGGTAGCATTGGAGTTTTATTTTGAGAAAGTCCACTTTTTGTATTTTTCTTTTTGTCTTCTTTTTTGTTATTTTTTATTATATATATATATATATATCAGAAGAAAGAGACGGTGCCCAAATAACTGAAAAGTGATTTTTATTATTTAGACATGGATTTCCATATTAGAAAACCGTGTAGTCCCCAGTAGAACAGAGGTCCCCGTATTAGCAACCACGTCATCCTCTGTAGAACATGACTCTCCGTATTAGAAACCACGTGAAATTTTCATATTGGGAACCATGTAATCCGGAGTCGGACGTGATTTTTATATTGGAAGCCAAGTAATTCCGGGTATGATGTGGATGTATATATATTTATTATTTTTTATCAAGCAAGAAAAAAATGATATGTACAAGTGAAAAATAAAATAAAATAAAAAACCTGAACTATTAGAGTAACTCGAGAAATCTGTTAGAATATTGATGGTGAATGACTGAGATGTTGGGGGGTGATTTGAGGTAGTATGATGACGGCGATGGTACAGTGGCCGTGAGGTATGTTGATGGGAATCGTGATGATATGATAGCTAGGTGGAGGGTAGTGATTGTAGTGATGACCTTCATGGTGATGGTTTAGAAGGGGTGGTATGGTGGTGAAAAAATGTAAACTCCTTTTTTTGTAGGGATTTTTTTTTGTATTTAATGAAGTAGTGAGGGATATGGAAGGATGGTGAGAGAGATGTGGAGTATGAGGGAAATACAGAGAGGAGCCTCTTTTCTGCTTCGTTCCCCCCTTTTACTCAAATGAATTAAAGCATTGGTATTTAAAAAGCCTCTTTTGTTTTTATTGTTTTTTTTTTGTTTTCTTCCCCTCCTTTTTTATTTGGTGCTTGCTTTTGCTCCATCGAGATTTGTTGCTTTTCTCTTTTTTGTTTTTTTTCTTTCTTTCTTTACTTGACTCCACTGAACCTGCCTCCACAATGAGTTTGTGGAGAAGGAGAAATTATTAGGTGTGGTAGGGTGCATGCGGAATTGTTGACCCTTTGACCCCATAGTCTTTGACTTGTAATATCTTTATCATTCGAGGTCAGATTAGGATGATTTAAAACTTGATAGGCTCATGTCAATAAACACTTTATTTTTGAAATGATTAGGTTGGGCAAAAATTGGGTGTCTACAATAAGCCCCTACCTACCCTGGCCATGCATCAATAGGGACTCCTCCCTTTCTTAATGTAGCAATATATCCCCACCCCCCAAACATGTGTAGTATTAGGTACCTATCCCCACTTAATTACAATTTTTGAGGACAATGTTACCCTTAGACATATAAAGATACTATATATACGTCTATATATACTTACCTACATTTATGTATTTTAACTGGTCAAAATCTGTTATAGAAGGTGAACCATATCAGTTTGGTATACCATCCCCATGATTTAAGCATTTTTAAATCTCTTAGTGATTGCAAACAATCTATATCCACGAATTAAGGAAGGTTGTTGTCACGACCCATCCCACTACGCGTGGAAATAGGACACGTGACACGCCACCAAGGCTCATCCAAACCATTTAAAAGATTGTAACCGCGGAAAGAAACTTAAAAACAACATTGAGTATACAACTCCTTTGAAAACAATACCCTCTGGGTTTAAAAATCCAGATCAATTTGAAAACATAATTTTATTTTGAAACGAATGAATTTATGTTGAAAGGAGTCCCAAAGATACCCTAAGAACCAATCAAAACATTTAAATTATTTCTGGAAGGAGTAGAAAAAGAAAACATGTAGGGGTCATTTCGACCGGTCGAACGACCCCCTTCCACCGGTCGAATGTCCCTTTAGCAGAATTCCTCCTTAACAGCAGAGTTTTGCTTAAGAACAAACAACTTTCACTTCTTCCACCACTCTAAACATGCATACATAATTCCAAACTTTACAAGCTATAACAAGCTTTCAAAAACAAAGTTTAATCTTACCAATCCATGAAAAGAAACAATAACAGAACAAGCTAAGGCTTGTTTGGCTCGATTCACAAAACTCTATCCACATTCCTTCAAAATTCGAATTTGACAAGTCAAGTTTACAAAACATGAACTTCGGAGTTCGGACGAATTCAAAACTAACTATAAGAAGTTTGGTTACATATTACAACATTTCCAAAATCTTTCTAAGGTTCCCAATTCAAACAATACATGGTTCTAGTTTCACAATTTCATTAATACAACATATGCAAAGGAAACCAAGAATGTGTACTAGGATTTTCCCGCCGTCCCCACGGCCTCACTCCTCTCACTTCTTCTTGCCTTTCTTCATACGTGCAATGGAGTAAATCTCAATTGCTCAGCTATATGCTGAGTGTACAATTCTAACATATGCATATATGACTATTCATGCTTAAAACATCCAAAACACATCAAAGTAGTCTCTAGGGTGAGTGGTACGCATTCATCCGATAAATGAAACCGATGCCGTGGAAGGAACACCTCCTTAACGCATCCCGTACACTGTTTGGACCTACCTCCATACCAGGTACCATGTCTTGGTTGGGCCTTCCTCCATACCAGACACCACACGATCAATGTTACAATCCTCAAACTTCGAGGAGCTTACCCCTGGATGAAATTGCACCAAACTCACCTTTGACCCAAGTAGACACATAGCATTCTCACATAAACAATTATCCATACTTTTCTAATATATTCGCGTGCATTATTAACGGGCCTAATTAACACATGAATTTCGCCCGGATCCAAAATATCAAACTCGATATTTAAAACATGTAAATTCTATATATTTCATAGATCTAGAATTCATACCTCGTGCAATTTCTTCCTGATGATGCCAGAAATTGGTAAGAGTAAAGTTGAGTAATTTAAGAAGAGAGAGAGAGAGAGAGAGAGTGAGAGACTATTTTTTGTATGTGGTTCGGCCCTGTTAATGAAGGTACCTACGTCCACGTGTGTGTCTAAGCACGTTCACTAGCAGATCACCGGTGGGCCTGGTGAGCCAACAAAGAGGGGCGGCACTACCAGTAATACCAGCCGGGTGTATGCATATAATGGTGAATTTTATAGAGGTGTTGCGTTGACACGGAATTGACGGCCCCCTCTATGGGGGGTGAGAGGTCTCTTTTATAGATGTAAGAGACCTACTCATACATGGATAAGGAAATATAATCCTATTGATATAGATTGACATTAATTATGGGGATTTCCTAATTGGATTAGGAAATAGTGTGCACTTTCCCTTAGTCTTCTAACTTGAGTAGAAAACTGTTCGTAATGCTCGGGATTACGCCTGTAAAGCTCGGGATCATGCTTGTGGGCCCGGATGGGCTATTCCCGCGGTGGGATGTGCCTGTACAGTTTTCCCGACCTGTTGGCCGGGTCGTAGATGAACCGCTCGGGCTGATGCTTCTGTGGAGTTGTGCATGATTTGCCTGGGGCATGGACTAGTTGCTGATTTTGAACTGCTCGGTCATAAGATAGAGCCAATTTAGGGCGTATCAGCTACCCCCCATTTCCAAGATTTGCCAGATGCTATATCGGGGCAAGTTTGGAAATCTGTTTGATGTTACTTGCCACTGTCTGAGTGCTTGGAGAAGCTACCTCGGGGCTTCTGAGCCTGGTGAGTCCTCGGGAACTGACTGAGAGTTGAGACCCAGCCTAGCTCGGGACCTTTAGGTGCTCGGGAACTGACCGGGAGTTGAGACCCGGCCTAGTTCGGAGTCTTTGAATGCTCGGGAAGTGACCGAGAGTTGAGACTCGGCCTACTTCAGAGTCTTTTTTTCCTTGAGTTAGCTCCCAGGATGGTTATCTCCTGCCCGTAAACCTTCGTCAAGGCTGTGGGTAGAAGGATTTTACCATGTTGGAAAAGCCGACCTAAAGCGTATTGCTCTAGGGTCCTTCTTTTTTTATGTTAACTCCCCTGGATGGTTGTCTTCCGCCCGGCTAGCCTTCGTCAAGACTATTGGGAGAAGAACTTGACCATGTTGGTGGAGCCGACCTAAATCACGTTGCTTTAGGGTCCTTTTGCTCCTCTATCATCGGCCAACCTAAGAGATTTTAGTCACCTCTATCGACGGTCTGGACCTAAGTGGAGTTAATGTCTCTGAGTACTGTAGGTGCTCGGGTTGTCCAAGATTTTGACTTGGTTATCCGCGAGGCCTGTAGATACCTGGTATGATTACCTGTTTAGTTCACTATGCCGTCTTGCCCCCCAAGCTTTCGCTAAGACGAGGGTCTTATAGAGGCTATGAATTGTAGGTAACCGACCTGGAACATGGTGGTTATAGGGTCTTTTGAAGCTTGCCATCATCAGCCACCTAGGGGGTTTGCCCCCATCGTTAGTTGGACCTAAGCGTAGCCGGTGCCTTGGGCGTGACCCCAAGGTCTTTAGTGCCTGGGTTCAGAGCCCGAGGTCTTTTTTGTGCCTCGGGGTTAGACCCGAGGTCTTTGGAAGGCTCTCTGACAATCGGCGGAGCCTCATGTGGTGATCAAGCAACTGCCACTGTAGTCGGGCTCATCTAGACCGATGGAGATAAGAGGTCGGATCAGGATCGTCAGGATCTAGATTTCTCTGTGCTGGAAGCAAAGTCGAAACTGCTTGATCCTGACCGATGTGAACTGGAGGTCGTGTCAGGGCGGCCGGACTCAGACCACCATGAACTGGGGGTCGTGTTGGGGCTGCCGGACTCTGACCGCTGTGAACTGGAGGTCTGGTCGGGGCTGCCTGACCCGGACTGCTATGAACTGAATGAACTGTCTGAACTTCCGGGCAGATCTCGCTTTCGCTTACTTCTGGAGGACTTGTCGCTTTCTTGCCCGGAGTCTTTGGTCTTCAGAAACTCTTCAGTGTCAATGTATTTTCCAACCCTATCAGAGATCTCAACCAAAGTTTTCGGTCAGTTTCTGTGGAACGACGCGGTGCACTTGGTGTGTTGAACTCCCGAGCAGAAGGCTATAATAGCGATGGTTTCATCAAGATCATAGATGCTGAGCTTCTCTTGATTAAACCGGCCAGTGAACTCCTTGAGGGTCTCATTATTCCTTTGTATGACCGTCAGTAGATGTATGTCAGGCTTTGGTCGTTCGTGCATACCAATGAACTGATTGATGAACTGCTTGCTGAGTTGCGTGAAACTGCAGACCGATCGGGGCTCCAACGAGTAGAACCAGTGGGTGGCCGGGCATTTCAAAGTGCTGGGAAAGGCTAGGCAGTGTAGTTCATCGGAGTTGGTGGCTAAGGCCATCTGATCCTTATAGATCCGGACGTGGTCGACCGGGCTTCCCGAGCAGTTATAGGGATCTAGGCGAGGCTGCTTGAATTTGCGCGGGATGGCAAACCTCGTGATCTGGCTTTAGAACGGTGACTCTGTCTCGGTATTGGCTTGATTCAGAACACGGTTTTGACCAAGCTTCTTGGTCACTCCATCGATCTGCTTCTGTAAGTCCTTGATTCGGGCTTCCACCTCTTCCCGACCACTACCTGAGGGGTTGGTCGGGTCGCTGGAAGAGGCTTCTTCTTCATGGCGGGGTGCTGTCCTCTAGGATCGGGCTAGGCTATGACCTCGGGTACCCGTTCACCTAGGGACGACTCGGCTCTTGACTGAGTGACCCAGGACTAATTCCCGGGCCATATGCTCCTGCCTTTCCTCTCGGGCAGTAGGCCCACTATTGACATCTTTGGCATCCTGAACACAGGACGGGATGGCTCGGGTACGTTGTCTGGTCAAGATTAGTTCCCGACCGTACGCAACGTTCCCGGGTCGTTTCCCGGCCACTGGAGGACGGCTTTGCTGGGCCAGCAGGGCTTCGATCTGTCGCTGGATTTGACGCTGGCCCTCCAAGAGTTGTGTGAGGGTCGCGGTGATCTGCCCAGATGTCATGGCTGCCACAGCAAGTCCGGGGTCGAAGGAACATCCCGGTCGGACTGCTGATTAGCCTTCTTACCCTTCTTCGGTGGCATGACGATCAGTCAAGAGATTTGTTGATGAGAAGACTTGTCGTTTCCCACAGACAGCGCCAAACTGATGATGCCAGAAATTGGTAAGAGTAAAGTTGAGTAATTTAAGGAGAGAGAGAGAGAGAGTGAGAGACTATTTTTTGTATGTGGTTCGGCCCTGTTAATGAAGGTACCTACGTCCACGTGTGTGTCTGAGCACGTTCACTAGCAGATCACCGGCGGGCCTGGTGAGCCAACAAAGAGGGGCGGCACTACCAGTAATACCGGCCGGGTGTATGCATATAATGGTGAATTTTATAGAGGTGTTGCATTGACACGGAATTGACGGCCCCCTCTATGGGGGGTGAGAGGTCTCTTTTATAGATGTAAGAGACCTACTCATACATGGATAAGGAAATATAATCCTATTGATATAGATTGACATTAATTATGGGGATTTCCTAATTGGATTAGGAAATAGTGTGCACTTTCCATTAGTCTTCTAACTTGAGTAGGAAACTGCCCGTAATGCTCGGGATTACGCCTGTGAAGCTCGGGATCATGCTTGTGGGCACGGATGGGCTATTCCCGCGGTGGGATGTGCCTGTACAGTTTTCCCGACCTGTTGGCCGGGTCGTAGATGAACCGCTCGGGTTGATGCTTCTGTGGAGTTGTGCATGATTTGCCTGGGGCATGGACTAGCTGCTGATTTTGAACCGCTCGGTCATAAGATAGAGCCAATTTAGGGCGTATCACTTCCTAACTTTGAAGGATGAATAAGAGGCTCGATTAATCGTCGGATTTTCGATTTCAAGTGATTCCTACAAATTTTACTAGGATTTCCCCAAAATCATATAAATTAGATTTTATATAAAACTTAGCCAAACAAGGCCTAAGTTGTATAAAAATGAAGCCCTTACCTCGAGGAGTTCGAATATGAAATTTGGTGACAAATTGACGGACGAAAGGTCGTCGATTGGCGTCACAAAGCCCGGAGAACTAAATCTCCCTTTTTCTCTTAAGCTCTCCAAAGGTTTTGAGATATTTTGAAATGAAAAATATCTTGGGCTTACTATATACAGACACGAGTCTCGAAAATTACTTTTACCTCTCCACAAGTTTTCAAAACTCCTGATTATCCCTCAAAACGTCTTATACGTCCAATTTATTACTCCACGAGTGAAAACTATAATTTATAAAAGTTTCCGACTAAGCTCCATTTGTCGCTATAATTACGTTTCGAAAACTAATTTCGTGGAATTTCTAGATAACCTACCTTTTATGCAACGTATTCTATTAGTTATCGTCAAAAACATCAAACTGATCCTAAACAGGATTAAAACTGTCAGAACTTACGCTACACATGTAACATTACTATTCATATATACCAGATAAAATCAAATAATATTTAAATCATATAAATGTCATTTAGTCCAATCAATACCTCGTGATTCTCGAATTGACATGTCCTCAATTGGCACCTTACCGTTGACCCACGTTAATTCCACCTCAAATATTAACCAACATTAATAATTCCATAAATTTACTTATGCAATTTAAAAAATATGATTTTTCCGGAAAGGGTGTGACAACTCTCCACTCCAAAAAGGAAGTTTGTCCCCAAACTTATACCATCTCATCGAGTTACAAAGACTATCTCATAAGTACTTCCAATGTTGGTCTCATCACAAACCACCCATCTCTATTGAGATATCACAAGTTCACGAGGAAAATAAATCCTCAAGCTTTGAAGGAAAATAAATCCTCAGAGTTTCCATCTCAATCCAATTGAAGATTCAAACCGAGTCCTAACAATACCTCGAATCACTTGATAGATAAGAACATCTATACCTGAGTAGAACATACTCAATAGTCGAACCTGACATTAAGCACATCACGGCATCACAACGTTAACACCCATATACTTTCATTGTACTTGCCATATATCTTTTTTGAAACTCAAAAGTTTCATCACAATACCCCAAAACAAGGGAAATAACCCATCTCACTTTCACCCATCTTTCTTTTCGACTCAAAAGTTGTTTCCAACACGTCTCAACTGAAGTGAACCAAAACTGAGTACTAGCATACATACATACTCTGTCGACAAGCCAATGCCTCAACTAACTATTTCATATACTATAGAATCAATCCCTTATCACGCTAATCGTGAAATACTTGTAGAATGATAACATGTTTCAACATCTCACCTTCTTTATCAAATTCCAATTTTTTTCTCCTAAGAAATTCGTATAGAATGGCAACATCAACTCAAATGATCATCACTTATTCGGTTGTGCATCGCACTAATACTCTCTATGCTTATAATAATTCTGATCATTCTATTTCAGCTTAACCTATCTCGTATTTTTACTTCCAATCATACATGCCTCGTAAGATACTATTCAGATGCTCAATTGGCCATTACATAGCATTCTACTTTTTCAAGACCCTAATGTCTCGAATCACTCTCGATGAGGTTAACCATACTTGTCATTTATCTCTCAAACTTTGTACTCGAACTACCGTCGATTAACATAGAAGATTTCACTTTACACTTTCGATTTAAACTTTAACAAAGTCAAAATACATATTCCCCCTTTTTATTCTTAAAACAAATTATTTTTAAATTCCGCATAATACTTTCACACACAATTACCCCAATATCCATCGCAACAAATAACGTTGTTAACCCAAATTGACTTAGTCAATCTTACACGTGCTTCAGAATTCATCACAACGTGCCCCTACGTTCAACACATACATTGATACTTGTCTATCCTTTGACCAGTTATAGTCCATCCCATTTACATAATGTACATATATCCTGAGTCAATTACTTTTTTTTTTGTCAAAGATTTCAACTGCAATGTAATACATTCTCGTCCCATGTCCTACTTGTCCATTATCCTTTAGTTTATCAGTCCAGGGAGATCCACTACCATCACATATTTATATGATTCCCATAAATCTCGGGTGTTTCACTTTCACCGCTACACAAGTCCATACTAATCATACTCATGTATTTCCACCCTTATTGAGTTTCTGACAACCCTTTACACTGAACACATACTCTTTGTATAACATCTCAAGGCTTCATACCTTATTCAACGAATTAATATTTCATAACTTTGGTCAACTTGACTTAACTCCAATTCAGATTCTCTAATCCTTTATCTTTGCCATTCTGATTTCAAATTCATTGTTCTTAAAGAACCTGTTAATAAAGTATTCATACTATTCCCATAACTATATGAAGACAGCTTAGTAATGTGATCTTCTCAATCAAGTACCATAGTCTCACTGTGTTCAATAAATTCCCTATCGACTTCCAATTCACATACTTTTCGTGACATTACTCAAGGTCACCCATTCTCACTCCAGTACTAATGTCAACCCATTCATAACTATTGTCTTCACGTGCTTCACAATTTACAGATCTCATCAAGTTCCTGATCGTTCAAAACTTCAAATCATTCATAACCTCGGGTTATTCCAATACTTAAACCAAGATCAAGTTCCATTAGAACAATACTCAAGTCAACTCATTTAGTGGCACTACATCCAACATACTAAGTCCAAGTGTACAACATTTCACTAACACCTTTAGAATATCCAAGTTCGTAATCTGTTAACGTAGAACTCATTCGTTCAACAAGAATTGTTGCGTCCCAAGCACTAAATATACCATATCTTTCCACGATACCTAACTTCCAAAGTCTACTTGTAACCTTATCATCAGCACCTATTACCACTTTTCTCATTTAAACAAAAGTTAGGTTTTAAAATATTTTAAATATTTTAAAATTTTCGATGGATGAAATCCGACATTCCTAAAACTTTCCAATTGTTGAAATCCATGACAACTGAGATATCATTCCATTGCATCCATCATTGTCCTCTTAACCGATTTACAGTTCTACTATCATATCCGATAATGTACTCAACGTACTACCAAGTCTTCATCCCACTTCTACCGTTCATATTCACTTTTTCATCAAAGATTCATCTTTCCAATTTACATTTTCATCTCTCTACCTTGACTTACCCAAAGTCTCTTTACTCTATCCATTTCTACAATTGCTCTTGTTCAGTTTCGTAATAATTATCGTATTCCCAACTTTCTGTTGACTACAACTCACTTCAAACACTCAACGATGTTTTAAAAGCATTAAAAGATTTTCATTTTATTTGAAATACATTAATTAGCAAGGAAATCATGAATTTGACATCTTAAAAGAACTTTATCGTGACAAAATAGCCTAAGGGCAAAATGGTCATTTAGAAAATATGGTTAATTTTACATCAATAGATAGATCTTTGAGTCTAGGTTCCAACGCAAAAAATGGAGCACGAATCGAAATTTTTTAGAAAGAGTTATGCCCATTTCCGTAAAAACTGACGAAAAATATTTTCGAAATCACTGGTTTGGGCAGAGGGGTGTTCGATCGGTCAAACTGCCCCTTTCAACCGGTCCAAGTACCCCCATGGACCATATTTTCCTCCATTTAACATCTTTAAAAGCCCCCAAACTCACAAGGCATTTGGGACTACTTTCCAACCATTTTAGAACCACCAAAAAGTGCTCGAAAACATCAAAACTCATCGAACCACGCAAGGTTCATGGTTATCCGCACTACAACTCACTATAATAGAGACCTTCTCTATAGGATTCCCTACCAAGATCTCCTTATCTTTATGATATCCAATATCAATTTGATTTCTCCAAATCTCCTATCACGTTCAATCACTCACACTTATCTTTCACCTCAAGTCCTATATTCTTACGTTCTTTATTCTACTTCTTTTGACACTCCACTTCAAAACACCAAGGGATTTCCTATTCTTATTCATTTCCATTGATTTATTCTCCATCAAGGAGTTCTGCGGTTTCTCCTCCGACCTATATCGTCCTTATCGTTACATTCATACACGCATAATCATCAAGTCCAAGCAACCACTCCTGAAGTCACTCATCAATTAAACTTCTACCAACTGTAGTTTCAAACCATCAAAGCATACTCTATCATCCCCGTTCTTAACCCCTCATCTTAGGTTAATCCTTAAATACCACTTTTCACTTACACAATCGATCTAGTAGCTTTTGTTACTAATCTTTATACTATGTCCCAATCCACTATGGTATTACAACCACTCAAAGCCAGGTTTAGTTGAGATATTCCTCAACAACCAGGATACTCACAATCCGTTGAGATATTCTTTAACCCCCAATATATACCGTAAGATAGGTTGAGAGATTCCTCAACCATCCAATACATACCGTAAGATAGGTTGAGAGATTCCTCAACCATCCAATCATCCCAATACTGTACAATAAGTTGAAAGATTCTTCAACTACCCGTCACATACCGTAAGAGAAAACTAGAAGATAACCCATACGATCACACCGTAGGTTAACACCGTAAGATAAGGTGAGAGATTCCTCACCTACGCCATACACGAGTAATACATACTTCTAGACTATCTTTTTGTCATAACACCCAACTGTACATCTCTATTCTCTAGCTTCATGACGTTTAACCCATGTCTGAAATAGAACCCTTATCAATCAATCTCAATACTCGACTATGAACAATCACTTGTCGCCCTCCATGTGAACGCCAATAAGATCCCTTCCACAGTTCACTACTTGAACTTCGCTCCCGGTCAAAGTCCTTAAAGAGTACTCATAACTATCACTTTAAATAATTACCGATTCAATCAAAAATCATTTGGTTTTCGTTGAAAAAAAGTGCAACTACTCATTACTACCAAGATATCATCTCACCCACGTGTCAACACACCACGTCTATCATAACGCACGGTAAACCTCATCTCATCATACAGCTCTACATCCGTATGATTTCACCAATTCCCGAATGCATAAATACTATGCATGTATGGACATAACATAATCATGTATGTATAATAACATAACATATGCATCAAACATCTCTACAATATGTGGATGCATTATAGAATATATGTCAATTCACTCAACACTCCACTCGACGTCAAACGTTCTTAAAGTTTTGTTACATATAGCTCTGATACCAATAAGTGTCACGACCCATCCCACTACACGTGGAAATGAGACACGTGGCACGCCACCCAGGCTCATCCAAACCATTTAAAAGATTATAATAGCGGAAAGAAACTTAAAAACAACATTGAGTATACAACTCCTTTGAAAACAATACCCTCAGGGTTGAAAAATCCAGATCAATTTGAAAATGTAATTATATTTTGAAACGAGTGAATTTATGTTGAAAGGAGTCCCAAAGATACCCTAAGAACCAATCAAAATATTTAAATTGTTTCCAGAAGGAGTAGAAAAAGAAAACATGCAGGGGTCATTTCGACAGATCAAATGACCCCTTTCCACCGGTCAAATGTCCCTTTAGCAAAATTCTTCCTTAACAGCAGAATTTTACCTAAGGACAAACAACCTTCACTTCTTCCACCACTCCAAACATGCTACATAATTCCAAACTTCACAAGCTATAACAAGCTTTCAAAAACAAAGTTTAATCTTACCGATCCATGAAAAGAAACAATAACAGAACAAGCTAAGACTTGTTTGGCTCAATACACAAAACTCTATCCACATTTCTTCAAAATTCGAATTTGACAAGTCAAGTTTACAAAACACGAACTTAGGAGTTCGGACGAATTCAAAACTAACTATAAGAAGTTTGGTTACATATTACAACATTTCCAAAATCTTTCCAAGGTTACCAATTCAAAAAAAACATGGTTCTAGCTTCATAATTCATTTTTACAACATATGGAAAGGAAACCAAGAACGTGTACTAGGATTTTCTAGTCGTCCCCACGGCCTCACTCCTCTCGCTTCTTGTTGCCTTTCTTCATATCTGCAATAGAATAAATCTCCATTGCTTAGCTATATGTTGAGTATACAATTCTAACATATGCATATATAACAATTCATGCTTAAAACATCCAAACCACATCAAAGTATTCTATAGGGTGAGTGGTACGCATTCATCCGGTAAATAAAACCGATGCCGTGGAAGGCACACCTCTTCCACGCATCCCGTACACTGGTTGGGTCTACCTCCATACCAGGTACCGTGTCCTGGTTAGGACTTCCTCCATACCAGACACCACATAATCAATGTTACAATCCTCAAACTTCGAAGGGCTTACCCCCAGATGAAATTGCACCAAACTCACCTTTGACCCAAGTAGATACATAGCATGCTCACATAAACAGTTATCCATGCTTTTCTAACATATTCGCGTGTATAATTAACGGGCCTAATTAATACATGAATTTCGCCCAGATCCAAAATATCAAACTCGATATTTAAAACATGTAAATTCCATATATTTTTTAGATCTAGAATTTATACCTCGTGCGATTTTTTCCTAACTTTGAAGGATGAATAAGAGGCTCGATTAAACTTCGGATCTCTGATTTCAAGTGATTCCTACAAGTTTCACTGGGGTTTCCCCAAAATCCTAGAAATTAGATTTTATATAAAACTTAGCCAAACAAGGCCTAAGTGGTATTAAAATGAAGCCCTTATCTCGAGGGTCCGAATATGAAATTTGGTGACAAATTGACGGACGAAAGGTCATCGATTGGCGTCGCAAAGCCCGGAGAACTAAATCTCCCTTTTTCTCTTAAGCTCCCCAAAGGTTTTGAGATATTTTGAAATGAAAAATATATTGGACTTACTATATATAGACACGAGTCTTGAAAATTACTTTTACCTCCCTACAAGTTTTCAAAACTCCTAATTATCCCTCAAAACGTCTTACACGTCCAATTTGTTATTCCACGAGTAAAAACTATAATTTATAAAAGTTTCCGACTAAGTTCTGTTTGTCAATGTAATTACATTCTGAAAACTAATTTCGTGGAATTTCTAGATAACCTACCTTTTATGCAACGTATCCTATTGGTTATCGTCAAAACCATAAACTGATCCTAAACAAGATTAAAACTGTCAGAAATTACGCTACACATGTAATATCACTATTCATATATACCAGAAAAAATCAAATAACATTTAAATCATATAAATATCATTTAGTCCAATCAATGCCTCGTGATTCTCGAATTTTCGTGTCCTCAATTGACACCTCACCGTTGACCCACGTCAACTCCACTTCAAATATTAACCAACATTAATAATTCCATAAATTCACTTATGCAATTTAAAACAATGTGATTTTTTTGGGACGGGTGTGACAATTGTTTTGTTTGAATTTTCACATTGTTTCAGCCATCAAAGATTTGGTGGTAGTAGTTTTGGAAACAAAAATGAACTCATCCAAGTCGAAGAACATCCATTTGGCCATAAATCTATATCTATGCAAACAATCATTCAAAACTAGGAACTGGTTATGGTAGTAGCCATCAAAGCATTCCTGTTCTCTTATGTTCTGCAAAGTCACATAACCCTCAATCCATGGCCTTAATACCTCCAAAACCTCTTCATTATCATCAACCTCCCCGCGTCCTGTATCATAAAATGTGACTTTTCTCTGAAAAGTCTCACATGGTAGGCCAAAAACTCCTTCACCCTCTGTGGGCTCAGATTCTCATACAAAGGCGATCCACAGTTGATGAAATCGTACTTGGGTGATGTGAACAACAAGTAGTCTGACAGATAGAAGCTTCCTAGGGGTTTCGTTAAGGCTTTAATTCTGATTGTCACATTAACACCACCGCCACCGTTGGTTATGACGTGGAAGATTAATTGTCCGTTGGTGCCGTCGTGACCGACTCCTCCCAACCACTACATCCACCATAGCAAGCAACACATGTCCACAGTGGTCTTGTAAAATAGCTCCTAGCCCGACTTGATTTCTGTCAATGAAGATAGCACCGTCAACATTCAGCTTGTATCGGTTTAGTGGCGGCGGCGGATTCCAGCAAAGTTGCGTGGTGATACATCATGATTTTTCACACGTTTGTTTGTAATTGTAGTTTTTTTATTTATTATTATTTAATATTTATTATTTTATGCTAGACACTGTGTTTTTAATGGAGAATCGGATGAATCTTTGCTGCATAACATTAGTCTAAATTTGAAATTTCACATCTGTAACATATGAAATTTCATAGCAGCAGGTTTTTTTTTTGGTGTGTGTGTGTCACACCCTAACCCGCCCCAGCGGATTAGGACACGTGTAACAAGGCGATACACACTCAAAATTCACTAATTAGGAATAAAAAAATAGGAATTAAACCACCTTTAAGAGCTTTGTTGTGGCAAAACCAACCCAAGGGAAAAATAGTCATTAATAAGTATGTCAAATTTTTATACCAAAGGATAGGTTTTTGAGTCCTGGTTCCAACAAAAAAAACGGTGCGCAAATCTGAGTATTCTAGAGAGAGATATGCACATTTCCGTAAAAGTGGATGGCTGCTGGAAACAGGGGCAGATCGATCCGCCCACAAAATCCGAATCGATCCAATTTGTTGTTTTTCTAACAGAATGTCCCTCCAGAACCCCGGATCGATCCGGGTTCCTGCAGAATGGTTTCTGCTGCTAAATTTTGCTGTCAAACAAGTTTTAAACTTACCAAAACACAACCAAATCACATGAAAACCTTATGAAACTTTGGGAAAACATATCCAACACATTTCCAAACACTTTTAAACTCAAGTCAAACTTGGATTACACAAACACACCCACAATTTGATCAAATCAACCATGAACTCAATTCATGAGAATATAACCGAACTTTAAAGCTTTGAAACCAAATTTTCATCAAAGATTCATAAAACTTGTTGGGAATTAACTTCAAAGGTATAACTAACATTATATACACAAATGAAACTTGTCTAAACACTTGCGACACCATCCGGGCTTGCCGAGATGGTTCAACCAAACAACTTGCACCCTATTCGAGCAAAACAAAAGAGATTATACATAAGCTCTCTAATTCACTTCCAACTCTCCAAACTACAACTTTAGGATCCAAGTTCATCTCCAACAACTCAAGTATGACTATTAACATGAAAGTAACCAAAATTTACATCATTTTACAAGTTCCAAAGAAATTCATATGTATGAAACTCAAATCTCCCCCATCTCTCCCATCTCTCCCAACGCGCGTCATTTCTTCTCTGGATACGGCTCAGAACCTGCGGTGTTGTTATGTACCACAACAGAAATAGGAAAACGATTTTCTTAAGCATTACGCTTAGTGAGCATTCTAACATGATTGTATGTTTAACACGTGCAATGCTACAATTAACACACAAAACATAAATGTAGTCGCCGAGTCACCGGTTATATGGTTCATTCAGACCCGAAGACCTCCCTTGGTCCCGTGGCCACTTCTATTCCTTGGACTTTCGTATTTATCGAATTCTTCCTCTACACCACCCTTATTACTCCCAACTAATGAACCATTTCCCCGGTGCTCATTGACTACCACATAGACATATAAACACATATTCATGTATCAACATATACTTTTCGTAGAATTGACATGGAATTCACAAATTAACAACAAAATAGCCTCTAGCATGAGTAGTTATTCCTAACATCATCAAAGCCTTGAACCCATTAAACACAATCATTTGGTTTGTATAGAAAACTCACCTTATTCACAGATTTTACTCAATTTACACCTAGAAGATGCTGAATTTCACCAAGTTAAGCTCAATTCCTTCACTAAGTAAATCCTACATGAATTTCGGTAGACGGTGTCTCACCATTTAATACGAGATATCAAAACCCAACAATTTAAATGTAAATTAAAGGTATAGAAACATTCGTCTCACCTCCACGAGTCCGAAAACGGCTTCGATTCGTGAATCCGACGAACGGCGGCGATGGAACAGTGAGATTTCGATGTCGGCGTCTCGAGCTCGTCTTTCTGTCCCGGGCTCTCTTTGTTTAATTTTTGCTGAAATGAGAGTATAGACTCTCCTAATGACACACACACATCACATGCAAGTGATGTGTCACTTATTTTTCCTTATTTCTGTTTACACCCCCGAATTTCCTTGAGTATCTATTATGAAATCCCCCAAACATTCCATTAACTACCCCATTATCTAATGAGTGTTTGTCTAAGTTTTGTATGGGTCCCAACGTGGGTCCCACATATTTTATGAAATTGCTAGCGTAGCTACTAATTTTAAATCCGTTTCATTTATACCCTTATAACACCAAATGCTACACATATATCACCATGTAATTATGAAAGCATGTAAACAAATATTCATGTAAACACATAAAATGCATTTAGTCATTTAAAATGCAAATTACTAATTTACCCTTCACTGGGTTCCATTTCAATACCTGTCCCACCTCACTGGGGACTTTTCCAACTAGTGTCCTTCCCTGAACACTTTTTACATGGGCGAGTCCAAGCCTCCCCTTAATCCGTTTATACACTAATTATACTAATTAATGCATATTAACACAATAATTAACCCATTTTTCGGGTACGGGTGTTACAGTGTGTGTGTGTGTGTGTGTGTTTTTTTTTGAAGATTGTGAAATTTTATAACAGTGAGCTATTTTTTGAAATTTCACAACAGCAAGTTAATTGTTGAAATTTCATAATAAAATGTTTTTTTTGTGAATTTTCAATTGAAATTTCATAACAGTAAGTTTGATTGTGAAATTTCACATCACCAACATGTGAAATTTAACGTATTCATAACAGACAGTTATTTTTGTGAAATTTCATTAGTTTGGTTTTTGAAGATTTAAATTTCATGAGAGATTTCCATCGTGTCGTTAATGCAATTAAATTCGCAGAGCACTATTTTTTTTGCAACAAAACTGCTTTAATGGAGGTTCGCTCTCAAGAAGAAGAAAGATGCATACAGATTGTGTCCTCGAAATATGGAGATAGGGTTTGGTTTTGCTTGAACAAAGTTGAAATATAGCTGAAAATCATTTGAATTTCAAATATGATTTTGCAAATCAATTACAAGGTGTAATTGAATCCCAAGATTTTAGGAAAACAATAAGGCTAGTTTATATATATGTGTGTATATATATAAATATATAAGCTATCTTTTTTTTTTTTTTTGGGGGGGGGGGGGGGGATTTGTTATGGAATAAGGGCAAAATTATCTAAATAAAATAGGAGGGACCTATTACTAAGAAGTTTATTGGACTGGACTAATTGCTAGAAAAGCCTAGTAGTTTGGACTTTTTACTAAATGACCCTTTTTAAAATTATGCTATAATAATGATAGAAGCGGTTTAATCAGTTGGTTCGAGAATTGTATAATCAATGAACTATGATCCAACTATCTTACCAG
Source organism: Hydrangea macrophylla (assembly GCA_033977485.1). Classification (NCBI taxonomy): domain Eukaryota; kingdom Viridiplantae; phylum Streptophyta; class Magnoliopsida; order Cornales; family Hydrangeaceae; genus Hydrangea; species Hydrangea macrophylla. Next base: position 3,466,358 of record CM066997.1, on the reverse strand, counting down.
ATTAGTGTCGAGGAGATCAATATATTGTTGGAATATGCAGAGAATGTCCATTATGTCCCTTCAATTATGAGATAGTCATGTAAGTTGGCCAGGACCCATCTCCCTAATTAGGAGGTTGTGGGTTTGAAGCTCCCCACAGGGGAGTATAAACAATGGAGATTTTCTTTAAAGTGGGGTAATTGTGTATACGTGTGTTACTAACTCTAACCTACTAAACCCAATTATGTCACAGATGTGGTTTGTTTATGAGACACAAACTAAAAAAAAAAGTAGGTCAATGTAATTTCGCTGCAATGCAAGGAAAAGAGACTTAGCTGAGAACAACAACCATGGGCCTGGTTCAAGCTACGCCCAAACCTAGGAATAAGAGCCTCTGAGTAATCCTGATTCAAGCTCACCTAACCTTAAGTCAAATATATATATATTATCTGATAGGAAAATGTTAAGTACACCAATTTGGGACACCTAAACGATTAATTTGCTGATGTGTTAATGGCAATTTTGAAATCAAATTTAACTTGGAGTACTTTTGTTTTCTAATTAAAGAAGTTCACATCAGCAAATAGGCCGTTTAGTTATCCCAAATCGGTGTACCTAGCAATGCTATTTTTGATACCATTACATGAATAAAGAGTAACTCTGTGCTTCCCAAATTTGAAATATTCCAAAGAGTAATACTTGGAACACAACCATTCACACAACTTTTTTTACACAACCCAATTAATGTGTCTATCTCTCTCGTGTGATGTCATTAGACCCCACAGTGACACAGGAGAGAGAGAGAGAGAGAGAGAGAGAGAGAGAGAGAGAGAGAGACACACACACACACACATTTATTGGGTTATGTAGAAAAAGTTGTGTGAATGGTTATGTCTCAAGTATTACTCTATTCCAAATGCTATTAAAGTGGTACACATTTAGTGACTAGGAACTGGTTATGGTAGTAGCCATCAAAACGTTCCTATTCTCTTATGTTCTGCAAAGTCACATAACCCATCTCAATCCATGGCCTTAATACCTCCAAGACCTCTCCATAATCATCAACCCCCTCGCGTCCTGTATCACAAAATGTGACTTTTTTTTTTGAAAAGTCTCACATGGCAGGCCAAAAATTCCCTCACCCTCTGTAGGCTCAGATTCTTGTACAAAGGCGACTCACAGTAGATGAAATCGTACTTGGGTGATGTGAACAACAAGTAGTCAGACAGATTGAAGCTTCTTGGGGCTTCTGTTAAGGCTTCAATTCTGTCTGTCACATTAACACCACCGCTGCTGTTGGTTGTGGCGTAGAGGATTAATTATTCATCAGTGCCATCGTGACCGACTCCTCCCAACCACTGCATCCTCCACAGCAAGCACACATGTCGACAGTGGTCTCGTAAAATAGCCCCTAGCCCGACTTGATTTCTGTCAGTGAAGATAGCACCGTCAACATTCAGCTTGTATCGGTTTGGTGGCTGCGAATTCCAGCAGAGTTGCGGTGGTGACACATTATAATTTTCACACGTTTGTTTGTAATTGCAGTTATTTCATTTTATTTTTTATTTTACGCTAGACTGAGTTTTTAATGGAGAATCGGATGAATTTTTGCTGCATAACATTAGTCTGAATGTGAAATTTCACATCCGTAACATATGAAATTTCATAGCAGCAAAGCTTTTTTTTGTTGTGAAATTTCAATTTTGTGTGTGTGTGTGTGTGAGTTTTGAAGATTGTGAAATTTCATAACAATAAGCTATTTTTTGAAATTTCATAACAGTAAGTTAATTGTTGAAATTTCATAATAATAAATAAATAAATATATATATATATATATATATGAATTTTCAATTGAAATTTCATAACAGTAAGTCTGATTGTGAAATTTCACATCACCAACATGTAAAATTTCACATCTTCATAACTGACAGTTATTTTTGTGAAATTTCATTAGTTTGGGGTTTGAAGATTTAACTTTGATGAGAGACTTCCATCGCGTCATTGATGCAATCAAATTCGCAGAGTACCAGTTTTTTGCAACAAAACTGCTTCAATGGAGGTCCGCTCTCAAGAAGAAGAAAGATGTATGGAAATTGTGTCCTCGAAATACGGAGATAGGGTTTAATTTTGCTTGAACAAAATTGAAATTACAGCTAAAAATTATTTGAATTTCAAATATGATTTTGTAAATCAATTACAAGGTGTAATTGAATCCCAATATTTTAGGAGAACAATAAGGCTAGTTTATATATGTGTATATATATAGATATATAAGCCTTTTATTTTGGTGAATTTGTTATGGAATAAGGGCAGAATTGTCTAAATAAAATAGGAAGGATCTATTACTAAGAAGTTTATTGGACTGAACTAATTGGTAGAAAAGCCTAGTAATTTAGACTTTATACTAAATGACCCTTTTTTAAATTATGCTATAATAATGATAGAAGCGATTTAATCAGTTGGTTCAAGAGATGTATAATCAATGAACTATGATCCAACTATCTTACCGGATTAGTGCCGAGGAGATCAATATATTGTTGGAATATGCAAAGAATGTCCATTATGTCCCTTAAATTATGAGATAGTCAAGTAAGTTGACTGGGCCCATCCCCCAATTGGGAGGTTGTGGGTTCAAAGCTCCCCGCTGGGGAGCATAAATAAGGGAGATTTTCTTTAAAGTGGGGTATTTGTGTATGCGTGTGTTATTAACTCTAACCTATTAACCCCAAACATGTCACAGATGTGGTTTGTTTATGAGACACAACCTAGAAAAAAAAAAGTAGGTTAATGTAATTTCGTTGCAATGCAAGGAAAAGAGAAGTAGCTAAGAACTGCAGCCATGGGCCTGGTTCAAGCCAGGCCCAAACCTGGGGATAAGAGGCTTTGGGTAATCCTGATTCAGGCCCACCTAACCTTGGGTCAAATGCATATATTATTTGATAAGAAAATGTTAAGTACACCAATTTGGGACACCTAAACGGTTTACTTGTTGATGTGTTAATGGCGATTTTGAAATCAAATTTAACTTGAAGTGCTTTTATTTTCTACTTAAAGAAGTCCACATCAGCAAATAGGCCGTTTAGTTATCCCAAACCGGTGTACCTAGCATTGCTATATCTGATACCATCAAATGAATAAAGAGTAACTCTGTGGTTCCCAAATTTGAAATATTCCAGATGCTATTAAAGTGGTACACATTTAGTGATCTGTTGTTACACAATGATCAATATCACAATATGTAGCACAACTATCAAAACATTTGAGAAACCAAATTCAGGAAATATAGCATTGCTCATGAATCAATTCACATGTATCATGTGTTTGATTGTCGCTTGAATTCGAATAGCCTTGCTCAATAGTTGAACAATGTCCGAAGGCAAAATCCATCATTATGAATGAATACATTCAGATAAATAAGACACTCCACCATGTTTTAAATGGCAATTTCCTTTGTGAAAATACAAGTTATGATCAAATCCAATTTTACTCTTATTTCTATTTAGGAAAGCAAAAAATTAATTATGTGATTCATAAGTGAACCAATTCTACAAATTTAAATATTTAAAAAGGGATATTTTTCTTTCCTTCTAAAAAGTAAATGAATTTTATTTAATATTTGGTAGATAGGATCCAACTTTCATGCAAAGAAGTATGTGTCCAGCCTAATTAATAAATCTCGTAAAATTAGTTTTTTTTTTTTTTTTTGTCAAATCAACATTACCTTGATTTTATCACAAGGACTAAATAGAAAGTGAGATATAGATTGAACCTGGTCGATTGTTAGACTTTCTGAAACATACACAAACTCCCGTATAAATAAAATGGAGTAGTAAACAATTAATTAGCAAAATTATTTCATTTATAAACCACATGATTGGTTCTCACCTTCCCAAACCAGTGTAATTTAATTTGCTCACAAGAAGTTATTCAATGAGGCCATCATAACACGTCACTATGATAACGTAGTGTGATGTCCTAATCATCAAAACACATGCACCCTAACAATAGAGGCCATGACAAGTAGTAGGGCAACATGTGGCCTTAAAACTAGAGTTGACCATTGGTGGCAACGGTTGTACCATATCACTAGTTATCACATCACTAATAGAAAAGTAATTTTGAATTATGTGGAGTGAATTTCCTTAAAATAGGGGAGAAAGATGGACTAGTCAATAAATGGATGTGATTAGTTTGGGATACCACATCACCCTTAGAATCATTGCATTCAAAATTTTTCCTAAAACTAGGGCACACATTCCCATATAATTGATGCATCACACTATATTATCGTACTGATGGGTGGCGTGATGTGACGGAGCACAATAGCGACATGTGTCATATTTCATTCACATCTTACTCATGCTATAGCAACACAATAATGGAACACATGTCAACATGTGGTGGTGTGAGAAAAAATGGAGTGAGCTGTGAGCATAAATGCAATCTTCCCAAACAGCACCTAAAAGTCACCATAAGCCTCTAATACTACTTGTTTGTTTTTAAAACCTCATGAAGATGTCCATACGTGTCCACAAAGTAATGGCTAATTCAAATATTTTGGTTGCGTCTCCACTATTCCCGCCCGCCCGCCCGCCTGGAGCTCAGTAGCGTCCAGCCCACTTCCAACGCCTCGTTAACCAACAAAAGCTGCAATGCACCAATGATCCCTCTACATAATTTTATTCCGAAAATAACCTCAGTCGTACCTTCTAACACCTCACCCTCCAATCTCTCTTTCCCCCTCCCTTTTTTTTTTTTTTCCTTTTCTTTTACATTTAACGATGATAATTGCACTGACTCCATAGCACATACAACAATTAAGGCTTATTTTTGGCCCCTAATTTAGTGCTTTTTTTTTTTTTAAAGTACAATTTCATATTAATTTATTTGATAATTAGTTTATGAGTTTTGAGAAAATTGAACTTAGGGTTTTTTTGGGGGAGCTTAGAGCTTTTTAAAAGTTCAAGGTTGCTTTTTGATTTTATGATGTCTTTTTGAAGAATAGTGTGTCACTTGCATAAAATTATTAAACAACTTAGTAATGAATTTTATAAACTCATTTTAAAAAACTACGTGAAGGTTAAACTAAGCCTATGTCAGAGAAATAGGCTAGTGGTACCATCCAAATCCACACTAAAATGGAAAACTTTTCGTTCATTTGGAGATCTGTCCCTCTCAACTATCTTTACTTTGGCCCTTGAGAATTTTGAACTCTTACACATTATTTTAGAGAAGTCAAAAGGTCTGGTGAGTTAGTTATTACCACCACCGTCACCTTATTAACATGTGTCTCATATCTCATTTAGCATTTGTGTTTAAGGCAGAGGTAAAATAGGGATATATAATACTCCATAGAACACATGTCATCATATTAGTGATGAATAAACAAAAAGGTAATAAAAAATGCACTCTCCTTTTTCACACACCAACCCTCTATGTTGTGTTACTAATCATTTGATGGCACATGTGTAGATGTAGAAAATATGAGGGCTAATAAAGTAATTGTACGAACAGCCTCCTCGAATTCCCCCCATTAACCGCCAAACTGAATTGCGCCAATGCTTCACTAGTCTCTCAACCATTTTTCCCATTTCTTGCTTCTTGCACATTGCCTCCATTACTAGCCCCCTCTTCTCTCTCTCTCTCTCTGTAGCTTCTCTCACTAGAATCCGTATTCTGTTCTCCTTCCTCTCTCTAGAATGGCTCCGTCAACCGTGACTGTCGTCTCCGGCGACGATACCGAACCAAAAACTTCACCGGAAAAGCAACAGTTCTCGCCCGAACAACAATTTCAAAACTCAATCGACGTTCCCGAGGTGATCACAAACGAGAAGGACTCGATAAACGACTCAGCTGTCGACGTTTTGGTTGATGTTGTTCCCTTAGACAACGCTCCAATTTCTCCGACTGATTCGATGTCTGAGAAGTGTGTAGATTCACCAGAAAAAGAAGAATTGCAACAATCGACCGATTCGGAGAATCCTTTGGTTATTCCGACGGAGAAGGTGAAGAAGACGGTGAGAATGCATGAGAGTACGTGCGAGAGCGCTTCCGACGTGGTTTCGGTTGCGAAGACGGCAACGATGTTGAAGCCTTCGCCCAGCGTCGGTACGAATCTTGACGGCTTTGAACCGATTGTGTCTCCTGGAAGCAGCAGGACAAATGGATTTCAGTCGAATTCAGAGAATGGCTCGGCGATGATGGACGATGCGTGGGAGAGATTGAGGAAGTCGTTCGTGTTTTTCAGAGGAATGCCGGTTGGTACACTTGCTGCTCTCGATCCTAGCGCCGAGGATTTGAATTACAATCAGGTATATATATATATATATGTGTGTGTGTGTGTGTGTATATATTCAATTATTCTGCAATGCTAGCTTCAGAGGCTATTTTGAGGTGTAATGCGTGACTCTTGTTACTGACTTAATGTTCTTTCCTTGCCTTGTTTACTTGCGAGTTGCCATGTGTGAGACAGTCTGTTCTTCTCAGAACTTGATTGACGTATTGTGCATTGTGTTTATTAACTAATTTTCTTGCGGCTCAGAGCACAATGTCCGAGTCTGAAAGTGAATTTTAGTGTATACATATCAGTGATATCACATATGTCTAGTTTCTTTTCTCTGTGATTTTGATTCTGTAGGATATTTTTATTCAGCAAACAGTATTGAGTTGTGTCTGATGCAACATACTTTGAATTGTCTGGTAGAAAGAGAATTACAAAGGCTAATCTACTGTTTAGTGTATAGTTCTGTATACATGTCCAAGGAGGTTGCACGAACAGAATTTCGGTAATGGTTGGTTTCTTGTAAAATGTTGAAACTGGAACCTAAGTTCAAGAAATTCAAATATATATATATATATATATATATATATTCTCGTTGCTGTCACAAATTTTTCTTGAAGCAGCTTGAACTTTGAAATGTCTCATCCTCCTTTTTTTTTTTCTTTTTCTTTTTTTTTCTTTTTTTTTTTCCTTTTGGATTCATCTAGAATTCAGTGGACATACTAATTATTTGGTAGCTCCCAATACAGTGCACGATAGGAAACTTGGCCCGAGTTGTCGCCATGCCACAATTTCTGTAGTTTTTAATTGGTGTAACCTGAACTTTGTAAGTCTCTGTTTAATTACCTATTGTTGTTAAGCAATACTGATTTGTTTTATTTGATTTGAATCAAGCAGATTTATCCTAATAGGCTTTATCCATTTGGTAGTCGTTATTTGATTATGATACTCTTCATGAGTTGCCACATCATGAGGTTTTGTTGAATGATGAGCAGAGCAATTTGAAAATGCGAACAATCATGCCATTGTTTCTTTGGGGTAAAAAAATCTTCCACTGAAGAATAATCTGTCACAAGGCTATTTATGAAGTATGGTTATTTTGGTGTACAATATGCTGCAAGTACGACATATTGACACAAAAATATGTGGAGGTCCCATTTGTCCAATAGCAGATTTGCCTAGTAGCTATCATTTAGTATGGCTTTCCTTGTTCATTAGAAACTACCATACTTGTCTGCGATGGCCTAACCAGCTTCCATTATTACACTTGTATGCCTGTAACTATGGGTCCGGGTCCGGAAATAAATTAAAACATGCTTCTCTGTTTTCAATTTTTCACAAATTAAAAAAATCTACATGAGCAGGTTTTTGTTAGAGATTTTGTGCCCAGTGGCTTAGCCTGCCTGATGAAATCTCAACCAGAGCCAGATATTGTGAAAAACTTCCTGTTAAAGACCCTCCACCTCCAAGGCTCGGAGAAGATGATTGATAACTTCACCCTTGGAGAAGGTGTATTGCCTGCTAGTTTCAAAGTCCAATTTGACGCGCATCGTAATAAGGACACCTTGGATGCAGATTTTGGAGGCACTGCAATAGGAAGAGTTGCACCTATTGACTCAGGGTTCTGGTGGATTATACTCCTAAGGGCTTATACAAAATGCACTCGAGATCTTACACTGTCAGAATTGCCCGAGGTGCAGAAGGGAATGATGTTGATTCTCAACCTTTGCCTGTCTGATGGGTTTGACACTTTCCCAACGCTTCTATGTGCAGATGGGTGCAGCATGATCGACAGGAGGATGGTAAGTTTCCTGTCTTTCGATTGTAATCTAGGCTGGTATTTGTATCACGTGTAGGAGTATTTTGGAGTTCAACCAGGAAAATCCAAAAACATATATACGACTCATGAATTGATTTGAAGTGGCGTATCTGCCTTGTATGTCTCTATCTTATTAGACTTAATTTGATTATGCTGCTGCATGAGAAGACTATGAGTTTGGCTCTATTTTGGTGCCAATCCAGTTTTTCAATAGTCAGCTGCAGTATAACTAGCATCTTACATGTGCTGCTTATATGATTTCCTGAAAAGGAAGGATATCTTGGCTTCATATACATTTTCTCTTTTGCAAACTGATTGCAGCACATCCCTTTGCCTTGTTGTGTGAGTTTTAGGCTCTGTTAGGTTCATGGATTTAGTGAGGGAAATGGAAAGATCACACTGAGGAGAAAACTTTTCTTTCTTTATTAAGTGGCGAAAAACAAATGAAATTCTGCGAATTTTGTGACTCACTTCCTTTCCTCTTTTCACGAGTACCTATTACGTTTCTTTTTGTATTTTATTTGTTTATCTAATGTTAATTGAACATGGAGCTAAACACAAGGAAAATAGTTATTTTCTTGTCCTCCTCTTTCTTCGAAACATAACCTGAAGTGGTGAGTCGGGTATTGAATGGATGGTGCAATGAGGAGGAACAGCATCCTGGTGAATCTTAGCTTGGGCTTGTACTCGATGTCTTCCTTCCTACTACTTGTGGATTTCAATAAAGCTACTTAATATTAGATTTATCATTCAGTTTATACTCTGCAATTGGAACAGGGAATATATGGCTATCCGATTGAGATCCAGGCCCTCTTCTTCTTCGCGCTAAGGTGTGCACAACAGATGCTGAAACCAGAGCGTGGCGGCAAGGAATTGATTGAGCGGATCGACAAGCGGATTACAGCTCTGAGTTTCCACATCCAAAAATACTATTGGCTCGACTTTACCCAACTGAATAACATTTACCGCTACAAAACTGAGGAGTACTCTCACACTGCTGTCAACAAATTTAACGTCATTCCAGACTCTATACCAAACTGGCTATTTGATTTCATGCCGTTGCGAGGCGGGTATTTGATTGGCAATGTAAGCCCAGCTCGAATGGACTTCCGGTGGTTCTTAATTGGGAACTGTATCGCAATCTTGAGCTCTCTGGCCACAGCAGCACAAGCTACGGCCATTATGGATCTAGTTGAGGAGAGATGGGGAGACTTGATTGGTGAGATGCCTCTGAAAATTACTTACCCGGCACTGGAGGGACACGATTGGAGGATTGTCACTGGATGTGACCCAAAGAACACACGGTGGAGTTACCATAATGGTGGATCTTGGCCAGGTGAGTGACACATATTCAAAGCACGACTTGCGTTAATATAATAGCATCTTATTATGATAATGAAACATGGACCTAGATCATGGATTTTTAGCATTGACTCAACTTATTAAGTATGTGGAGTTCAGCTTTTCTATTTGTGATTACTGCTAAATCTGTATTGCTCCAGCTCAGAGATTGGGTGAAGTTAAGGCTCACACTAACTTTAATTTGTGATCCAATCCTAAGGCTCTATTTGGTTCAATGCTTTAGTAAGGGAAAAGAAAAGAAAACATCGATGAAAACACTTTCCTGTGCTTGATTAATAAGGAAAACAAAAGGACAATAGAGAAAACGTAACTTGACAACTTTGAATTTTGTTAGTCACACCACTTGCTTTTTTCTTGAGTTTCTCTAATAATTATTGAAGCATGTTGGAACATACCAGAAAATTGTTTTCCTTCTTGTTTTCTTTTCCTTTTCCTTTTCGTTCTTAGTCTGCAAACCAAGCACAGACTAAGGACGAGAATGTGTGTTATATTCCTTGATCCCTGGCAGAATAGTGTGTCCAGTTGGCCAAACATAGAGAGCTATAGCTAAAAATTTGTTTGTGGTGGTTTTTGTAGTTTTGATATGGCTGCTGACAGCAGCATGCATAAAAACCGGTAGGCCTCAAATAGCAAAGAGGGCAATCGAGCTGCTCGAGCAACGCCTCTCCAAAGATGGATGGCCTGAGTATTATGATGGCAAGACTGGCCGTTACATCGGGAAGCAAGCGAGGAAGTACCAGACATGGAGCATTGCCGGCTATCTGGTTGCAAAGATCATGATAGAGAACCCTTCCAATCTCCTCATGATTTCTCTTGAGGAGGACAAAAAGATAGCCAAGCCGAGGCTCACCCGATCTGCCTCGTGGACTTGTTAGATTGCTCTTGGTCATACACATTGTGCGTCTTTCGGGGATGAAGAAGTTTGCTATGAGGAATCAGGTAAAATGACTAAAAAAAATGGTATAAACTTGCACACAATTTTCTCTTTGCCAGACTGGGAGACATTTTTTTTTAAGTGGGTGGTAGAGTTGCATTAAATTCTCTTGAGCACAGATTATCCTGATTCGACATCCATAAAAAAAAAAAAAAAACAAAAAAAAAAACATTTTTTTTTTGGCAAATCATCAACATTAATGCATGGAGATATGATATGATCAATTACCTATTCATTTGCATGCCAGTCATTTGGGTTGATGCTGTACCCTTTTTTCCTTGCTCTTATGGGCAATGGCACATTTGTTATGGAAGAAACTCAGATTGGTAGTGTTTTTTTTTTTAAAAATTATTATTATTATTTTTTATGGAAGATTGGTAGTGATTTCTAGAGCACCTCCAATGATAAGTGATATTTTAAATGCCAACCCTATATTTTGGCAATGCTACACCTACAGGTGTAAAATCCTTTATTTTAGCACATGTACAATGGTACATTAAAATAGAAATACCAAATTATAGAGAATGTCAATTTCGCAACAACTTTGGCATTGCCAAATAATAACACCACCATTTACACCAATTAGAGTGGTGGTTTTAAAAAATATATATATATATATATATATATATATTTTTTTTTGGAGGGGGGTGAATGGGTGATGCTATAATTTGACTATAGCACTCTCTTTAGCACATCCATTGGAGTTGCTCTTAGTTGTTTTCAGGTGCGCTTGATAACCCAATTGAGTGATGAAAGTCAACGTTTTTAGCAACTATCTTTTTTTTTTTTTTTTTAAAGTGCGTTTGCTAATGTACCACTTATTTAAAAGGGTAATGCTATGTGCACATAAAGTGTGCACATAAAGATTTGAGCCATTCATTTTAGTGGGGTCCATCCATGCACACATAAGACCCACCAAAATAAATGGCCTAGATCTTTATGTGCACACTTTATGTGCACGAATCATTACTCTATTTAAAAATAGCACTGAAAAAATAAATTTTACTGAAAATAATGTGTTTTTAGTATTAAAAAACAACACTATCAAAGGGAACCTTCCCATTTCACAAGGGATATTGACTATAACAAAGATTACAATAAATGCGCATCCGGGGAATCGAACCCCGGTCAGTACCGTGGGAGGGTACTATGATACCACTACACTAGATGCGCTTGCTGTGTCATGTCCTGAGTTAATACAACACATTTTGTGGTAGTTGTTTTTTTAATGGACAACATCATACAAAATTAGGACTTTTCACTAAATAAGCCTAGTTAGGCTAGCTAAAGTTTTTAATATTTTATATAGAGCTTCACCGTTAGCAAGGCATGTTCATATATGACTGAAATACTTGATGATGCAAATTTAAATAGTAATTTTACAACTAAAAAAATGAGGAGTTCTCTCTCAAAAAAATAAAAATAAAAAAATAAAAATAATAAAAAATTGAGAAGAGTAATGCTGACACATGAAGTGATACTTAAAGTCATTTCTTTTTAGTTCTTGGCTTCTTGCGGTAGATTTTGTTTTAGCAATTTTTTATTCTTGTGTATTGAATTTCGTTGGTTTAAAGAAGCAACCAGAAGAGAGAGAATTTTTCTAGTTCATGTAATGTTTTTTCCTTTTTCCTTCTTAACCTATGTGAGCTAAATTTTGTAGTCAATTGGTAAATTTAATGTAGGTTTGAGGAGGAAAAAATAAAATGAAAATACTGAAGAAAAATAGTGATTAGATAAGGAAAAGGGGCCATAGGAGTTCCGTTTCTGCCCCCCAGGCCTTGTGTTCAACTACCATCTCATTTTACAAAAATTGTTCAAATAATTATGGTGGTTAATTTTGAATGACAAGACAAAACTTGTTACCTTTATTGTTTCGACTTGGAATGGTGAACAAGTTCTTTAAATTTTAGGTGTTTGAGGCTTGTTTTGATCCTTCAAAGTAGGATCATGTTTAGTCCAAGTCTCACTTTAATTTGGTTTTGATGAAATTAAGTGATATATTGATTTGATACAGAACCAGTTCTTGGAATATTATTAAGCTATAAACACAGATTCCTATACACTTAAGAAACAACTACACAATCACTTAACTATTAAGAAATGGTTCTGCTGACCGTTCTTGGAACTCTTTTTAAGTTAGACACAAATTCTAATGTATCCAAGAAACAATTACACACCCACTTAACCCCGGGGGGATAAAATATATGATACCTTATATTTGGCCTAATTGTAATATAACATATTCTAAAAATTTAAGTTAATAACATTTCTTCTCACTTAACATTTGAACCCAGCCCAAATTATTTTATCATAGTTGCAAATTTTACAAATTAGCACTTAGTATTGAAAATAGTGATAATCTTTTACATGCAATGACGGAATTATAGTTAGACCTAAAAAAACTTGATCCGAGGTCTGATTCTAAGCCCTCTGCAACATCCCTCCCTCCCCCCCCCCCCCCCCCCCCCCCACAAAAAAAAAAAAAAAAGCTATTATTCCTGGCTCCGCCTACACTTGACTATTAAGAACTGATTCTGTTGTGAATTACAAAACTAGCTCTTATGTTACTCAAATAACCTGTTACAAAATCCTAGTTCATGTATTTTCAAAACAGGCTCTTAACCTTGTTACCCTTCTTCTTGTTTGAAGACCGTTTTAAATTTAAACTTGTTACCCTTCCTATTTGAAGACCGTTTTAAATCTAGGCAGTACTCCACTGAAAAGAGGGGCAAAATTACACACATATAGAAGGTGAAAAGAAAAAAATGGAAGACTTGAAAACACTATTACATGTTTTATTGACAAACTATTCATGTAACTCTCACATCTGCAACACTCAGCTATTCGTTTGAGCGTTCTTAGAGTGTCTATGTTAGAGATACTAAAACTATACTTTGACATTGTTATAGTGTTAAAATCTTACTATGTGTTAGCACATATGCTCTAATGGTACATTCCAAAAGAAATACCAAATTATAACATGATATCTGAAACACCATTTCAGTGGGTGCCAAAAGTGATGTTATAATTTGACAATGCTAAACTACAACATAGTACTCCAAAACATCACTCTAATGGAGTGCCAAAGATGGTGCAAAATTTGGCACAGGATTTAGGATTGCCAAATTAACACCCGATTGGAGTGGTGCTTTTGGAGAGTGATGCTATAATTTGATAATAACACACCCTTTAGCACTCTAATTGAAGATGCTCTTACGTCCCATACGCAACACACTCATATTCGTGGTTTTTTTTTTTTTTTTTTTGTTGTTGTGTTGCACTATTACTAGGCTATGGAAAACAACCTAACCAATGCCAGTTTTGGACGGTTCAATTTAAATAATCACTTCAGAGGTAAAAAGTTCAGTAAAAAACTGCTCCAAGCAAATGACATACTCGAGGTTTCTGGTAAGAACAGGTCAAACAATACTTTTGATGGGTAATCTTGTGCACTATATTCTCTTGACCATTCAATACAATAAGTTGGACTGAGAAAATTTGCAGAGTTTAATGTATCTAGTTTAAGACAGATCATCAAGTGATTAAGTTAATTAAATAGGGAATTCAAATCCTAAAAACACATAATGATGCCTAAATTACAAGACCCCCTACCCTTCCTCAATGATATACACGAGTTTACAAAAATATTTATATGCCACCTGAACTATATAACTCCTTTGCAATTATAGCCAAAGCAAAGTACACTAACTCGTATTACCATAGTACAAATGACGCAAAACAAGTTGAAGAGGCATTTTGGACCAAAACGGATCCTTAACATAATAATTGATTGAATGCATTTTTGCTCACTTAAAAATTGTTCATCAAATACTCACTCAACTATCTCATTGGCTAATGCAGTGGGATCCATGATTAAATGAAAATCAATTAATGGTGTAAAATCACGAGTCCCACTGCATTGGCCAATGAAGAGAGTTGGGTGAACAAAAATACTCTCTAATTGATTATCAAACCAGCAGTAAGTTGGCTCTATATTAGAACATCACATGCCATCAAATATAGACAGTTATGGAAAAACAACATACTAATGAAAAGAATGAGGAAATAACTAACACCATTGTTTCATTTCTGAAGTATTCAAATATTTTAGTTAGTTTTGCCATAGCACTCAAACTCAATATGAATTATATATATATACATATATATATATATATATATCCAAAGGTCAACCCTTTGTAGCTAAACTTTTGTTTTGATTCAGTGCCAAATTAACTTATTATTGGATGACATACAACATTGACCTTTTCATGCAATTATCCATGAACAATATAAAACAAATCAAACGCATGTCTTGCAATCTGGGATTCTGGGCCATGAACTAAATGAGTTTTTAAATAAAGACTAACAAGAAGAAAATAGCAGGAAGGTCCAAGTAATGGTTAGAATCTTAAGTTTTTAATTGGTTAATTAGTGTTTATGCAAAATAAAATAAGCAAAATTAGTTGTAGCCTTGCATTACCTGGATGGCTGTTCCTTTGCAGGCCAACTGCCCCATGAACTATTTCTTCCTGGTGTAATTTTTTATTTTTTATTTTAAAAGGGTTCGAGTTCTCCTAATCCTGAATCAAAATGAATTAAATAAGGGAAAATACATTGACCTTCTATGAGATAAAATAAAAAATACAACAACATTCATTGTGGTATGGAAAACTACACTAACCTCTCTTATCAGATGAAACTTTAAAAAAGTAAAATGTGTATACAAAATTACATAACTACCCCCGAACAAAAATTTATGAATCTATAAATTCAACATATTATGATTCATGAAAGGATAAATCTGAAAACCAAATATATTTGGAGATACATAGGAACGATAATATTATCAAGAATTTATTGGCATTGATAAGGGTAAATTGGTCAATATTGAAAGTCTACAAATAAGTTAACCGTCAAATGACAATTGACTACCTACTCAATCCTCAACCTCAACGTAGATCATTAGTAATTTTTAATAAAATGAGAGAGGTCACTGCATTTTGACCTTACAGGGCCGGCCTTGGGCGAATGCTTTCAAGCGGCTGCATTGGGCCATTTTTAGGCCTAATTTTTAAGCCTATTTTCTTCCAATTTCTTCCTAATTTCTATGAAACTAGTATAGATGCCTCAATTTTTTAGGCCCCCTTTGAAAGTTCACTTGAGGTCTCATGACAATTTTTGTTATCTCAGAACAGGCATGTGACCTTATAAAAAATATGGTTAGCCATGCGCCGCAGGCTAGCTGTGTGATACGGTCAATTTACAACATCAGAGCAGTCGACACAATTATAAAGGGTGGCCATACAAATTTGAGTAGAACTAATTTCATGCTAGTAGTTTCCCAAGTGTAGGTATGATATCAGTTTAATTATATTCATTCTTAAATGATTTTAATCTATACTATTATAAAAGGAAAGGGAGGGGTACCAACATTATTTTTTAAGTTCTTTATAATTACAGTTAAACCATTACATTTTATCTTCTTAAAAAATATTAGAAGGAGATTAAAATATCCAATCAATTAAAAAAAAAAAATTTACTTTAACAAATGGGTAAAAACTGCCTAAAATAATTTGGCTAAAAAAAATGTCTACAAAACAAAGTGGCACACACACGGAGTGTGTGGCCCTATTCTAGGAGCTTGGGGGGGAAGAAGAGGAAGAAGAAGCAAAGAAAGACAAGCATTGTCTTATAGTGGTTGTGGTGTTGATAAAGTAGTTCATTTGGCAAGGTGAGATTATTAAATATGAAATATTTTCTATGCTATATATTTAAGAAAATTGTGCTTAGAAATGGTGTTAGATCAGTATAACTCAATTTAATTTTAAGTGAATCTGTTATAATCATGTTGCAGATAGTATTTGCTCCGCATAAGTTAAAGACAGTTCCAAAAAAAGAGCATAAAAAAGAAAAGAAAAGAAAAAGAAATAAACAAAGTCCTCATCAAGCATAAGGTCGTCACGTAATTCAAATGATTACTTAAAAAAAAAACATTTGAATAAGGGATTTAAGTAATGCAGTCAAGAAAATTTCTATGTAAATATTGGAGTGCAGATTAATTAACCTTCCAACCACACTTGTTATTACTACTTAATTAATCCAATTATTGAACCAAAGTGAAAATCTGACTCGTCTCTTCTGTTTAATTACTATAATCTTTCCCAATCTGGACTTACTACAACTAAACTCTGTAGAGAGAGAGAGAGAGAGAGAGAGAGAGAGAGAGAGAGTATAATGAGTATAATGATAAAAACAAACGGCTAGTTGTAGCAATTAGATTCTACTAAAGATCGAACGGGTAAATGGAAGGTTTTGCTAAAAAGCTTTGAAAGTTACTGGAGTTTGGAAGGCATGCACAAACTGCTTATGATATTGAGCCAAATAGTGTTGAACAAAAGCAACACAAAACATCCCATTCTTTAGTCACCTTTTTTCCCTTTCTGACTACTATAAAGTAAAAACTCTTTTGGGTTTCCATTGATCCTGTCGTTTTCAAAGTTGTTACACTGTCCCCCCACCCTCACACACACAATCACACATAAACACACTCACAGAGAGAGACAACTACACAAAATGCATGTGTTGGACTTTTGTTGAAGTAATTTAGATTTCAATATACAGGTACTAAGCAATTCGGCCAATGACACGTATGAAGACATATATATATATATATATATATATATAGATAATACGTATAATACACGCAGTATAACTACCTATTATAAAAGGTGAAGTGTCTATGTAACTATGAGAGTAGGAGGAATAGTTGTTCGAGTGGGGTTTAGAGCTGGTACATTATATGCTGAGTCAAAGTATATGATTTAGTGGGGAAACTATTCACGGATTATCAATCAATCAAGAGAGAGAGAGAGAGAGAGAGAGAGAGAGAGAGAGAGAGAGAGATGGCTAAATAAAACCCTTCCCCACATTTGGGCACGTCGAATAAACCCTTCCCCCAACAACG
This sequence comes from Hydrangea macrophylla, assembly GCA_033977485.1. Classification (NCBI taxonomy): domain Eukaryota; kingdom Viridiplantae; phylum Streptophyta; class Magnoliopsida; order Cornales; family Hydrangeaceae; genus Hydrangea; species Hydrangea macrophylla. The sequence continues at coordinate 3,449,020 of CM066997.1, read as the reverse complement.
TATTATTACAAATCCATGTTAAGTTATCATGAAAGCTGACAAACATAATACATCTTGTGGAACCTTTCTCTTTCTAATTCACCTCCCTTTATTACAATTTTAAAAAAAGAAAAAAAAAAAAAAAAAAAAAAAAGGGGGAGTGGGGGGGTCATCACTCCATTAAAAAGACTCATTTCCACCTTCTTTATTCCCCACTCCAACACCTCTCTCTCTCTCTCTCTGTGACCAAAAATGAACAGCTTAGTTGCTTCATCCATTCTCTATCTAAGCTTACTATACTATACTCAAAATGTGTATGCTATTGCACAATGGCCAAAAGGAACATCAACAAGGTTCTATGAATTCAAGGTCTCTCTTGCTCTCCCTCTCCCTATATCAACTTAATTTTCAAAATTGTCTCTATTTTGGTCCCGTATTTATGATAAAAACATCTTCTTCTTTTTTGGGGTATTGACAATTAGGTACAAACTATGACAGTCACTAAGCTGTGTAACACCAAAGAAATCGTAACTATCAATCAAATGTTTCCGGGTCCAGTTATATATGCCCAAGAAGATGATAGAGTTATTGTCAAACTCACCAATCAAACGCCATACAACGCCACAATCCACTGGTAAGATCCTAATACAAACGCATACATATATACATACATATATATATATATACATATGTGCCAAAATGAATATTTTACCATTTTCAGGCATGGTGTACGACAAATGCTAACGTGCTGGTTTGACGGTCCTTCGTACGTAACCCAGTGCCCCATTCAACCAGGACAGACTTTTACGTATGAGTTCACACTGGTTCAGCAAAAGGGCACACTCCTTTGGCATGCTCATGTTTCATGGCTTAGGGCCACTGTTTATGGCGCCATCGTGGTGTATCCTAAGACCGGGGTACCCTACCCTTTCCAGTACCCTTATGAAGAGCATATAATAATCCTAGGTAAAAAATTAAACATGTTACATAGTACATATAGATAGCTATATGTGTGGGAAATGATGACGAAGGGCGGAGCCATGAATTTATATTGGCGGCCTAAACTGAAAAGTGAGAAGAAAATATGTGGGTTGAATTATATTTGGCCAATATAGTAGTATATATTTTTTACAATTTGGTAGGGGCTACAATCCACCCTAGCCTACTAATGTTGTGGCTCAGCCATTGATGCTAGCCTACTGTATATCTAACAGTGGCATATTTAGATACACAAAAATCTCTGCCGCTTCATTAAAATGAGTATTAAAGTAATTTTAACAAGGAGCTACTTTCATGCCCTCATTAGAAAATCACTTTAATGACCTCATATTAATGAAATGGTAAGACTTCTTATAGGACAACACTTCATGCCTTTCTTTAGGTACTTTTCATCATGTTTTAAGATGCTACTGGTTCATCTGCGTGTCACATATGTGCCACATAGACACACTTATACCGTGGGCCAATCATACTTCAAAAGAGTTAGAAAAGTACCTAAGAAAAATCACCCAAGTCTTTTCATATATATATATATAATTTTTTTTCCAAGTACTTGGATAAATATGTATGTTTACTCAATCTAAAGACTAAAATACTGGAAAATACGTCAGGGGAGTACTGGCTGAGAGATGTTCTACAACTTGAGCAGGCTGTTCTAGCAAGCGGAGGAGGTCCTCCACCTGCGGACGCTTTTACAATCAATGGTCATCCCGGTCCTAACTACAATTGCTCCAACAATGGTATTATATTAAAAAATGTATCATATATATAACTGTATATGTATGTCTATGACTCTACATTATGTATGGTACTGATTCTTTTGTTCCTAACATACTATGTATTGTATGGTTTCAGATGTATATAAAATTGATGTGGTACCCGGAAAGACATATCTGTTAAGGTTGATCAACGCAGGCTTGAACATGGAGAACTTCTTTGCGATTGCTAATCACAAACTCACGATCGTCGAAGCCGATGCTGAGTACACAAAACCGTTCACTACCGACCGTGTGATGCTGGGACCTGGCCAGACAATTAACGTCCTCGTCACAGCTGATCAGCCGATTGGAAAATACACCATCGCTATGGGACCCTACATGTCAGCAAGGAATATCCCATTCCAAAACAAAACAGCAATTGCATACTTCCAATACTTAGGTGCTGTGCCTAATAGCATAGCTTTACAAGCTTCATTACCAACATTTAATGATAATCTCGCGGTTAAGACGGTAATGGACGGGCTAAAAAGCCTCAATACCGTTAACGTCCCTAAGGAGATCGATACAAATCTATTCATAACCATCGGATTAAACGTTCAAAAATGCCAGTCCAAGACACCGAGTCAAAATTGCCAAGGAGCTAATGGTGGTGTTTTTGCAGCTTCAATGAACAATATAAGCTTTATTAGGCCTAATATTTCACTTTTGGAAGCTTATTATTATAAGATCAACGGGTATTATACTGAGGATTTTCCGGGGGTACCACTAAAATTCTATGACTTTGTTAATGGGGCACCTAATAATATCCCTAATGATACAGAATCAATGAATGGGACTAGGATCAAGGTCATTGATTTTGGGAGTAGGGTTCAACTCATTTTGCAGGACACCGGGACTGTATCAACCGAGAACCATCCGATTCATCTTCATGGCTATAGCTTCTATGTTGTTGGATATGGTACTGGGAATTACAATCCACAAACAGCAAATTTTAACTTGGTGGATCCACCTTACATGAACACAATCGGAGTTCCAGTAGGTGGATGGGCTGCAATCCGTTTTGTCGCTGACAATCCGGGTAAGTAGCTGTTCATCTCTAATTATGTATATGTATATAGAGTTGCATACTTATATAGACATATGTATATATATATACATGTTTTGTGTGTGTGTGTGTGTGTATTATTTATTGGGTGGTTATTATGCTAATTTGCTAATGGGTGTTGATATGTTGCAGGGGTGTGGTTTATGCACTGTCACTTGGAGATACATTTATCTTGGGGGTTGTCAGTGGTGTTTATAGTGAAGAATGGGCAAGGAGAGCTAGAGACACTTCCCCATCCTCCTGCGGACCTGCCTCGTTGCTAGAGAGTTGTTTAAATGTTGTTAATAACATGAGAGGATGGTTTTGGTGATTTCCCAATCAGTGATTCTTTGTGGACAAAAGTGTGTAATACCTGTGGTCAATGAAATTGTAGTGTAAAGGAAGAAAAGATTGGATGCAATAAAATCTGAAATTGCTGTTTCTTTCAACTTGTTTGATATTAATTTCTGAATAAACTACAGTATGTAAAATAGATATCTGTGTATTAAGTCGTAACAAACCTGTCCCAGATGACTGCTCTAAAGAACTAGAAGTTTGGCAAAACTGGTGAACCTAGAACAATATATATATTCAAAAGGGAGTCAACTCTCTCTCTCTCTCTCACACACACACACACACACACACACACACACACACACACACAAGACAAGCTGATGCCGTAAAAGGAGGGTAGAACGTTTAGGGATAAGAACGGGAATAAAAAGGCTCACCAGCCTAAAGAAAGGGATACAGAGCAAGAACAAGAGAAAAGTAATCACCACCCAAAAGAAAGGAATACAGAGCAAAGTAGACTCACCACTCTATGGAATAACCAAAGAGATATAGGGCAATAAAGTTAGAGAACTCCTTCTCCTTAGCAATTAAGAGTCAATCTTTACTTAGCAATAAACTAGTTTTTTTATTTCATTGCAATTAACCATATATATACTAGACCTTGGAACAACCCCTCCAAGTATAGGAAATAGAGTTCCTCAAATTACAAGATTAACTTCACTAGTTTCAAAGAAATAGGGAGAAACCAAAAAAAAACTATGACATATAAAATGGAGTTATCATTTCCACACCAAACTACTAACTCTTAGGTAACTTTTTTTAGTAAACATAAATACCCTTTGAAAAACCTTTCATATTGCTAAAAGAATTGGAAATGGGGCACCCCAGTCTTGAGCCACGCGTCACAAGCACACACACTTACATACAGGGGGCGCGCACCTAGGGATAGCAGCATAATGCTTTCTGTAATGCGAACACAATTCCATCTATAATCAATTAATCATTAATCACACAGAACCCAAAATTAGTATTTACCAGAAAACTCATCATGCATGTTAAGTTCTAGGTCAAAGAAATCACAGCACTTAAGAGATTGCTCAAAAGAATTTCTCAATTCAAGCCCAACCCAAAGTTTGATCAAAAGTCATTTTTGTAGTTGTGTAAGGAGAAAGTTGTCATTTTCAAATTTCAAACTGACGACGTCATCCAGATTTCTTTTGTCCAAGGGAAAACGACCAAAGCAACGGTGAGGTGAGTGTAATTTCAGAAAGAAGAGGGGGTGTGTCTGCAATTGCAGAAACCTCAAGGGTTGCAATTTACCAAAAAATAACTCATTCCAAAGAAGTGCTTGAGCCTTGAGATAATCCTATAAAATAATCTAAGTGTTAAAAAAACAAACAGATTCATCTAATGCTAAAACAACACAATCCTAGAACAACTTAATCAACTACCTCAAAAGTTAGTTCTGAAAGTAAAAACAGAAGCAGAGAAAGACACACAAGTGCCCAACACCACTGCCTAAGAACATGTGCTTTGAATGGTGGGTGGCTTCTACTAAGCTGAAGTCACATGGTATGGTGATAAGTATTTGGTAAAGGGAAGAAACCAAAAGAGAAACGTGAAGTAGAGTTAGAGGTGTACCTTAAAAGTATAATTTCAAACTTCCATTGGATACACTTGACCACTTGAGAACTGTGCATGGTTATATCAGAATCTGAACTTCCATAAGCTTTGATTTCACTACGATATTCCCAAAAAAAAAATCATCAATCTTTGATTTTAAACTTGTAATGTGCAAAGCAATAACAGAATAAATACTATACAAATGACTAAAGAATCAGAGTTATCTCCATATCTCCAGATACATTGAAAGTTAATAAACAGAAAAAATCCTTTATAAATAGAATTTCCATTGCAGCACAGTAAACTAATTAATCTTTCAGAGTCAAACATAGTACTAGCTTAAGTGTAGTACAATAAACTAAATGAAGTACAAACTGTATTCAACCAAAAAAAAAATACGAAGTGTGTAGTCCTCAGTCATCACAGATATTATAGGACATAACAGCAAATTTCCAATAAGCCATCAAAATTTGGATTCCCCCAACCTAAAATATTTAGATTAAAGGCAAAAAATCAGAAAATAGATGGAACAAATCAACAAACCATATCCAACAACCCAAGAGTGCATGCTTCACAAGGCTGGTACAACCACCCCTCAAGATGAGAAATAGTTTGGGTAGATATGACACATGCATAACGACAAATATAGAATCATAAGCGTGCATGTCCATATATATATATTTGTGTGTGTGTGTGTGTGTATATATTCGCCTTATTTGTGTTCCATACAGAGGAAAATTGTTTGACCCCTTCCTTGGTAAGGCCTCTTGCTCAAATGAGTATTCCACAATCACGGTTGAGAACCATATGCGTCCTTTATGGTGTTTTCCAATTTGTTTGCCGCCAACTTTCAAGTATCAATTGGACATTTGCTGAAATACTCATTTAAGCAAGACGCATTGCATGGGAGGTTTAAATGCATCTACATCATTGATCTCAACGGTATTGCATCATATAGAGGTAAGAATAGTAAATAAATTGAGATTCATTTGTACTTGTTTGTACAGCTCAAAGGAAGGATACAAACAAAATTCATTACATTCACAAATGATACAATCAATGATAACTGCAAGTAGTTTGCAATCTTAGGATCTTAAATCACAAAGCAAAGCTATGGGTTGACTTTCCCTGAGGTCCAGAACTTCTCTCCGCTGAGAGATTTTCTTGATGTAAATGTTAGCCTCTCATTAACCTTCAAATTCAAGTAATCAACCTGTGTACAAGACAAAAATTTAGAGCATGGAAAACAAAGTCATATAGGAATGAATAAAAGACGGGAGACCTATGTAGCATGGACACTTCAATTGGGTGTCTTGTCCTTGTTAAATACGAATCGAACACCGAGAAATGCGGGAACAAAAAAAACACGTCTTAGTATATTTACATCAAACTCACTCCAAACACGTGTAGGATACAAAGAGTGGACACGACAGGGTAGCCGAACACATGTAAGACAGAGTGGACACGATAGGGTAGCTCCTTTGAAAATATTTCTAAAAATTGGACATAATAGTCTTAAAATCTTAACATAAAAAATGGGAGGTAAATAAGTTTATTTAAAATTTAGGTATGGGCGTGGACACGAAAAGGTATATAATCATTGATTACAAAAATACAATTTAGTTATTCTCATGTAATAGCCGTGTCCATATATGTACAATTTTCCTGTCTCTCCATGTTCACATCGTGTCGGATCCGTATCCATGCTACATAGCCGGATAAGATACTTGACCTGGTCTGGATCTAGAACTAGCAGAGCAAAGGCAGCAACGGGTCCTGAAGAGGGATCTAAAGAGGACTCTGTGGATTGTTGTTCACTCAGAGAGGGAAGACCTGGATTAGGCCCCAGATACTGCAGTCTAGACCTTAGAGAACTAGCAAACCATGCTTTCTCTCTTTGCTGCATTGTACATTTTGAAATTGATGAAATCATATATATATTTATTTATATATATATATATATATCTAATCTAGCAAGTATAATTTCTTGTGCATGAACAAAGCTACACTTACTGAAGAAAAAAATCATTAGTTGCCAGCACAAGGGAGAATATTCGATTTACACTGAGTTTCATTTCCAATCTTAAATGTGATGTGATGGGCAGTCTGGTTCTTTAAATCTAAGCTCTCTTCAACCTAGAAGATGCATACATGATGCATTGATGCTTTAAAAGCCCTGCTATGATTTGATCCACTGGATCAATGCTGAAAAAAAAATAGTTCTTTTCTGAATAAGCATTCCTTGTTGCTCAGAGACTTGAAATAGTATACTACGCAGTACTCAGTAAAATGTTTTTTGTTTCTCTGTCTAACAAAATTCTCAACAACTCGGGGGAGGCGATCCGTCGGCTCAGGGGGCCTTTGTACCCCATTATTCCAGTTGGAGACGTCCAAGATTCAGGTGGAGGCAATACTTTTCCATCAGCCCAACCAGTGCCAATAAATCTCAATCTCCTCACATGGCTTTCGGAACTATGTTATTGCTTCAGTAGCAGACATCCTAGAGTCCAGGCTCCAGGGACAGAACCTCTCCATCCCCCACCTTGGCAAGACATTTCAAGAGCTAGTTGATTCGGTTGCAACAATGCTAGCAAGATTGACCCAGTGGTTCTTTATTTACTTTGTGGTGGAGCTATGAGCTAGATCCACGCAGTGGGTGAAGAACTTTGTAAGGCGACAAGAGATACGCATAATCTGCACAGTAGCCTTATGGGAGCTTTTGGTTTTCTTTTTTTTTTTTTTTTTTCAGTGTCTCTTCATAACACTACTCGTTAGTCGTTATAGTCCGCCATTATTACACTCCGCCTCCAGTCGACGGAGGCATTGAAACTCTGGCGGATCAACATGTCCGATGAGCAAGGATCAAACAACACTGTTGCAGATGCAGCGAACGATTAACAGGCCAACCCCAATACTCTCAGACGATTGATTGGGAATGTCACAAGCAATATTATAAATAATCTTTCTGGGAGTTTTAATTGGGTTATCGTAACCTTTGCTTAAGGTCACCCCTGAGGGCTGTCGGGGAGGAGTGTCAAACTCATTGGTCAATGGACTTCATAACGAGGAGTCATAGGAATGATAATTTTGGGTGTAATACGGAGGAGTGTCAAACTCATTGCTCAATGGACTTCAATGTTTACAACATGTCTATCTTTAGTGTGTTAAGAAAATTTTGTTTTTAAGGATCTAAGGTTGATTCTCCTCTCAGGAGGCTATGTTGTTGTTGAGTTTTGTTGATATATTTTGTTTTGACTAAGATATTACAAAGCCTTCTAGAATGGTCTAGGCCACTTAAGAATTGCCTGGAACACTCTTGAATTTTGGACTCTCTACAAGTTCCATCCCAAAACGTAGAGAAACTATTTACCAAGTGGGAGGTTGCGTGCCATCCGCTCGATGAAATGCGAGGACCATGACATATGTCGAAGGTTCTTGAATGCAAATTTCCAAAGGACTCTCTTACCTGAAGCTTTGTAGGGTCAGGATTTAACCCATCAATAACATCAACTCTTCCATTAATACGAAATTGCTCCCACGAGTCCGTAAAATACCAACATATCTATAAATAAAAAAAAATTAAAATAGAGAAAGAAAGAATAATTCTGAGTACATAAAACAATCAAACGTGCGAGAATCTTCAGAACTCAAGTTAATAAAAATAATTATTGATATCAAAATTAGCTAAAAAGTAAATGATTAGAAGGAGATTAATTACCTCAGCAAATGGGCAATGCTTTAGTTCATCAATCTGCAATATCCAATTTTTTTTTTTTTTAATTTTTTAATTTTTTAAAAAGAAAAAGAAAAAGAAAAGGACTGCGTTAGTAACTTTCAACCTAATATGTGGTTGTTTTAGACAGTCAGTACAAATAAACAACTAGCTATATTATACATAAATTAATACACACATATATGTTAACTTCTATTTACAGCCGTTTTTATCTAGTTTACATTAAGGGCAATGAAGTAATTTCACAGACTAAAAAAAGGATCTAATGACTCATTTAGTTAAAATGCTAGTGAGAAGGGTTCTGAGCATACATATATACACTTCCAGTAAGGACGCCCTTACTTTATTAAGTTAAGGACTTCTGTTTTCAGCCGTTAGATCATCACTTTAAAAAGTGAAATGACAACAGTACCCTTGATGAAAACTGGATCAACTAGAAATGTTCTGGATATATATAAAGTATAGAGAAGAACCTTGCGACTTAATAGAGTAAGGCATCCTTACTAGAGGTTTTCTGTATGAATATATATATATATATATATATATATATAATAGCCTGACTGTATATATATAATCACCAGAAAAATAG